>JAWWTY010000156.1:3135508-3222119 GCA_035222235.1 Margarornis squamiger
AGCAGAGGGAGCATGTGTGGTGTGTGTGCGTGCCATGTGCCTGCTGAAACAGCCTGACACTGTGATGGGGCTGCTGTAGCAGACCAGAAAATTGTTTCGTCATTAAGTCTTTGATTTTTACCAATCATTTCCATGGAGCACAGGTGGAAATGTTCTCCCAAGAGCAAACCCACGATGTTGGTGGACTGCACAGTGCAGGGGCAGCAACTTAGATTTGGCTGGGGCTCCTTATGGCTTACTTTGCATCTCCAGCCTGTCTGCTCCATTTCTCTCCCAGCAAAACACATACATATTTGATGGGTTTGCGTCAGGAATTCATCCCTTCTGCCTCTGGATGTGTGAAAGGCTGGCAACTGGGGATTTCCACCAGAGCCATACCTTCCCATCCCACTGTGTGTTACACATCAGCAGTTTAGCACATCACGGAGGGATTATGATTTAAAACTGCAGCTTTATGAACCAGAAAGCCCCATACATCTGAACAGGAGGCGATTCAGTAGATTTAGTGTGCTGCTCCTCAGTTCGAAGTAAAAATGGGACTCTGTGGAAGAACTGACTTAAAATGAGCTAAAGAAGTTTAGCTGTTTAATTGCTCAACTGCATACCTAAAATCATGTCACTCTGGCTTTTGAATGCGTTGCCTTTAGCATGCTGAAGAGGATGAAACCTAAAGCTTTCAGAGGCTGATGGAAGTGGAGCAAGTGGTTAAGTGTGCTCTGCTCTCCTTAAGATCTAAAGGGAACCGATATCACAGCTGGGAATAGAGAGAGTGATGTTTTGCCCCCCCTGCAGCATCAGGTTTGATTTCTCCTTACTTTGGGTTCCAGCTCATTGGAACCCTCAAGAAAGACGTGGGTTGTTACACAGCTGTTGAACTTCATTCTGGAAATGCTTCTGTATCGCTTTGGGAATTTCCAAGGGTGAATTGAAAGCTAAGGAAAGAGAAAGAAAGCCAAACAATTGCTAGAATTTCTCCTCTAAAATCTGATGTCCCAATTCTATCAGCCTAAGATACCAACAGAATGGCTTTGCCTGGTCTTTTTAATCAGAAAGTAAAATAAATGTTAAAAACATGAGGATTTCCTCCCTAGTAGGATGTAACTTAGCCTCCTACCAGAAGATTTTTGACAGTGCTTATGTATTACTGAGTATTTTTGTCACTCTGTGTATGTGAGCTAATTAATAATTCTGACTTTTTCAAACAGAAGCCTGACTAAAATGAACCCTGACAGGAATTACTGCCTGGTCTTTCCCTGTCAAGAGAGGAGCTTCCCTTGAAACTGTGATATTTTCCTCTGGCAAGGTTGTCTCTGGTGATTCAGATGATCATAATGATCCTAATCTCCAAATATGTTTGCATATTCAGCTTCTCTAAAGGAGGAGGTTTTTCTTCAGCATTTTCAAATCTTTGGACTTACATGGGTGAGAAATAACAAGGGACAGAAAGAAATTAATGGGAAATGCTTGAGAAATGTCCTATCTTTTGAGAAACAATCTCCTAATATTTCCAGGTGGCTCAGCAGTAGTCATGAAATGTTAATTTTCTTCTTTGGGATTTGGGAATTTGTGCTTTGTGAGGATTTTGAAAGGTAATCTAAACTGACTGGAGTCTGGTCTCATGCATTGATTGTGATAAATTAATGAAGTAGCTAAAGGGGAAGTCCAATTTTAAAAGTGTAGTAACAGTGAACAAAGGAATCATCTCTAAATCCTGCACAATGTTTGGGTTTTTTTCCTCTTTAGGGAGGAAGAGTAAAGTGCTACTATGGGAATCACATTAGGCATGACACATATAATGGGGCCTTGAGCCCATTAGTTTAACCTAATTTAAAAGGAAGAGAAGGAAAAAAATACGGCAATATCATAAATGCAATGTTTTTCCTATCTGATGCTGGAAACTCAGCCCTAAGCTCAGAGCAGAGTCTGCTGAGGAAGCAGAGTTTCCACCTTGTTGGAGACCAGCAGTGGGCTTTCAGTCTGCCTTGGGAGCATGAGGACAGTGACAGAGCAGATGATCCAGCAGGGGCCACCGATTTCTTAGTTTCTCATTGTCAGAGTAAGGGAGATGCATTTCACATCATGAATGACCATTTCCAGACCTCTATCAATATCTTTTCATAAAAGGAGTCACGTTTTTATATGAAACCAATGGTTCCCTAAAGCACCAGACAATGGGAACGATTTACTGTGGGGTTGTCTGACACGTTAACTGTATTGAGTCTTGTGAAAATAGAGCCAAAGGGCAGTGTTGCAGTCCTACTGACCTAGAAATTGCAGCAGCTATCCTGTGACAAAGTCAGAAAGTACAGCACTGCACAGCAAAGGGCTTTGGGGGTTTAAAACAAAGAGTAATTGGAACAGACTTGCCCTCGGTTGACCCGGCTCACCATGTGTTGAGGAGTCCCTGTTGCTCCCTGAGAAAACACTTCCAGCCCCTGGCTCTGGGCATGGAGAGAGGGAAGTTTGCAGCTGAGGCAACGCTCCTGCTCTCCAGGAAACATTTAGAATTGCTTTGCTGTTCGCGCCTGCGGCAAAGGGATGTATTAATCGGGTGACAAAGTTTCACACTTGGGACCTTCAAAACAGGCTCAGTGCAATACAGTTACTGCCATCCAGGCACTCCCAGGAACTTGGTGAAGAGCCTGAATTCAGCTGTTGCATGTGCTGACTGAAAAAATAAAGGTGCAGCCTTCTAGGAGGACACCTCAACCCACAGGTGTGAACGGCAGGGGAGAAGAGGAAGGGCTGACGTGGTGAACCCCCGGGAGAGAGGGATGGATAGCTCAGCCTGGATCAGTGTGTGTTTGCCTGGTGTTTTTCTCACAAGGTGGATGATGATTTTCTCATATTCTGTGGGAAAACTGATGATCAAATCCACGAGGAAAAGAAAAAAAAAAAAAGGCAGTCTGATAACACAAATAATTATTTCTGAAAAAATTCAGTCGTGCAGTTTGTAAGTGTGCCTTTGATGGAATGCAGTCCCTCAGGCTGGGTTTTCTTAAGCAGGTCTATATAGCTATTATAGAGCTGTTATTATTGCTGTAGCTGCTGCTTTTGTGACCTCCAAACAAACACCATAAACATGCAGTACAGTGTGGAAAATGAGTCTGTAACATGAAGTGGGTTTTGAAAAAGATCAGGTAAAGAAGAGCTTGGTCTTTGGAACAGGACTGCTAAACAGATACTTCCCAGGTGAAGTGTTGGCCCTGGGTGGCCTGGCCAGGAATGAACCAGCTGGAAAAGCCTTGTTGGAGAGAACGTGGTGAGAGGCACTGGCACTGTCACAGTGCTCAGGCAGGTGAACAGCAAAGGCAAGATGCTCAATTACAGAGCCCTGAGTGCAGTGCAGAGGTTGGAGTTGGCCTCTGTGGTTGGTCTTTTGCAGCTCCCTCCTCTGTAAAAATCTCTGAATCCGCAAGAGTCAATGCTCTACTGTAAGGAATGTAACAGTTATGGGTGGCTGAGGCAATATCTATTTTCCAGCATTTCTTGCAGGAACATGGCAGCTCAAACCTAATGAAATTCGTATTTCTTTTGGATCATCCTTAATTTTTTTTGAAACAAAGTAACTTTACTTAAATATGTGTAACCTGAGTACATGATCACTCCAAACCCTCTGGATGACATCCCAGAACATTTTATCTTCTAATGTTGCAAGAAAAGGCTTTCCTCATTTCTTTCATAGGAAATAATACTTGTAGTGCAGCAGTTTGGGACTATTTTATTTGATGGAGCCTGTGCTTACATGAGAGAACTTGGTTAATTTAGTTCACAGCAGCTCTAACAGGGAGCTCCTTCTGCTGAATGCATAATGCTTTCACTTGGAGAGGAAAAAAAAAAGGTGCTGCAGTCCAGGAGCAACACCTGGTTTATACAGGCAGGGCATTTCTGCTGAGCAGCTCAGGTGCCAAAAGTGGCCTCCAGCCTCCTCCACACATTCTGAGGCAGTTTTCAGGCTCAAATGAACTTCCATGTATCTGTGCATTTGCAATAAGCTCACATTGACAAATAGTTCCCTGTGACATTTAAGCAGGATTGTTGTCCTTTGTCGATTCTTGGCTGAGAGCAGATAATTCAATGTGTTCCCGCAGGGTCTGTTGCTTCTACAGTGTATGGATTTAAACTTCTGCTAAAAAATGAGTGGAGTCAGTATTCAAAATTATTGTGTAGACTGATGGCTGACCAAAGTACAGCCTGGACAGCCTTGGGTCTGAGTTTGAAAACTTGCAAATGTTCCTGGGGAGGAAATTGTTATTGCTGGAGGCTTTTTTAATATATCTCTTCTGGTTGCAGGTCAGCTCCATTCTCCAAAGTCCCAAGGTTCAACGCTGAGCTGAGAAAGCCCCAGCTTGCAGAGCACCTTAGGATTGCTGAAAGGAAGTGCTGTAGCTTTCTGGCAGTCATATTTTATAAATATTGCACTGGGGTCAACCGTAGGCAAGCACGTTGTAAAATATATGGCAAAGATTTAGAGATTTCCTGGCAATAATTTTAACATGTCTTCTTTTATTAGTTTTCATGTAGTTGTTTCTCAAGAGGTTGCTCCATTATTCATTCAGTACTACTTTTCAGTAGATACAGATTTAATTGCACAAGGCCAGCGTAGGAAAGTTGTGTGTAACTTGCTCTTAGTAATTAATTTTCCTCCAAAATCCTATTATAATCCTGTTTTCCTGCTCTGAGGGTTTACATCCTCCATTTAGTCTGTGTACAAAGACTTATTGATGTGGGTGGTTAGCAGCATTCATCAGTAGGTTTCTTCTTTCTTTCAGCTCATGTTCATTGAAACCCAGGAGTTCAGCAAAAATGTGGTTTGCCCTTCTGGATTTATTTGAAATAGTAATAAACTATTCAGCTTCAGAACAGCAGGAAATACAGTCAGTATTTTTCCCTTTAATGATATGAAAACTGATTCAGATGATTATTTCTTCTGGGGAAGGGTTGTCTCAGAGTTTTGAGGCTGTTCTTGATGTGTGTTTAAGAGATGCTGTAAATGAAATTAAACTGAGATATTGCATGAGGCTGTGTCTACAGTGGGAGCTACTTAACCCAGTAAACAAAAATAACTTTGGCGTTTGGGGGGGTGAGATGTTGATTCAGAAGCCAGGTTTTCATTGCTGATCATCATCATCTCACTCGTGGGGCTTTGAGTCCCCATGTCCATCAGCTCTTATCTTCAGATTTAGAAACACAGAATATCCTGGGTTGGAAGGGACCCACAGAGATGATCGAGCTCAGGTTGGGGAGGATGGTCTGTTGTTTTGTGCTGTATTTGTACTGCTGCATAAGCAAACCCAGCCATGGTCCTGCCATGGCCAGCCCCCGTTACTCAGGTCCTGGGGCAGTCCGTCCCTCTGCTGTGCTGCAGCAATGCATGCCAAGAACCATTTTTCCATGGCTCTGTTCATCCTGCACTGTCCTCTAGCACTACTTCAACATGTCTTTGAAAGCTAAGGCACCCCTTAATGTTCTCTATGCCACAACCCAGGGCACGATACACACATCCCAATATTCCCAGCCATAAAACTGCCCGGCTGCGCTGCAGTCGTTGCGTTATTTCAGGCACTTAATGGCTGGCAAATGTCTCCTGCCCCTGTTTTATTTAGCTGTAGTCAAGGAGACTAGAAAGATTGGGATGTGATTCATGAGCAGTGATAAAGCTGGCAGGGCCTGGTTTTTCCTCCTCCCTGAGGAAACAGAGAGCAGCTTTAAGTGAATGGGCAATTTCTGCTCGAGATGGAAGTTCATCGGGACTTAAAAATGCAGCGTCGCTGATGCCAGGTGCTGACCCTCAGCCCTGGGTTGCAGTCAGGGCTTCCCTGTGGCCCTTTGCAGGGCAGGTGTTGCCATGGCTTTTCCCAAATCGTGATCTATCGCGACAGAGGCTCACACAGTTTTGTGCTGTTGGCAGTGATTTCTACAAGCGGCCCACGACAAGCAGGGATTGGAAGAGCTCAAAATAGAAATAGGAGCTTATTGCTTTTAGCCTGTGCAAGAGATGTCAGGGAAATCTCACTTCTCTTTCCTTGCCTAGTGTTGGTGTGCTCTCCTGCCAGCTGCCCGGGAATTCCTGGGAGGAAGGACTTTGCATGATGTGACTGAACTTGGCAGAGGCTCCCCAAATCCTCACTGCCCTGTCTCTGCTCTGTCAGACTCTGAAACAAGAGGGCTGTGCTTTTTATTTGTCTGTGTGAGACATCATTTTGAACTCTGGTAAAACAGAAGATATTCTGGTTGTTTCATAGTCTATTGTTTTGAGGGGATAAAAGCCTCTTCCACCCTTTCCTTCCTCCCCTGAGTTAGGAAGAACATCAAACAAACTGCACAAGGTGAGCCAGGCCCTTAGAAGGCAAAGGTCCTTGCTCATGGTAGAGATTTGAGCAGGTCCCTGGGCTGAGCTGAGTGAGAAAGCCTGCCCTGGTGTGTGTAGGCTGCCTGCCTTGGGTGCTGCTGGTGGCTGCTCATCGTTCCAAGGCTCATGCCTTTGATGTGCAGAGCCCGGCTGCTTCTCCCTGGTGCAGCACGATGAGCCCAGTGTGTCCTGTGAAAATGAAAGCATGTGCTGCCTGTTGGCTCAGCGGCTCCTGCGATGAGTCAGAGGGCTGCTGGTTAACTGGCCCACCAGTGCGTGCTTCTTGGATGGTTCCAGTTTGATCTCTGCCTGAATAGTCTTCCTGAATAATTGTTTGCTTTTGAATTACAGGAACACGCTCTAGCATCCAAAAAGTAATAGAGAGGAGCAGAGATGCTGGGAATTAACCAGGCACGTGCAGTCAAGTCAGTATGTTTTTTCTTTCTAGTAGTATTTTTTGATTATGCTAGCACTTGGGAAATGTAGTGCTCCTGAGAGCTACCAGGCTTGGAGTCTGCAGGCTGGGCTGAAACATGCAGCATAAGCAGCAGCAGCAGCAGCATTCCCTTCATGGTCATTGACCTCACTGTAGAACTTAGTGCTTGAAGTTGGATGCTCCTCTCTTCTTACCCCTTCATCAGTCTGTACGTACTCGAGGTGCACAGTGTTGCCTTAAGAACTGAGTTTATCTTGAAGAAATAGTCAATAGATGTCTAAAATGCTGGTTTGTTTTCTCCTTTAAAGCTCCTGTTTGTTCTTTATTTGGGGAGAATGGAAATTGCAGCTGCAGTGTGAGAATCTTAGTTTAGTAAAATCAAGCCATTTCTTACATATTGATAATTGCCCTTTTGGTACAGTAATACTGTGATAATTTTTTAAAACATGGACAGAGAGGTTGGATAGCTACTTTTATTATCAAAAAAGCAGATCCCAGTTTCAGAGTAGTAATTTCCTCAGATATTTCACTGCTGTGTAAATTAAGGAACTTTCTGTGATTCTGGAGAGAATCTCTTTTAAGGAGAAGTGAGTTCGTCTTTCTTTAAACCTTTGCAGCACAGACATATGCAGTTGAACTGGTTGCCTTAGGCTCCTTTTATAGTTAAAGAACAGAAATAGGCATTTTTAGGATGTGATTCACCTGAACTATTTTAGGTACACACCGTTGGATGATCTCAAGTGTGCTGCAGCAGTGCTGTTCCTCCCCTTTGATGGCAAAGGCAGCTCTAGCTGGTCCTGGTTTTGAGCATATCACAATCATTCCTTCTATGTGCAGCCTGGCCTAGATGGATTTGTGTAATGTGCAAGGGGATCTTTTCTCAAGCTGACTTCTCAGCTAAGAGAGCCTTTAAGCATCTTGGACATCTCCAGTTGTGCTTCGAAGGTACAGCAAGACTCATGCTATTTTTCTTATTTTATACTTTTAAATACTTTTCTGCTTTTCACACTCTTAATTCCTTCAGCAGCGGGATTATAGACTGGCTCAGTCTGCTTGGTATGACTGAACCCTGCAAGTGCCTTCAAACCATTGAAATTCTAGTGTGAGATTGCCTTGGAAATAGCAAGTAAAGAATGATGTGTAGAAACTGCAGGGAAAAAAAAAAAAACCATGGAAAAATATCTTGTGGGTTGAAAGAAGTAGTCACATCAATCAAAAATATGGGAAGTAATTAAGGTTATATGGTGCTTTTTTATTTTCAGTGCCAGTTTTGCTTAGTAACAGCTGATGGTAGGTGAGATGAAATCATGTGTGTTTCCCTGGGCTCTTGCAGTTTTCCTATGCCATTATCCTATTTGGTTCTCCTCAAGTAAACAATATATTTTTATTAGGACTGCCCAGCTGCTTGCCTGTAGGCTGGGCCATCCAATTCCCTTTTAAGTAGACCTGAAGATCTTAATCCTCCTACAAGTCTTAACACACTGTTCTTGCTCCAAAGAGGTGGCCCAAGAACACTGGTTAGGCTGTATTCCAAAGCTCAGGGGTTGTGTTTTTCTAACCCATGGCTCATGCACCTCTCTGTTTGTGTCTTTGTAGAAGTGAGTAGCAGTGCAGCTAGAAATGATAGGCAGCCTTCAAACTCTGCCCTGCAAAGACCAGAGAAGAGGATGTTGGGATGCAGAATAACTGAAGTATTTGGTTTGGCTTCAGTAATCTGCATATCTTAATGATGATACAGTAAAATGGAAGGAATGATGATAAGAAAATGTCTTCTGTGCATGAATACACAAGGAAAAAATGATTTGCTTTTGATCTGTTGTTTTCCTAGCTAGACTGACAGCTGGCTGGAATTATGGGATGTGCTGCACTGCCACTCTCTATTTCCTTCATCTGGAACATACCTAGACTTGTTTATACAGGACCACGCTTCTTCTTCAAACACAGTGGACATTGCTGCTCCATAGAGGGATAGTTCATTGCTACATCCCAGGGTTATAAATGTGCCACAGTCTGCAGCATATTGGCTGATTTAGTTGCTGGTGTCATCCATGGTGTCCACATGACATGCTGGATAACTGGCCCGTACTCAGAAATTGGGGAAGAAATTAAATTGTTATATTAGTATGTGCATTACATAAAATACATGATATTTATTATTAAATCCACTGGCTCAGGTCTGGGCTAGCTGCCTTTGGTGGAGCAAGGAAAGACTGTACCTTCCCTCACACCCACCAGGTGACTGTGAGAGAGTGTGTGTCACCCCTCTGACATTCCTGCCTCTTCCAGGAGCTCCCTGGGGGTGAAACTGCCAAGAAGCTACTCTGAGTTTTGCTGGAGATTTGATCTTTATCTTTTGTTTGGACTGTCCTATGCTGTTGCATGTTAGGAGCAGAATTAGTTTTAGTGCAGCTGCATCCTTTGAGGACAAGTCACACTCCCATTAGCCTGTAATCACACACACGCCAATCCATTGTTTCAGCTGCATTTTAACATACAGGTGAGATTGCAGAGGTCAGTGGACTTAGTGCAGCGGTCAGTCCCAAACCAGAAAGCCTGTTTTTGTCTTAATTTCCTGGCTCAAGCACAAATCTCAGTGACTTTTTGATGGTGTGGAGCAGTGTCCAATCTCTCTTCTACTCTATTTAAAATTAACAGCTCCATGCTGTTGGCTTAATATAGTTCAGTTTTATCAACACACAATCCTAGAATGTCTTTGGGTGTTGTCAGCCACTAACACAGGAAATAGTCCCTCATTAGGCTGAATTATCTAGACACAGCACAGGCTAGTTAGGCCAGTGCTTAAATAGTATTGTATTGACAAGGGCTTCCTGTTTAGTACAGGAAAGTCAAGGCACCCGAGATGAAACAGCAGCAACAGGTTCAAATTTCTTCTCAATGGGTGCAAGGAGCCCTTGAGAGCTCCCAGTCCACTAAAAACACAGTGCCAGCTTTTGGCCACTGGCAAGACTTTCATTTCAAAAAGAATTCCTATTAGTTGCTCTGTATGTGGCACATAATATTTTCAGCCTATTGAGTTTTTGAGAGGGCACAATAACAGACTCATAGAATGGTTTGGGTTGGAAGGGACCTTTAGAGGTCATCTAGTCCAACCCCCTGCAACAAGCAGGGACATCTTCAACTAGATCAGGTTGCTCAGGGCCCCATCTAACCTGGCCTTCAGTGTTTCCAGGGATGGGGCGTCTACCACCTCTCTGGGAAACCCATGCCAGTGTTTCAGCACGCTCATCATAAAAAGCATTTTCTGCATGTCTAATCTAAATCAGCCCCCTCTTAGTTTAAAACCATTACCCCTTGTGATGGGCTTAAAGATTTTTATTTTTTTTTTCTGCTTTTACTCCACAACTCAGGCTGGACGTTAAGCATTCACTAAAAACACATTAAGCGTGTTTGAAAGGTGCAGTTAAAGAAAGAGTGGGGTGTTTGGATGACACTGTGGTGTTCAGTGCTGGGAGATGAGACTAGTCCTCTGTTAGTGAGCAGGATGTGTGTGATGGGAATGCTCAGGGCCTTCCCTTCTTTGATGCCTGTGGGGTGGCTTCTCATAGCACTGGGTCCCACTCCCCGAGCCCTGGGGTGGTGGCTGTGGCAAGCCAGGCCAGAAATCAGCTCTGAGGAGATGAGGAGTGGGCAGAGCTGAGGCTGACATGTCAGGTTTAGCACATCTGAGGGGTACAGCTTCCCTGAGAGGTGACACACCTCACACAGCTCCTGGTGTCTCCTCTTGTTGCTGCCACTGTCACTTCACAGCTGGTGCTGGGCAATTAGTAGCATAACATTGCTACTGAGTAAGTCAGATGTGGAGCATAATGTGTAAAAGTGGTTTATACTGCACAGCAGTGACAAGGTAGGAATGTTCGGAAACCCAGCCCCTGGGAGATGCCTGGTGGTGCTCATCTCTGCTCCCACTTCTGACCCACGGGAAATCCTGAGTTTCAAGTGCTTACCTTGTGCTGCTGGAACTTTTAGGTTGTGTTTGGAACGGAATGGCAGAATTTTGGGGCCAGATCCAAAGCACAGGAGGTCAGAAAGCAGGAAGGGTCCCTACACCCCTTAGGTGAGGCTTTGACAGGCAGGTGAGGGACACTTTATCTTCTTGCTCTTCTTCTGTCATTTAAGGATGGTGCAATAAGTGCATCTTTGATGTTTCTGTATGTGTGTTAGAAATTATTCTGTACAGTTGGGTGCTAGGAAAATATTCCACATCATCTCTTTATTAAGGCTATATCCATTTTTTAACCACCATCTCTCTGAAGTTTCTAGCTAACTCTATGTAGTAATTTGGGAAAAGGATATTCCTTACTGGTGCTAAACAGGTCCTGTATGCATGAGCAAAATTGTTGTGTTTGAGTATCTAATCCCATATATATCCATAGATATCACTGGTATCCAGGCAATCTGTTTTTACTTTCTTGGCCCTTGCATTATTTATGTGCTGCAGAGGTCTTCTGGACAAAAAAATTCCACAAGGCTAGACAGCCGCCCACTTTGGCTAAATCACCACGGTTTTGTTTAATATAAATTACTTCTATTTTAAAGCCCAGGATTGTCCCTGTGTTGTTCTGTTGCTGCTTAGTTCAAATTTATCCGTCCACCAGATCCTTGTGATCCCCCTTAAGGTACTTACAGAGCACAAGAAGATCCCCCCTGTAGCCTTCTCATCTTCAAATACATATGCTTAAGCGCCTCATCCTGTCATCTTAGCAAAGGCCCTCCCTACGTTTGGCCAGACTCCCATCTCTCGTATGGATATTCTCCAGAATGTGTATGTTGCTCATACAACAAGATAAGATGTGCCCAACTCCAGCTTATGCCCCAAAATGGCCATTTATAGTGGCATGGTCGTGGGATTTTTTTGTGTTTGGAAGTCACCCTTTGTGGAGTTACAGGAAGCAGCACATTGTTCTGCCCCTGGAAGGAACGTGCTCCGAGCTCTGCTCCTGTGGCTGTGGGGAGGGAGGAGAGGGCTTGCAGAAAGTGGTGCTGCTGGTTCTGGAGTGCCATGTAGATCACAGCCATCGACTGACATAGTGACTGCTTTAAACAGGGAGCCAGGTCAGCAGGCTTTTCTGTGGAGCCTGGGTTATGGCATGGGAGAGCCCAGCTGAGAGCAGTGCAAAGAGCTGACTAGCCCCAAAATACATGGTTTGCAGTGAGGGTGCTAGAGAGAAGCCACACTTTTGTGCAAAACTCAGGCAATAAGTGTTTTTCATCAGCTTAGTGTTTTTTTTCAGCTTAGATGCAAAAATTACAGGTTTTGAAATGTTTCCTTGCTCTTTTTGCAGCCTAATGTTTGATTTACTTCACTATTCACAAAAATTAACTGTTATTGAAACACTTCCTTGCAATATTCTCAGCCTGATGTTCGATTCATTTCACTATTCACATCTGCCAGGAGGTGAAACTGGGAAGCCTATCTCCTTTGGGCAAGCGTGGGTAAAGTGCATTGAGGAATAAACAGGCAGGCAGTGATGGAAGCTGGAAAGTGTGGTTTGTATTATTGCAGGCCAGAAAGGAAAGGAAACATTAGCCCAGCCTCGTGCCATTCGTTACTGACGGCATGGCACGAGGACCAGAGGTTTCTCTGGAAATTAAGGAGCAAGAGCAAAGGGACTGGAGGTAGGAGAAGACAAACCTGCGTGGTCTGGTGCAGAACTGTGGGGCTGAACTGAATATATGGACAAGAGATCTGTGTATTGTTATCAGGTGTGCCATTTTTAGTCCTTTCAGGGTCATGAGGCTACTCTTAGAATAGCTTCTGGTTTAAAAGCATAGTCTTTCTTTAAAGAAAGGTTATAGCCTGGATTATATTTGCCCTTTGATTCTTGAGCCTTTTTAAAAATACCTTTTGCCTTTGAAGGAGAGAAGAATTGGTCCTGCACAATATCTCATCTCCTTTGATACCTCTCAATCACGTTGATGCTGCACTTACCTGATGTTATAGCTAGATGTCAGCCTCAGATGTGAATCAGGGGCCTGTCACTCAGGTTTATTTTTACTCCTTTTCTCTCAGTTCCATGAGACTGCTGAGATAGCGTGAGAACTGGGACTTGCCTCCTTCCCTAAAGTCTGGCCTAGGGGTTTAATTATTAAACTTAACAGAGCCATTAGAAAGGATTTGATCTTAACAAGCTTGGAGTAGTTTCTGTGCTCACGGTAAAGTTTGGCTTTTTGGTGTCTTCTCTTTAGAGCCCGGTGGACTCCTTGTTTTGCAGGTGATGCCCCTGCCCATAAAGCTCTGCTCACACCCTTCTCCCCAATGCCTTCCCTCTGTAAGTTCCAGGAACTTCAATCACAGCTCCACACAGGCCAGCGTGGTGAGACAGGGAGGCAAGGACACATCCAGGGCTGGGACAGTGACAGCAGAGTGTGCTGGAAAAGGGGTGACTCAGCTGTTCCGGTGACTCGTCACAGTGACCTGGCAGCTCCTCAGACAGCAGATGTGGGGATGTACCAGCTCATGGAGGCTCCTGAGTCATGGGGTGACTTATGCTGGGAGCAGCAGAGGGTCATGACCCCAGGACTGATTTGGGCCGGGGTGACTGAGGTGACCCTGTGGAGACTGGAGCACTCCAGTTCAGAGCGGGCTGTTTTGGTTGAGAGCAGCAGAGGTGTTTGTTTGCCTGTGCAGCTCCTGGCCTGCCGTATGGGAGGGTGGGATCATGTGTGCCTTGGGGAGGGGGCACACAGCTGGCCCTGCTGGCTTTGTCCCTCCTGCCTCTGAGTCAACATCATGGGATGGCATGAACAATGCAGACTGTTACTGAACTTTCATTTTTGATGAGAAAATTGTGAATTATAGAATATGAGGATTGTGTATCCACTGTTAAGAGCAAACAGGCAGGCATGAAAGCCCTTGTCTTTCAGTGCTAGGCTTCAGAAATACCTGCTTAATGTCTGTGTTGCCAGGAGCTTACGGAGTTGCTACAGGCATTTAAATGCAAGTGGTTACCTGAGGGCTTACTGAGCTCTGGTCTCTAACGCAGTTCGATTTACCTGATTAGTCTTTTTGCCCAATCTTCTCTTCCCAGGAAGGACAGAAATTGAGAGAATTCCCTCCCGCAGCTCACTGTGTTTCTTCCCTGGCTTTGGTAGGTTTAAAGCAAAAGCAGCTGCTCAGTGCATTGATTGGCAGGGTAGATGTGGTGATGTACTCTGATATCAAAGTGTCCTCCTCAGTGACAGGTTCTCGAGCCTGAGGGTACTCATCACTAACCTGGGCTGAGGCTCCATAGCTGCCTTTTCCCTTCCACTGCATTACTAGAGTCCCAGTGCTACAGCATAAGCGACAACAAAATACAGATCCCAAAGTGTGAGCTTGTTGCCCAGTGAGCTGGAAATGTTAGCTCTTAGATTGTAATATTGGGGTGATGTTGCCTGTGGCTTTTTGGTTGCACTGTTGCTCCTCTTGTTCCCCTTAATTTTAGCTTCTTGCCTGCACACAGATGATTTCCTTTCCTGCTTTTGTTTCCTTCCAGACTCAGGATAGGAAAAGCAGCAGGTGTAAACACAGAGCTGTCAGCAAAACAAACTCATGGGCAGCATTTTGAATGCTTAGGTGACTTGCTGTAGGAACAGAAATGTTTTATTATGATTATTTTTGTTTTGGCAAGGACACTTGTCTGTGTGGTTGGGTTGGAGGTTTTTTTCTTGCTTTTTACAAGAATTGCACTTCTGACTGTGAGGCAAAAAATTTGGGCTCTGTGGCTTAATTACTAAAATCCTAAAATAATTAACATTGGAAGGGTCGTTTGGGGGCCATCTGGGAGTGGGAATGTGCGTGGGAGTGTTCTGTGTGGTGCCAGGGCTGTTCCCTGGAAGGGTGCAGGCTTCCCCCTGCTCTGCACAGGTCGGGGGTACACGGGCAGTGCAATCTGCTCATGGCCTTGCTGCCTCCTTCACTCCCACCAGGACTTCTGGCTAATTGGTGCTGCTCCAGTGGGGCAGCAGCCAGACCTCTCTAGTGCCCCTAATTTAGGAATCTCAGCAGAAGTCAACCCTCTCATCACAGGCACAAAGATTGTAAGGCTGGTGCCACTCCATCACTCTCTACTTGCTGTGTCTAGTGAAGGATGTCTCTGAGAAGAGCAATTACTTTGCAGATACTGAGCCATCCTTGGGGAGTGCTTCCAGAGACTGAGCTAAAAGAGCAAGCACAAAGGTCATGATTGAGGTTTTTTGTACATCCTCATTCAAATCTGGGGGTTACTGCCCAGGGATGTTGTCTCCCTTTACTTATATTACAAAATGCTTTATTCCAGGGAAAATACTTTACCCCTAACTCTTGAGGGTGTCCAGACAAACTTTGATTGTTTGGCAAATTCACATGCCAATGTTTTCTGGTTTTCTTTAAGAAGTAAGTAGACTACACGTTCCCCATCAATAGCTATAATTATGGCCAGTAGTCACACTTTGCAGTGTGCCCTTATGCATCTCTTGCATATTGTAGCAATTACTTGATAGTTTTGGATCTTCCCCAAAGACAGACCATCTTCACCTTAGATAGACCCAGTTTTGGATCTTCATTTATAGTTAAGGCAATTACACACAGTATAAATACTGGGTTATCTGGGACATGACTCCGTTAAATATTCAACCTAGAGTAATGTAGAAAAAATGGTTATTTCTGTCCCACTCAGTGGCTTCTTTCTTACTGGAAGTAATGAATGCAGACAATTATCTAACAGAATGCTGAGGATTATTAGTAACATGTAATAATGTGGCAGGAGTTAAAATGGATAAGTGACTGTATTTAGTTTTCAGTGGAATTGCTTCAAATGCCTACTTTTGTGTTAACATTACTCCTGATTAACATTTGCTGCCATTGTTGTGGAGTTAAACGAGGACAATAAAGAAGCCAGCCTGTTCTGCACAGTCCCCAAATACTGGCAGGGTGCTTGACTGTGTATCTGATAGCCCAAGTGAAGTCAGGTGAGGGTGAGGGCAGTCCTTGGATAGCAGAAGTGGATGGCAAAGGCAGAGAAGAGGGGGATTTGGCAATGTCACTCTCGCTTCGGAGCCGCTCGTGAGCTCAAAATCTGGGCAGTGTGAAGGGGTGTATTGACGTGGCAAACTAATTGCTGTCACAACAGTGGCCTCTAATCTTATTTTCACGTATTTATAGTGTACAAGATAACATTTTCACTTGAGTGAGCCCTCTCGCCGGCCCCTGGGCACAAAGGGGTCACATGGAGCAATGCTCTGGTTGCTCAGAGGGATCCTCATTGCTGCCTTGCCAGGTTTTGCGTCTTTAGGTTGGTTTTGAGAGCTCTAATGGCCTTGATTAGGGACTAATAACGAGCTTTGGTGCTGGGCTTAAACCCTGAGCAGGGAGAATAGCAGAGAGGGAGCTGAAATATGGCACCGCTGGGACAGTTTCCAGCTTTGACTTGTGATCTTTCTTTGTGCTCCCAGGCTTTACCCTGTCCATGACTCAATTACTTGTTTTATACAAGTATGAAAGATTGCTCTAATGTGGCTGGTTTTTTGTTTCTCAGGGCTGTTTTCAGCCAGTGTCCTTAGCAATTGAATTTGCTTCCACATTGTTATATCCAGAGCTGCCTTTTATTTGCTGTAATTATCTGCTCCCAGCACAGCTCTGCCACACAAAGGTTTGTGCTGAGCACCTGTGCACACACATGTTGGAAACCACTGCCCTTTGTGCTCTGGCTTGAGGTGGTAAAGCAGAGTACAGAAAAAGAGGATGAGTGTTTTGTGGAGTTTTTGGATTGGGACCTTTAGAGTTCCCTCACCCTCCTGTTTATGGGGGCAGGGAATCAAAATACTGAAAGGAAAGATAAACAGTACCTTCCTTTATTTCTCCCTCCCCTAACAATGTTATCTGCATAACCCTTTCCACTTTTCATCTCATTTGTTTGGGGCTCCTTAGTACTGTAAACATGAAATCAAAACAGACATTCACATCAAAACAGAAAGCTGTTGCTTTAGATTGCTTTACAGATATTTTTATATATAATCTATTTATCATACTTTATTTTTTCTCTCTTCATTAACTTGCTTACACATCCCAAAGGTTTTTTTCCAGTGGTTTTGTGTTTTCCATTGGCTCTCTATCCCCACTCCAACTGCTCCCCTATTGTGATTTATACAGATTTGGAAATAACTACAGCTATTTCCCTTAACTGCCCCTGCATCCATGTGTGTAAGTCCCCTAGATATGTCAAAGGGCTCTTGTTTGTAGACCAGCCTAGAGAACTGGTGTTAGGTCTGCCCTTCAGGGAATCTACAATCAGCCAAGGTACACTGGGTTTTTTAGTTCTGTCTTGCTAGGGAGCCAAAACCACAAACAACTGAAACTTTTTTGGTTTGTTTCCTAATTTCAATCAAGACCAGGAAAAGATGACACATTTAATAGTCTTTGTCCTTCACTAGGAGAATAGTTGCTGTCTTTGCCTTTCTTTTGGGTTTGCCCACGTATCAGTTATGGCATCTCCACGTCCCCCTTAGTGGAGAGGAGCCTGGCTTTAGGTTACGCAGTGGAGAATGCTCCCATGTTTAAATGAAATCCCTGTCAGGTAACATCTCAATATCTAAGGGCCTCCTGTTAACAAAGCTGTCACACTGCTCTGGACAGTGTGCAGACATTTTTATCTGGTTTTACAATTCATAAAAAGAAAACGAAGAAATACGTTTCCAAAGTAGCAACTAATTTTACTTGTTTCTATTTCGGGCAGCCTGATCTGAGGCGTTTGCCAAGCTGTCAGGCCAGCGTGCCTACATTTGCGGGGGAGAGCTCGGCAGTGGCACTGGGCTCTCATCCCATTCTCTTGGCTTCCAGCATCACAACCCTCTTGCAACGCAAAGTGCTCTTCCTTTTTCCCTGCACTGGTCAGCTCTGTCCGGCTCCGTTCTTGTAGTGAAGTTCAGGCTGAGTAAGTGCAGCCTGTGCCCTGGCTGCAGACCCTTAAAACGCCCCTTGGCCAGTCACAAGGGCTGTCCTTGAAGGAGAGCAGCTCGCTCACCTTGCAGCGAGGCGCTCGAGGTGGCTCGGAGCACGTCAGCGTCATCACGACCGCCGTGATTAAATTGGTGTGGAGATAGGGAGAGCCATCTGCTGTTTGTCCCCCCCGCCTGCTCGCTGCCCACAGAGCCTGGGCCAGAGGTGCCTGCCAAGCGGGGCTGACGGGGTGCCAGGCTGTCATGTGGCACCCTGGTTGCTGTGGGCACCGAGTCCCAGGTCTGGTGGCCCCTTTGCAGGTGACATCGTACGTGAGTGCAGAACGGTCCCGCTGCCAACTGAGGGTGTGATGGTCGCTGGAGCACGCCTTGTACAGCTGCTGCCTCTGCAGCACCCAGGGCTCGTCCTGCCCCTCTCGCTCACTTTTTATGGCTGGCAGAGTTGGTCCTGTGCCTGCTCCTTCCCTGGAGAAGGAGAGCTCTGTGGGGCTGATCCCAGCATTGGTGTGTGGTGATGGCCTTACGGTTGCTGCCGTAACCCACAGTGGGATGGCTGTCAGAGAGGAATGGACCAGGAGATGGACCTTGTGGATCCCATCTGGGCTGGAAGGCTTGGAGGTGTTTGTGTGGGGCACAGGGATGGGCTGCGTGCACATCTGCTGGCTTCCCAGAGCACAAAGAGCCTCTGTGAGCCTTCTCTGCAAGTGCCTGAAGCTCTTTGATATATGACCTAATATACTGGGAAACAATATCAAACTCCTTAAACAAACAAAATATTAAAAGAATATTAGGGTTGCTGAAATACTAAGGTTAAAGGTCCAAAGTTTAGGAAAAGCCCAGATGTCTGCTTTTTGCATTTTGTGACATAAAGTCTTTTTGTCACGATGGTAGTTTTTAAGGGCATGATCATATACTGGTTTTTCCAGTGTTGGCCTTATACAGAAGTGAGTTAGCAAGCAGTTATTTAATAGTATGTTTAATTTAAAAAGAACAGTGTGTGAGACTCACAGCTTTATTTACTGTACTTAACTAAATTCCTCCCTAGCCACAAAATTCATGTTTTCTTTCCTCATACCCCCATGGATTCTTCCTCTCAGGAGCTTCCAGTGAATAGTGCTGCTCAGTCTAACACCTAAATACTGTATTGGCAGCAGTGTACCCTCACCTCATGTCTGGATGAGGTTTGGTGGATTATGGGCATGGTATAATCTCTGTTATGTAAATAAAGGACTGAAACACTGGGAAAATGAAAATTAGTATTTTACTAACTTTGTGCATAAAATATGGACCTGATTTTGGGGCATACACTGTGTAGTATTTTATGGGTTCAGAGATTCCGTATCCTGGTGCTGTCTCTCTCTTATACCTGGGTGTTCATCCCAGTCCTGTTCCCATTGTTGGCTTCGCTCTTCACGCTTGCCTCTTCAGAGCCAATTTCCATCTCCATGTTCTTCCATAATCCATGCTCTCAGCTGCACTTGCAGGCTTTCTCTTTGAGCCTTGTTGTCCTCCCTTCTGGGATTGGAATCCTCCTTTTGTTTCTTCTGGTCCCCCTGGGCTGGGGAGTGCCCAGTTTGACAGAATGATCAGCAGCGGAGAACAAGGTATTGGAGTGGGAAGTCTCAGTCAACTTTTAAAAAATGATGATGATGATGTTTACAAGAATGATACCTGATATTTAATTATTTCCTAATGAGGTTTTAAGCTTCCTGTGAGCAACATGGGTGGCGTAGGCACAGTCCTGCCTGTCCCAGCACTCGCAGTGTGTTTGGGCAGCAAGAGCTCGTGGTGGGCTTACAGTGATGAATTCTCATTGATCTTTGCTAATGCCAAGTTAAAGCTTTGGTATTTGCTAGTGCTCTATTTTTTTTTACAGAATGCTAATTACTCCTTTGAATTGGAAACGCTGGTTCAGCACAGTGTAAGAGAGATTGGAATTGGCTTTGTGATGCTGCGTTGCAAATAGTGTTGAACTTTTCCTGTTTATGTTGAAGTGCTGTTCTGGTTTTCTCAGGTCAAAGTAGACATCACCACGTTTTTATTCAGCTCCCAGTACACGTGTGTGTGTACATGCAAGCATAGCTGTAATTTTTTTAGTGTTGTACAAACAGCAGTACTATCCAGGAGAAATTTTTTTCCTAGCATCATGGTGGAAGCACGATGATGATTTTGGAAATGGATGCAGCTGTCTGAAAATGGAAAAGAAAAGACAAAATAGAAACACAAATATTTTGCGTCTGTGCAGAGAGACTAAAAGGTAATTAGCCAAGGGTAAATAAATGGCTTTGTTTTGAAAGACCCAAAATGGTGACCCAAAATGTTTTGAAAGGTTTTCTGGATGATGGCATTTCTGTGTTCAAAGTTTCAGTCCAGAAATCTCAGACAGAAGTGATAACTGTTGGCAGGGGAAAGCAATGGAAAGTTATGCCTGCACTAGGAAATCATCTTACTTTTAAAAGTGAACATTGCCATTTCAGGTTTTAATTTTGATAATTAGCAGCAGCAGCAGCTCATCCTCAAATTGCTCTTCTAACAGTAGGTGGTCCAGAATTGCATGAGGTGACTTAATATGCCATTTTATCCTGAGTCTGTAATCGGAAAAAGACAGGAGCAATTAACTCCTATGAATTGCACGAGCTATTTACAGCAAAGAAAATTTGGGTTCTCATTTGTATACACACAGAATAGCGTTAGCTCTGCTGCAAAGTGATGCACTTCAAAGGTTTTGATCTAACATTGTGGATCATATAGTGGTTTCTGTCACTGAAGGCCCATCTCAGCCTATAGTTCTCAAACATTTAGCCAGAGCACCTCTCCTGTTCCCAGTGTGTTATTCCTTGGGGTGAAAACACGAGCTGTGCTTTGCGTTCGGTGTTGAAATCGCTGTTGGTGCAGGCTAGGTTCATGTACATTGCAGATCATAGATGTGAGCATCTGTTCACAGGATTCAAAGTGATAACACATTTGTGTTTGTGAGAGATGTGAGAGAGGAACTGAAAGAAAAATCGCACTTAAACATGTGCTACCATTTTCTTCCTAAAAATTTGATCTGCTGGTATCTTCTGCTGGCCCTCCTGCCTAAACATTTTATTTTTGATGGGCCAGGCAGTTGCTCATAGCTGATTCCCACTTTAGGTTCTTCCAGTGGATCCTAATGGATTTTTTTTAAGTTATTATTTTTTCTTTTATTTTATTTGGGAATAGTTGGGCTAATTCAGATTGAAAGGGCCTTCTGGAGGTCTTTAGTCTAACCTACTCTGAACAGGGTCAGCTCCGAGATCAGACCACAGTAGTCAAGCCTTTATCAAGTAGAGTCTTCCCTTGGTGACAAAATTGCGTAGATGGATGCCCAGTGATGTGTTTCTGAACAAATTCTAGCTAGGAGATAAGGAGGTACAGAGCTGCTTACAGCTAAGGTCAGGCTTACCTCAGTCCTGCAGAAAGCCAGAGGTGCAAAGCCTTGAGGTATAACCGAAGGTGGAACAGATGTTACACGGGTATTGAAAGTTCATTGTGGGTCTCCATCTGAAAAGATTTATAATTTGCCAGTTAATTTCCAGATGATCTTTTTTAACGTGCTGAGATGGCAGATGTGTTTGTTGTATCCAGCTCTTTAAAGTCATTCTAGGAAGTTAAACAGATGGAAGCATTTTGAAATTCAGCAGCATCTCTTTGAGCAGCTGTAACATCCTTGTTTCATGTGCCAACCGGGAGAGAAGGGAACGGAGCATCTGAGAAGTACTTTGCCTGTGACAAGCTGACCCACTTGCCAACAGGCAATAACATACTAATGTTGTGACAGGAATGATTGACTGCAACTGCTTTTACAGTGGAATCATTTGGGTTTCCAGGTAGTTGGACTAGGGTGAACACCTGGGTTGTTTTACCGCTGGAATAAACAAAGCTCATGGTAATTCTCATGTCTCAGAACACAGAAAATCATTTCATCGGTTGAATTCCATTTAATTAATATAAGGTTGTATGTTACAATGTCCTTACTACTGCAATGGGAAGAGGAAACATGAAATACAGAAAATTTCTCTCTCAGTGCTATGCCATCTGCCTTTTGTTTGGTTTACTGTGATAAACATCAGCCAGATCTTCCTTAGGGGGTGACAGAGCAAATTACAGCTGTGTGGTGTTTTGACACTGACACCTTCCCAAAATATTCCAGTCACTGGGAGCAGTGTTATTAAAAATCATATGATGGGGAGTGTGAGGTAAATGCAATGCTGTCAGGTCTCTGCTGTAGCTTTAAGCCATGTGAGTTCAATGCAGCATCATGGGAAGAATTCTGGGTGGCAGGAAACCTGTCCCCTTAAAAAAATAGAATTGTTTAAATGTTGAAATATCAAAGCTGTTTAAGGCAACAAACATGTCATTAATCATTACACTGGGAACCTCCTTTGAATTGGTATGAAACAAAATATTAGGGCAACATTGAGTTGCAGGTTTTTATGTCAGTTTTGGGTGGTGGATATTAGAAGAGCTTGAAAAAATCAGTGTTAAAACAGCAGGAGGGTTAGTTATCAGTTTGCTAATGGGAGAACCTGGGAACACAGGAGAAATATAAGGAACTGTGAGAAAGGAAGCTTGATCCTACCATGCGTGAGGCTGTGTAGTGGCCCTGCAGCACTTTAGCTTTGATTATTCTCTGTTAGGTTAATAGAGAGATTAAAGAATAACTATTTCCTGTACATTTTCTTGCAAAGTGATCATTTAAGCTTTCTGGTTTAAAACTGAGTGTGACATTTGGCAGGTGCAAGTAAACCTCTCCCTCAAATGTACATGTGATTTTTGGATATAAAATGAATCGGTACTTTTTCCCACAGTTAATGGGGTAGGTAATCCAAGTCCAGTTCCCTTGTGACAGATCATCACGTTGGAGGTGGAGGTGACAGATTGGAGTTTGGGGATGTTGACTCTCAAGAATGGTCACAGCTGTTGGGCTGGTGGTTGACTTAAGTCTGTAAATCTGAAGAAGTTTTGCTGACATTTTTGGCTTATGAATTTCAGTAGGACCATTAATGTGCCCTAAACTTGAGCTGCTAAGGTTGTGCATTTATTTTCCATAGACATCAAATCAGGACAGATCTGCCTTTAAGGGAGCTGTGGAGGTAGGCAACATTCATCTCAGGGCATCATGGGTTAGCACTTTCTGTGTTTCCTTTTATGTCATTGTGAGCAGTCTGGGTTTGTATATGTTTATTTTTTTCTGGGAACATGTTCAGAAGTAGCTGGTGTTTGTAATATTTCAATTAATAGTAGCTGGTGTTTGTAATATTTCAATTAATAGCAATGACATTATGTGGTGCATTGCAGGTGACTTCCAGCAGAGAACTTCTCCGTAATGGTTGCCTTGTGGAAATGCTCCCTTTTCATGGATTCTAGGGAAGAGTGGCTGCCTGCAGGCTTGGGCTGTGAAGTGTCCTTGGCAAAGCCTGCCGGTGTGGGATGGTGTTTATCACTCCCTGGTATCAGCTGGCAGGTGATGAGCACCACAAGCACTTCTTCCGTGGCTCCAGAGCTGCAGCACCAGCTGGACTGATGCATGGGCTCAGTGTACGAGAGGATGTTTTCAATACAAATTGATAGGAAGTGGTACTGATGGGAGTGGAGATAATGTGAGTGTAAGATAGGATTGGAATCATTATGTAAAGAAGGTTTTGATAAATACCTCTAATTTGAAAGTCAAATTCTGATGTTGGCTGTAGAGAAACTACATTGATTTAGTGCAGGTGAAAATCTGCTTCTTGCTACTTAGTTTGAATAGTGATACTTTGCTCTTTAGGAAATAGCTGAAGTTGCTTAATGATAATCTGGCCACTTTGTGTTTGTGCAGAACTGCTGATGTGGGAGAGATTGATGGCAGCTGAGGCTGGGTTGGAATGCTTAAGCAGATCCAGTTGTAAAAAGGCTTTGAAATACAGCTTTTTCTGGTCTGCTTCTCAGATGGTTTCTACCTTTAGGCTCTGACAACTCTTCCAGATGATAGAGCAGGTGTATTTGAAAAGTGCCAGCAAGGGACAGCAAGGTTACAGAAGGTGAATACCTGATGATGTGAGATTGTCAGCTTGAAAGTGGTGGTTGTTTTTTCCATGCCAGTTCTTGAGAAGGTAGGGAGAATAGCAGCACAGGGAAGAGAGCATTTTTTCAGGTCCTCTTCTTCATACTTCATCTTAATTTGGTGGTTCTTAAAGTCAAGAGTGGTTTGTGGCATTTGTATCATTATCATCATCATCACCTTTCTTCTGTGATATTCTCAAGGGCACAGATGTTTTCTTTGATTTTCCAAATACATGAAGCCATAGGCAATGTCAAATCAGGCATAAAATAATATAGGAGCCAGCACTATTAACCTTGTGGAAACAAAGGACACATGAATAGATTAAGAATACCCAGATGCACATCTCTGTCAGGAAGACGTGATTTGCAAGTACCTTTCCAAAATGGTATTGATGTATTTATTCCAGGTGCTTTTAGTGGCATGGAAAGATGATGTCTTTGTCATTGTTACAGTCAGAGACATTAGGGGACATGTAAGTCAAGGTGAGCTATAGGTTGGCATGACAGAGCTACTCTGCTGGGATCATAAAGATTATTCATGTGTATTTGTTTTACACAGTGGTCACTGCTGTGACTGTTGTACAGGCAAACAGGAAGCATCTAAACCTTACAGCACCACAGAAAGCATTAACTGCAATAAGCTCTTGCTTTCCTCAGCCCTTTCAGTCCTGTTCCTGATGAGTTTAAGTCTGAGGAATGAACTTTAGCTGCAAAGTCAGAGATGGACCTTTTCAAAGCCCATCCCAGGACCCCTGTCAGTATGTGCCTCCAGACACCTGAGCCCAGTTTTTATTAGATTCTGAGAAACTGATATGGCTACAGATCCAAAAGCAATGGAAACATAATGAATTCAAAGCTGTGAGTGTTGCATTTGCTATGACAATAGAAATTTAACGAAGGTGTTGGGGGAATGATCACATTACAGAACTATGAAATTTCTGGTACAGATCAGGATTAAATGTGAGCGTTGTTCAGAAGATGCTCATTTAAAATGGTGCCATTTTCTGTCACCATGCAGTAGCATCTGCCTGCATCACTAGTGTGGCTAGTGACATTTTTTACATGTTTTCAGAAAACGAGTGCAACAGGTGTTCTTGTCCAGATGGGACTCGTGTATTTGTAAAAATGTGACACTTACAAAATGAGGTGGAATTAAACCCAGTGCAAATTAGAGTCATGTCAGGGGATTACAAAAGAAATTTTAGATCAGAATTAGTGTAATGCAGACAAGATTTCTGTCAAAAGAGCTGGGAACAGAACCAAGGTTTCCTCCTCTTCTCACTGCTCTATATAAAGAACTCACATGTACAGATTATAATTGCTGTAATGAGAGGATGCCAAATTATATAATGCTTCTATCCACATTCCTCTTTCTAATCTGCCCTTGGGGCAACGCAACAAAAAATGAGGGGTTTTACCCCTTTACCCCTTTATGGGTTCTCCCATGGTGTGGCAATGCAGATCTGTAGATGGTATCAGGCTTTTCCACATTCGATACTGCTCAGGGACAAAAGATGGATGTGAATGTGCAGAATGCCTGCAGTACCAAAAATAGATCCATATTTATTCCTGTCATAACTTCACTTAAGTTGATGGAGTAGTGCCAAAGCTGAACATGCCCACAGTCTATAGGACAGCTGGCTGCCTGGCTGTAGTAAAGCTTGACGAGAAGAGGTTTGTGAGTACAATTAAACCTCTGATTTTGACACTACCTGGTGACATTTTAGGAACATTCACCTCAGCTTGAAACGATTTTCCGGGAGACTTCAGATGCATCCTTAATGCCTAAAAGCCAGGGATAACATTGATCAAGGTATTTTCAAGCCTTGGATTTAGTTCCATCAGCAGTTCTGAATCACCAGACCAGCTAATGAGGTGTTCTAATTGATAGCATAATTCTACATAGTTTTTCCACTTGCACTAATGTAACATTTGGCTTCACCGAGGATGAATATTAACCACAAGTTGAAAGGAAGGTCTGATTCCCTGATCTTTTGCTGCATTTCATCAAGCTTTTAATTTTACTTGCAATATCCACATGTAATCCATCCAGGCATTTTCTTTCCGCTTGGGTCTGGAGACCCTCATCAGTTGTTAAGTGATGGTGTGTGAGCCATGGAGGCAGCTTCAATAGTTTTACTGTTCCAGAAACATTCATCTCATTCATAAAGATCATCTGTTCAAGAGCAGTCAACCCTGGGCTTTTGTTCTGTTTACTGGCTTTGTTTTGGGCAATGTGCTGACTTGCCTACAAGCTCTTGAACTACCGGGTATTCAAATAGTTTCCACTGATGTGTTAAGTTCTTCAGTTCACATGAGTCTGCTCGCTAAAATTTGGAGAGTATTAAGCCGGGTCTCAACACCAGGGTCTTGGCACTTGAGTTGACACTACGTGGTGCTAAGTAGCCACAGCTTGAATCCAGAGCAGTGATACCTTCTGAGCTTCAAAATCAGCTGTATAAGCCAAGTCACTCAGGTTTATTGTGGTTTCATTGTGTTTTATTTTGGGTTTTTTTTCCTAACAGGGAAGTAAAGTGCTTGTTTGTAGCATTTTTCCTTCCATATTCCTCCCATTTGGGGAGTGGGTGGATGCTTGTTGGATTACAGGCAGATAAGGGAGGATGCTGTGGTTATTCAGGCAAAGATACTCATCAGACTTAAAACTGCAAGGGAATTTCCTCTAGTTAGTGGCTCATCTGACATTTGTGGCAGGGAGGAATGAAGCTCTTGCTTTTTGTTTAGATAATTTGCCCGTTTTTTAAGATTACTTACTCCTAGCTTAGACACAAAAATGTGGGTGATTCAAAACAGGGGAAGGGAAAACTGGTTGGGCTTTTCAAAGAAGATAAGGAAGAGAGGTTTCCAGATCCCACTGACTGTCCAAGAGATTCATGTCTTTTAAAAATGCTAGCCTTAAAAACAGATAAAATCAATTTATTCAAAAAAACCCAAAAAACCCAAACAAAAAAAACCAACAACAACAACAAAAAAAAACAAAACAAAAAAAAAAAACCAAAAACCAAAAAACAAAAAACCCAAACAAACCACAAATTAGTCACTTCCAAAGATAGACCAAAACTGATGTTCTCTATCTTTGCAGATAAAGCCTGTACTGTGATGTAATTTATGACCTCATGGTATGACACCACTGCCACTGGATACAGTAGCTTGCATTTCAGTGCCATTATGCTGCACTGTTTAGAATATATAAAGCAAAATATGTGTGACATTAAAAAACCCACTGGTATTAGGTGACAAAGAATCATTAAATGCTAACTTTTCTCTTAAATAGCTGTTTTTTACTGAATCCATCAGAGAAACAGTAATTCTAGGTCACTCTTCAAATGTGTTGTCAAGAATTCACATTAAGCTTTGGTAAAGAATGTGTCCAGTTTACTAATTTGGCAAAATAACTGTTGGGAGCACAGACTGAGTGTAGTCAGAAGACCACTTCACTTCAGAAGACAGGCTGCACACTGAGAAACCAGTAAGACTCCCTTCAGTGTCAGCAGGAACTGTGGAATATTCGATCCACCATCATCAAAGGATCAGGTTTCATAATTGCTAAAGGAGCAGTGAAAGGAATCCCTTCCTTTTGGTCGGATTAACTTTGTGGCTGTTTTGGTGTGCTGTAACCTAGCCAGTTTTCCAAGATGAAAACAGAACAAAAAAACTGGCAGGTTGTGTGCATCAGGGATTGGTGGCCTGAGCCTCATAAAACGTGCAAGTGAAGAACAGAGCATAAAGCTGTCAATTAGATCTTCTAATAGCTTTTGAACTTTACTATATTTTATTACAGACCTAAAATTAGCTTTGCTTTCAGACTTGGATCTTCTTCAAGGTTTTCATACTTCAGCCCAACCTTCTCTGAGCTAGCAAGGCTGAGCTCTCAGCACTGAGTGATGGAAATGGTATTGGAGCATCTGACTGCCGTCACTACCAGTTCTTTCAGATGGTAAATTTTAGATTCTTTATTGAGTTGGAGGGTTTTGTAACTTTCTGTATAGTTGTATATAAGCTGACATTGTGCACGGTTATGAGGGAATATTAGAAGATTTGTCTCAGTGGGATCTCGGTGAGATGGATGAACAGGGATGTGCAGTTTCCAGTCTGAGATTAGTGGATAAAGAGACCAAGGTGAAAGTAGCTACTTATAAAAACAGCTACACAAAATTTACCTGTTTCTAGTTGCTACAAATCAGCCTGAAGAACGGGTACATGTGAAAGCAGATGGGCTGAAAAATACCAGCAGCAACCAAAACCCAACATGTGAGCTTTATGTGTACTGTGGGAACTAGAGTTACACTTTACATTGCGATGTTGCAGAAGAATAGTACTTTATAATGAGTAGAACACAATTTCTGACTTTCATTTTCAGTTCTGCCACTTAGTCACTAGGTAATTTTGGGTAAGTCATTTAAGATCACATCCACAGAAGGATCCATCCATGCAGGTCTCATCTCTTTCCATTTCCTAAAATCTGTCTTAATCCTGCTGCCTAATCCTGGAGACATGTACTGTACAATCTAGAAATGCCTCATTTTGCTGTCTGAGTCTCAGATCTAAAAACCCGAAGTTTGCACATATAAAACTTTCTTTAAAAGTCAGAGTGTCAAAGAGGTGTCCGAGCTCCCTGTGAAATGAGTCACGGAGTGTGCTTGAGCCTTCCTTCCCTGGGCACTGCTCTCAGCCTGGATGAGGCAGGGCACTGGGGCTCTGTCCTGCTGAGTAGCTCTCTGGGTTGGATGCTCACCCAGCGTGTATTTCAAATATTTCAAGGGTAGGTCCATTGCTTCTCTGGATGCCCCATCCCTGGAGGTGTTCAAGACTGGGTGGGATGGGGCTTTCAACAACCAGGTCTAGTGGATCACATCCCTGCCCATGCCGGGGGGATTGCAATTTAGGTGGACTTTAAGGTCCCTTCCAACCCAAACCACTCTATGATTCTCTATCCTTTCTGGAATTGCTCTTGTCCTTGCCACCCTGGCAGTGGTTTGGGGATTTGGTATTCAGGCAGCGGATGAGGTGATAGTAAGATGAAGGAAGTGTCCCTGTTTGGGAAATAAGTGATACCTGGGGCTGTGATGAGGACATGATTTAAATGCACCTTTCTCTTCCATGTCTCAGGTTGGCTTTGAGAATACTATTCTGAGGCACCCTCCCCTCCCTGTATGTAATCATAGGATTGCCAAGGCTGGAAAAGACCTCCAGGATCATTGAGTCCTACTGTGAACCCAGCACTGGCATGTTACCACTAAACATGTCCCCAGGTGCTCCATCCACATGGTTTTTAACACTTCCCTGGTCAGCCAATTCCAATGCCTGACAATCCTTCCAGTGAAGGAATTTTCCTAATATCCCATCTAAATCTCCCCTGGCACTTGAGGCCATTTCCTCCTGTGCTGCCAAACTTGTCACTTGGAAGAAGAGACCGACGCGCTCCTGGACACAACCTCCTTTCAGGGGATCGTGGAGAGTGAGAAGGTCCTCCCTCAGCCTCCTTTTCTCCAGGCTGAGCCCCACCAGCCCCCTCAGCCAGTCCTCATCAGACTTGAGCTCCGGTCCCTTCCCTTCTCTGGACTTGTTCCAGCCCCTCGATGTGTTCCTTCAGTGAGGGCTAAGTCTAAGCCTTTGCTTGCCCATACAGGCTGCCGGTAAAGTGGCCATGGTGGCACTGCCAATCCTGGTGTTAAGCCCCCTCCGGGAGTCTGGAGGCATCTCTTGATGCCTTGATTTCCACGCTGTCCAGGCTGGCGCAGGTGTGGGCAGGAGGAGGGATGCGTGCAGCTCTCAGGTGTGTCAGCATGGGCAGGAATGGGGGCCGGGGGGCTGTCAGGGATCCGGGCAGCCTCAGAGCGGCGCGGGGAGGAACCTGGGACACTGAAAGCGTCCCCGAAGCCAAGCGTTGCTGTCACAGTGCCGGATTACTCACTGCGCTTATTCACGTTCCTGTTGATGCTTGGCAGCGGGAGTTTTTCCCGTACAGCGCAGCCACGAACAATGAGTCACCTCCAGGTGTTTTGATTCGAATTTTGTATTTATTTATTTATTTTTCTGTTCGAATTTCAAAAAAAGAAACCGCTCTGCAGCTCGCCCCCCCCCGACCGGAGCATCGCTCCAAGACCCCGCCGCCCCGCGGGTCTCCCCGCCCCGCCGCGGGAGCCGGGGCCGCTCCTCCCCTTGCGGAGAGAGAGGGAGAGCTCTATCTATTTTTTTTTTTTTATGTATTTATTTATTTATTTCCGTTCCTGCTCGGAGCAGGCGGGACCAATCGCGGCCCGCCCTGCCCGCTCCGTGCCGGGCAGCCGCCGCCTCCCTCCCGGCTGGTCCTGTCCCCTCCCCGGGATGCGCCGAGCTCCACTGCGGGAGCGAACATGAGCTGCCGCCTGCTTTCCCTTCCCTCTGCCAGCTGAATCGCTTTCATTTGTAATTCTTTTTTTTTGTTGGTGGTTTTTTTTTTTTTTGTTCCCCCCCCCCCCCGGCTTTTTATGCTCAGTGCTGGGGGGAGCCGGGAAATTTTGTGGCCACTGACATATTTTGATTTCAAATCGCTGTCGGTGGACGTTCCTCCTTCTGCTGCAGCATCGTTGTCCTGTTCACAGCTATTTAGGCTTAAGGAGCTTGGTTCTCTAAGGCTCGTATCCAAGGGCATCAGTCATTAACACACTGAGCTACATCTGCTTCTTGGCTAAGACTGAAGAAGGACATCTTAAGCTGGAAATCCTGCTCACTCACTCTCTAGTGCGTACGGAAGGGGAAGCATATGCAGCAGCAGGTTCCTTTTTTTTTTCCCTATTCCAAAGGCTGCCTCACTTTGGAGATGCAGTGACGAGATAATGGAGTGAAAGTCTCTCATTTCCAGGCAAGAAAATTACAGGAGTCAGACACGGAAAGGAAGGAGCAAGTTAAATAGCAGACACAGGAAAAAGGACAGTGGTGAAGAACTGAAAATAAAATTAGAGGAAACAGGTGGAAGGCTGGCATAAAGCTGGGAGATATATTAGGCTGAAAGTGGTGTGGTTTATTTTTTCTTCTTCCTTTTTTTTTTTTCTTTTTTCTTTTTTTTTTTCTTTTCTCCCCAGTTGATTGCATTGTTGGTTTTGAATTCTAAGCTGTTTTTGGAGATCTCTGCAGTAAACCAGTCTGCTTTAGTGTAGAGCAGCTTCCCCAACGTGTCCTTTTCTCTCTCCCTGCCTGCTGTCTCTACTGTTGCTGCTGCTGACAGAAACGTGTTAGGAAAGCAGAAGGAGAAAATGCCAGCCATCCTGGTAGCCTCCAAAATGAAATCGGGACTACCTAAACCCGTACACAGCGCTGCTCCAATCCTGCATGTCCCAACGGCCAGGACCATCCCACAGCCCTGCTACCTGAAGTTTGGGAGCAAGGTGGAGGTGACGAAGCCATTGTATTCCAGCCAGATTCCTCTCAAATCTTCTAATGGACAAGAAAACGCAGGAGATGGACTCCCAGGAAGGAAGAGTAGCTTGGTAGAAAATGGATTTGACACACAGGTTAGAAGGCACCAAATGCTGGGGAGGTGTATGTGGGAATTTATTTCTGTGTCGAAAGTGTGCAGCAGGTTTTCTGGGGTAAATAGGAGTGTGAGAATGGATGTGTGTGTGTGTCCTGACATCTGCCTACAGTGGTGGGATGCTTTATATTCCACATAGTGACATGTGTAATTTTGTCAGCATGGTAGAGCTTATGGTGGAGTGGTCAGGGATGGGGCTGCATGTGCTGTTTGCCTGTGGTGCCTTCTCTGTCACCTTTGCTTGAGCTTGGGGGGATTTACAGAAGGGAGATGGCAGAGATGCTGTTTATGGCGTGTGTTCTTTGTGTTCTTTCTGTGGGTGCTAAGTGTAATGGCTGGGTTGTGTGCCCGGGCTGGGGAAAGATTGCTGGTTGTCATGAATGTGTTTTGTGTTTGGTCCTGTACTGCACCAGAGCACTAGTTGTGTGAACATTTTGTATCTGTAGTTGTGTGGGGAGTGAATGGGAGGCAGTGTTTGATGCTAAATTACAATATGCATGTCATCCAGTGCAGCTAAATGAATACTCACGTGGAATTGCCTGTTTTAATACTATATGTGTATGACATTGCAGATGCAGCACATTATCAATACAGTTTCAGATTTCTCTTTAATCTGTATCGGTTGTCTAGTGTATTTTTCTATACTCTGCGTGCTGTATAGGGAGGAGAAATGGAGAAATGTACGTTCCTCAGTTCGTTTGATTTTTGTGAGCAGAGTAACATCTCCAGCATGGCTGGGATTGCCTTGTCCAGCCCATGCCCCGGTGTGCTCTGCAGCAGGGGGAGCAGACACAGTGTGTGTGCTGTACTACAGTGGCAGCAAAGCAGATGGTCTGCTGCAGCAAGCAGAATTGATTGCCATTATAGAGAGATCACTGTATAGCAGTGTGATGTATTTTGGCAACAGCCATATACATTACAAGCTGCTTCTACCAGTATCTGAGCCCGGTGGAAGGTGATCCCATTAGACTGGGATAGGGAAATGATGACAGACACTTTCCTGGTTTTAACCTTCCTCGAGGAATAATGGCTCATGCCTATGATCTAGATTTTGAATCTCTGGCCTCGTAACCCTGTTCTCTTCAGACAAATGTGACTCGTGATTGGGCGTGTTTGACCGCGTGCCCTGATTTTAGGATATGCTGCGCTTTCAGTGCTGGTAGACAGGGTGACGTGTTGGGCTGCTCGGGCCAGACAGATATGACTGTAGCAGCTCCTGAGGGACTGAGAGCAGGAAAGGGAGGCAGCCAAGCATTGGTGGCAGGGTAGGGGCAGCAGACAGACCAACCTGTGCATCACATCTTGGCCTGAGAATCAAATGCTCCCTTTCACTAGTGCCAGTCTGTCCTTGTGATTATGAAATGTCAGCAAAATCTCATTATCTGCTGCCCTTTCTCTCAGACATGCATGGTTTCTGCATAGAAATCTACATTCCTGCGAAAGTGACTGTTATTCAGAAATATTTTCTCGTTACAGATTGTGCTCAGAGATCCTGCCAGTGGGAACTGCAAGGGCAACATTATGGTGGGTTTAACCCTTCTACAGCTGGGGACCAAACCTCATTTTTTGATCCTGATGATGAAAAGGGTCTTGACTCTAACTCATTACATTTAAACAGGGAGTGATTTTGGCCACAGGAATGTCAGATAATTTTACATTTTTAGTAACTTCAGCAGCAGGAGAAATCTTAAGCTTTTCATTCTCAGTACCCTCCTCTGGGTAGCAGCCTGAGCAGATGACCAGCACCTTTTAAGGTGTGAACCAGTAAGGCTTGTTTTACTATCCATTATCTTGAATAAACAGAGTCATTTTTTGTTGTTCTTACTGGTCCAACTTTGATCCTTCTGCCCACATAAGCATGCAGGGTTCTGCCATTCAAGGTGGTCGTTTGGAACATCAGTCTATATCTAAAGGGAGATTTTTCCAGATATATCGTATCAAGGGCACTGTTCTTTCCTTCTTCTACTGTTCCTCCCTCCCAAGAGAGGAGCAGGATGGATGGATGGACAGCTGCCAAGTGGCACGTCAGCAGCTGAACCACTTTTATTTTGGAAGACCTTCCAGATGTATTCAGATATAGAAGTGCTTTCTGAAAACCTGGTAAGGTTTAGTCTTAAACCCTGCACCAGGTCTGAATGTCTTGAGAATCACAGACATGTCCTCTGACGGGCCTTACCTGCTTCTCTGGATAGTTTATCTCAAGCACCAGTGTGGCCCTCACCATTTTACTGGGCAGGCACCTGCCATCACCTGTGAAGGAGGGAACTTATATTCTTACAGTGGAATTTTGAGTTTAGATCCACAATGCTGAATGTTTTGGCACCAGTCTCTTGTAGATCTTGGTCCCCACATGGAGTTTTCAGCCCCTGGGGAAGGACATCATACCCTCCTTTGTGGGTGAAGGGAGAGTTAGAGAATTGTGTCACTTGGATCAATTCGCTTGGTTCTGCGAATATTTCAAGGAATTGCTCTTAATCCCATTGGTGTTGGTTCTTTTTGCACTATATACCACAAAATTCAGTGACATGTGCAGAATAAGGAGAGAGAGAGAAGTGACCTAATGTTTAGGACATTTGCTTTCAAAGAAAGACATGATAGAAAGGATGAAGCAGATAGATGGACTACCTTTAATTATTTGTACATATGAATTTTCCCCTTCCATTCTGATGTACATATACACTTTGTATTTGTGTCTGCCTTTTTCCCTGTGCTTAGTTGATAGATTATTCTGTCTCTAGTGCATAGACCAGAAATCACCATGTAAGGATACTAGACCATGTTCTAATGCTGTTCTAGCACATTTCAAGCCACTTACACACCAGTGCTTCCTGAGTTTTTTGGGTGCCAGATGAGCACTGATTCTTCAGAGGACATGAGCACTGCAGGTGGTGTTCATTAAAACACTGATTTTTAAAAAACTGTCCAAAATCAGGATGTCCCACTTACAAATGTGGTATCAGTGAAAATTTCTAAATGTTTTTGCTAATTTTTTTGTTGTTCTTCTTGGTATGGTTTTACATGTGCAAGCAGGATTTTATAGCAACTGGAAGTTTTGTGCCTTAAGGCTATATATGGGCAATGTGTTATTTAAAATGCTGTGCAATTTATAAAAAGCATTCTGCAGAGTATTTCAGAGGCACTTTCCAAAGAAAGGTCTGAGGGTTTTAGCATCAAGCCCATTGTAAATGCTGGTCGGAAATCTTAAGTCGGTGAATCATGGCAGTATCATTCCTATTTTATTGTTACTGATATACATACTCCATTCATTTTTCCATATTAAAGTGCCTGTGTTGTGCACAACAGTATCCCACTGTTGCACTGGCGCTTATTTTGTCTGGTTTGAAAACGCCGCCAATAAATTGTAGCCATATTTAGAGGGCGTTGTTTTGGAAATATTTAACTTTGTTACCAGAGAAACTTCCGTCAAGTGGAGGGCAAGATAGTGATCTCTCATCTACAAACCACTATTTATTAGCGGGTCTGAAAAAGTCGGATGTGTTTGGCTACTAAATTTGCATTAGTTATTGGAGACAGGAGTCCTTGCCAGTTAGAAATCTGAGGCCGTGGCATAATTGTTCTGCAGATGCAAGAAGGAAGATGCCGCTCCAGGAGTACAGTCACTGTGGATGCCCCAGGAGATCATGGATTTATCACTGTGTTTATTGGTGTTGTGTTGTATTCACTGTTTGTATCTCCAGTAGCTGAAACAGCCCTGAAGGCACCAGGACCTTGCTTGGGGATTGGTCCCACCCTTGCACTAAAACACTTCCAGTTAGCAGACCCTGTTTAACCTGGTATTAAAGTAGGTGTACTCAGCAACTGCCTGTACCTGTGGGTAAGTCTTGGGGGGGTAGGACTTGTTATTGCTTTGCAGACTTCTCTGCAATATTCATTTGCTGAAAAGTGGGTGATCACCCTCTCCTGCTGGGCGTGGCAGGCAGGTCCTCACTGGGTGTTATGTTTGCACTCCCATTTCTCTTTCCCTATCTAGGCACACCTAATTCATTTACAGAATTTCTAGAACTCTTACAACTCTTTGTGCTGTCTACTGAACTCTTCAGTTTCCCTAGACTTTTTTTTTTTTTTTAAAGAATTTAATTCAAGACTGGTTAGATATCATTGTCTGAAATAAAGTGACCTTACTCAGCCAGATTTTTCTTCATATTGCTTTCCCAGTCTTGTTGAGTTGGGCAGCCTAGATCTCGGGTGGTCTAAGTTTGAGGCATTCTAGATCGCCCTATTTTCTAGTCTTACACTAGATTTTCCTTCCAGTGATTTAGTTCTTCTTTCCTAATTTGTGAAGATCATCTCCATCTGGAGTGTGCTCCAAAAACATTTGCAATAACTATCGAGATTAAAAACATACCTGTTTTTTTCTTCACTGCCCATTCTGTAGTGCAAGTAATGACAAGGGTATGGAATGGAACTGGTAGAGAAGCTCCATTACATCTCCCTGCAAAAAATCTACTAGACAGGCATTCCCAGGTTGACAGCACGCTGCTGACACATTTCTGGGAGTTTTTCAGTCAGCTGTGCTCTGCTCTCAAACTGATTAATGAATTAATAGATTGCTCCAGTATTTTTCCACACTTCAAATTTAGGCTCACATCAGCTGTTTGATGAGCCACACGTGATTTGAGATCAGGTTTCCTTCTCTGCCTCAATCCCCCTGTTCCCATGCCATTAGCAGTCCAAATGAAGCCATATAGTTCAGATATTAGTAATTACTTTACTGTGTTTTAATTAACTTTACCAGAAGCCATTTATACCTCCGTATCACTGTCGTGCTAATGTGAAGCTTCATGGAGAGAAAGATTAATAGAGCATATCGCAGAGAAGTTGTGCCTTCCTTTCTCACATGCATTAGCCCTTTTTGTGTGTGATACTGGGCCTCACAGTTTTGCTACCAAAGCAGCTTGAGAAGGGGTAGGAATCAAGCCAGTCTTTATCTGGGCCCAATTTAAATTCAGATGAACATTGATTGGTTTCAATGCCATCATGTGAACTGTCTCAGTGGTGTGAAATTTGGTTCTCGCTGCCACTGCTGAGCTAATTGTAAAAGAAATTATGAGAAATGTGGTCAGTCACACTGATAACTTTAACAGAAGAGATTGGTTTTTGCAATGTTGGAAGAAACCAAATGAGATCACTTTTAGAATGTAAAAAAAAAGAATAGATTCTGCTGAAGAGTTGGGAGTAGCTAAGAAGACCTATAGATTCAGGCTATCAAAATATATAAGCACAAAAGAAATTTGAAATTAGTATTAATGAACGTGTTTATATGATTATAGTTATGTACCTAAGTACATTCCTACAAAACAGCCCTTGCTGTATCTTCCTTTTGGATGGACTTTTTTTTTTGACACACCATAAGCAATCTGAGGCTCTTAAGTAGCTGAATTTATCTATTATGTTTGCAATGGTTTTGGTGTATTTAAGTGTTGCATTGTTGGGGGGTTGCTCCAGATGAAATGTTACCAGATAGAAAACAAGAAAACAATTCCAAAGTTGTTTTATTGTCATTATTGACATGGAGTTTTCAGTTACCTGCCTTTCCGTGTAGAGAGCTACCCTTTCTAATGCTCTGCGTTGGAACAAAAGGTGTAAGATTGCACTGTGAATTCAGGAGGTTCTTTAATCATTGGGTTTTCGTTTAGAATATGCAAAGGCTCACTTGGACTCAAAGTTCCATTCAGTTTTTAATGGTACTGGAAAACGGTTTTTTCCCTCTGATTTCAGTCTAATTGTGACAGTTCTTGAATTAAAGAGAATTTTGCTCATTGTGTGCTGTTCCTTCACAAGTTCAGTGCCTTTACTGTTGAACAGCCCAAGATGGGCTCTCCAAGGATATTTATAGTTGAACTAATAATGCTGCTGTTGAATTCAGTCAAGTTTTTACAGTCTGTGGTAGTGTTTTTGAAACATTCATTTAATAGATCCTTTTTTTCCTGCTTCTAGTTTATTTATTTATGTTATTTCTCTGATCTCTTCCAATAGGATATGTAAAAATAAATATATGTAAATATTTTATATATACACATACTATTTATTCACACACACACACATATCTAAGGGGCTTCCACATTTTAATATACTTAAGCTAAGAGTGCTCCATAGAGGTAGGGATATTGTTCTTATTTTATAAATGGATGGCTGAGGCACAAAGAAACTTCCCCAAGGTCAGAAAGTCTGCAGTGCTGTAGGAAATTGCTAGCTAGTCCCCTGATATTAGGTTATCTTTCTGCTTTGCTGCTACTTGTTAACAGTTCAAAATGCTTCTGCATATGGTGTCCATGTGTTCTCCTTCTGTCCTTGAAACCGTTAGTTTACTCCATAAAGTTGCATTTCTGCAGTGAACACTCTCCTTTTCCTTGTCCCTGTTTTGGCAAGTAATTTTTATCACCTTCTGCTGCAACACTTGATGTGTGGTTACACCCAAGAGAGAGGTACAGGGATATTATGAGAGGAGAACAACAGGTATTGCTTTTAAAAGCTCCTGGCACTGAACCTGAGCTCCAGTTGTCAAAAAGAAAAAAAACAATCAAATTGTAAAGGATTTTAGTAAATAAATCATGAACCTTTTCAAAGTTTCAAGTACCTGAGAAGAAGCAAAATAAAATAAAATTATGAGACCAACACCACTTGTGCTCTTTTTGCCTGTCCAGAGGGTATCAGAAAAGAAAGCCTTTATTTACTGAGATAGGAAGGGTGGATTCAGTTCTTGGGTTTGGACATTCAGGGTTGGTATTGGCTGGTTCAGTTTGCTTTGAAGAGTCCTTTGAGACACATTGCTCTGTAATTTCACTTCCCAGATCATCTCACCACTAGATTTAAATCTTGTTTAATTTGTATAGTCTTTTAATGCTTCTTGCCGAGAAGTCCCCTTTTCCTCCCAAAGCAGAAGAAATTAAGGAGGTCCTTAAATCAATAATTATTTTGTTTGAACTTTCCAAATTTGCAACAGAATAAATAATGTAAGTGCTGTTTAAGGAGATACAGTTATGAATGAAGTGATAGCTGGGCCTTTAATGAAAGAGTGTGTGTTCTGTTCTTCTTTATTTTTTTTTCTTCTTCCCCATTTGCTTTTTGCTTATTTAAGCTTTGGGGCTAAACCTACTTTTATTCTGGTAAAAAAAAAGAGATGCTCTTAAAATTTTAACTCATTAATCTATTTTTTCCTTGCAGCATACTGTAGAATTTCATTCTCCTGAGAAATTCACCTGGCTAAAAATACCCTGCTTTAATATTATTTTTAGAAGCATCTATATTTGAAGTATATAAATGGTTAGATATTATGTGTATTATTAGACATGAACTGTTGGTACATTTTGTAACAGGAAGCTGCTGGTTTTCCATTCACCAAGAACTGGAATTCAGTCAAACACTTGGCACTTAGTTGTATGCCTCTAATTTTATCTGTAAATTGTTTTTTTCTGAAATAGTTTGTGGAAACAGTCTCAGTTTCTTCAGTTTTGCAAAGCACAGACATGGAAATAACTGCTAAAACTTTAAACAAATAAACCACCTATTAAAATAAATGCCAAACCAGGTCACTTCTTATTTTGAAACAGGCTGAGATCTGAAGTTTTATTCTAATTCCACCTTTTTTTTTTGCCTCTTGAAAGTATTTTTAGGTGTGTTGTCCTTGGATTATTTTTCATTTTAAATTTGGGTTATTTTGGAATTGGAAGCAATGTGTGGGAAAACAATGCACGAAGGGAAAAATTGTCCAACTTCTTTATTTGAAAATACTCTTTTACCAGGACTTTTTCCCCCCTGCTTGTTCAGTTTTTGGTTTTCATATCATCGTATTTTGACAGTGTCTTGTTCCCTGGTTTTACAGCCTGTGTTGATCCCTTGTTACAAAGGTTTCCTTAAGTCCTTTTCCTCGTGTGGGTTTTTTTTTCTCTACAGCAGTGGCTACAAGTTGCTGTATCCTCCCTGTCACAGCTGGAAGGAGTCCTCATGTCCTTATTTCACCTGTCCTGCCACTGATGTTGGTCCATTTCTTCTCTCTGGTCCTTCATGTAGTGACCACCATGGTGCAGTCCAGAAGTGTCTTGTGAGTTCATGCCTGTGGTGTAGGCACAGACAGTAGGAGGGCTGGTTTGGAACCAGCAGCTGTAAAGAGAGTCAATTCCCAATAGTAATTGTTGGGGTTTTATTTTATACAATCAAGAAGGGAAAACTTAAGGGCTGTACAGACTGAGGATTGACAGGTGTTGGTTTGGTAGTGCTTTGCTTGGCAAGAAAACATGGTCAGGTCTGTGAAACATGAATTCCTGGGCAGTAAGTTGGTGGATTCATTGGTGTTTTCTTTGAAAGTGGATATGACTATTTGTAAGAGTTCTGAATACTCTTAGTCCTTCCCTCAAGCTCCAGGAGCTCACAGGAGTGGAGGCCAAAGCACTTGAGGTGCTGTTCCCTCCATGCCTAGAGAGGGAGGGTTGGGTGCTTAGGCATGATGGTGCCAGAGGTGGAGAGGACTGGGCTGTAAAGCCTTCTTGGAGAAACCCAGAGGTGTTTGTCCCACCTGCTTAACAAAATGACTCATTTATACACACCCAGGCTTTCTCATTGAATATATAATCAAAACATAAATAAAAACTTGAAGCAAACAAACCTAAAACAGCCCTTGACAGGCTGACTCACTGTATGGCTGTTCTCAAAGCTGGGATCTGGTTTGCTTGGTTATGATTTCTCCAAAGGGAAGGACTGAACTGAATTCCTTGGTCATTTCCGTGTCCCTCCTCATCTCCCCTATAACACTGAAGAATCTTAGAAACCCTTTTAGCCACGTTTTCCAGGGTTGTTTAGGAAGAACATCTTTCGGGATGGCTGTCTGAGGACACCCGTGCTTTGTTCTTGGGAGAAGTGGAAGAGGCGTACAACAGGCTGGCATTGTAATGTTATGTATTTTATGTCTCATGGAGAGAGAGTCTCAGTTGTGAAGACTGTTCTGGTAATACCATTTAGTTTCACGTGAAGAGGTGAATCTTCCCTGATAGGGTTGCCTGTCTTCTACTGGAAATGATGAGCAGAAATTATTACATTGTGGTTTTCTGCCAGCTATTAATTCTATATGCTTGTCCATCGGTAGAACTAAATGAATACCCCAGTGGGATTTCATGTCACTGATCTGGCTTGTGTGACATCTTATGGTGAACTTGGATACTGAGATTTTGTTATATTTGTGTATCTCATAACAAATATTTAGAAGTGTATTCCTTTTATTTTAGCTATCTCCACTTGAGCCATGTCCACTGTTAGGGAATACAGGTGGCTTTAGTACTGAAAAGCTAAATGCTGCTTCTGCAGAAGTATTTTTGAAAGACCAACAGCTGTCTTTCCACATCACATCTGTTTTGGCTGTTTCTCAGGTTATGGCATTAATTACCAGGAAGTCATTTCTAATCAACTGGTACAAGGGTCCAGCAAATTTGCTTCCTCTGGCAGATAGACAGCTACAACAGTGTTGTAGGATCAAGCAGGTACCAAGGAGTCAGAAATCATTCTTAAGCCAATACAGCATGGTGCAAAGTGATGTTTTCTTAGAGAATGTAAACTTTGAACAGTATCTGTCTGTGTGTGTTGGAGGTTTGAGACCTGAAAGAGATGCAGAGGACACACTTGCCTCTCCAACCATCAATGTGTGACTTTGATTGTAGCTGATGGAGGCAATAATTAATGGATCAGTCCGGTAGGATGAATTTGGTTGTTTTAAATTGTTCTTCATTTGCAAGAGTCCTACAGATATTTAAGTCTTCAAAATTAATTTTAAAAATTTCAAGTGTGTTTTGAGGTCAAATGTGCATTGACTGTGGATCAGTCTGCTTCTCAGGACAGCCATACATATTCCAGACTTGTCTGGGGCTTAACTGGGATGGATTATTTTGGGAAGGAGTATTTTTGGCATTGCTGTATCTTACTCCCCAGAGATGAGCCCTGGAGCACACAGGGGTCTGATCCTGCATGGTAATGTGCCAGATGGGCACTGCCAAAGACAGCTGGCAAAAAAGGTGCCTGTCCTCTAGCATGGAGCATCCTGTTCGTCCCTGCACAGCCTCTCCAGGGGAATTGTGTGAATTTGCTTTACTTCACTGCACCAAACCACTTTGTGCTTTTCAAGAGGGAAGAGCAGTGGTTGCCTAGGATCCCGTTTCCAAGCAGTCAGATACCAACTTCCCACACTGCAGCAATGAAGATTTGCCTTTCCTGCCTGTAAGATGCCTTTCAGCCTTTTCCCTGGTAGGGTTTGGGCCACGAGGAGTGATTTGTGGTGCCTACACAGCATTGCTCAGTGGGATGTAGTGCCTGTGGGTCATGCCCATGCCCACTGGAGGTTTGGTTAATTGGGTTGGATAGCAGAGCAGCTGTACCTTATTTTTAACACAAGAATTAATTCCGCTTTCCCCTTGTTGAGCAGGTTACCTCAAGAAAGAACCTGAAATAATAATAATAATAATAAAAAAGTCTGTGAAGCTCCTAGGCTTGTTAATAGCAACTTAACATCTTGGCCACAACAATGTGAACTTGGTGAGATTTATCCCTATTTATTGCCTCCTGAGCACTCTCAGGATCAGCAGAAGAGGGGTTTGTACTGAACAAACACAGATTTTTCAGCTATTCCCTTCACAGCCTGAGGACTGTCCATTGGTGCTGGGTGTGATGGTGGAGTCTGATGCCACCCTGGGCTCCCTGTGGGCTGCTGTGTCAGCATTTCTGAGCCTGTCGGATCCACTCAGTGTTTATTATGCAGGGTTAAGCAGAGAGAGATTTGAAATTTCAGGGTTCCACTGGCAAATCATTGAATTTTAGATAATTTTTCAGTGGTTCTTAGTAGCTTGTATAAAGGGATTCTCAACAGATAAAAGCCTCAGGCTTTCTATGCACATGGGCACGTTTCAGTCATGCAAACAATACCTGTGGTGGAAGGAGGCTCTTGTAAAACATCTTGTGAATAGCTGCAGCATCACTCAGAGCCCTTACCCCTCCCTCCCTCCCTCCTCCTTTCCTCTCTGACAGCAGCTGAAATGGCAGGGCTGGGTTTGGCCAGTATTTTGCATCGTTTACAGCAACGCTATTAAATGCTGGCCTGAAATGGATGGGTGCTCAGCTAATTTGCATGCTTTAAAATGCCAGCTCGGTTTAATGTAGAGCAGCTGGTATATACTTAACTCCTTCAGGAGAAAACTTAATTCCAGCAGATCGCATTATCCAGGGCTATACCACAGTTATTTATTTATTTATTTATTTATTTAGCCTTCTCCTCACTGCCTCCTAGAACCTTTGTAAAGACCATTTATCTGTCGCTGGCAAAGGGCTCTGCTTTCTCTTGGTATTTCTGAGGTCACAAAGCAATTGGTCCCACCGTATGACAAGTACTTGTTGCAACTCCTGAGCATCCACTTACACACTGACCTTAGCAGATAGGACTTTGAATTAAGATGTGTCATGGGGAAGGATGGCGAGATTAGTTGGAAGAGGGACAGGTGTAGAGGCCTGGATTATGTGGATTACTGCATACTCAATTTCTTAGGGTTAAATTTCAAGGTTGAAAATGGCTAATTCCACAGTTATTGGAATTATGATATGCTGTGCTGTTCCTCTGGGTGCTGTGCCAGCAGTCAGAGTCACCTTGTGAGGGAAGGAGGACTTGGAGGATCAAAGAATTCCTTTGCTCCCCTGAAATAATTAGCATAACCTCAGTGAGAGGATGGAGGGAGCATAATCTTTTAATACCAACCTTTCTCAAAATTGACCTTGTCAGGGGCAGATTCAGCTTCTCCCAGAGAAACAGGTGTGGTAGAGTCACTCTTACTGCGTCAGAAATGCAGGCACAATATCTCATCCTCTGCCAAAACTCTCTTGGCCTTCCCTGGGCAAAAGAGCTCTGAAGATGCTGTTGAGTGAGCTGTGAGATATTGTGCAATGAAGGTGGACTTCACTGAGTCAGGGCTTCCTTAAGGCACTTACAATGGAGCTTTCTCCTCCTCTGGACATTTTTGGTTCTATCAGACTTGAGCTGAGTGTTCTCATGAAACAGCAGTTTCACAAGGTCACTTTTGAAGATCCTTCATAGTTTCAAGCACAGGACATTAAGCTGGAGCTAAAACATATGTTAGGTTCTTTTGACATGTGTAAGTCCTTCAGTGCTGCATCTGAAGTTTGAGAATTTTTATTACCCTTTAAAAAACCTTCATGTTAGACGATCTCATGTAGTTACTGGGTTGCTATCAGTGCTGTGTTTGGTGTGTGGGACAGGAAAGTCATGTTGGTACAAGAGAAAGGACAAGTCTTCCCTAATGAAAACTGATTATTGTCTTTTTTTTTTTTGCTGTTGTTGTTGTGAAATGGAAACCACTAAGATGACCTCCTGTAATCTTCTTTCATGAAGGTAGACAAGATAAATTGCCCTTGGTAATGAAATGCTTCGTTCTTTCATCTTGTGTTCTCCATGTGTAAGATCATTAACGTGCCTGATGCTGTGGAAGATTATAGCCCTGCATTATATAGGCAGATTATTTATGTTGTAGTGCATGTGTACCATAACTGGGTTGAACATCTGAGTATTTTTGATGTATAATACGCAAATAATATCAGCCATTTGAGGAAAAGCCTTGCTAATGGTTATGCTTGAAGGCAGAAGATATGGTTAAGCGACAGGATCCATCCCTTAAAAGAGACAGGAACCATTTGGTGAGGCACTTTGGAAGGCTCCATTCTAGCTGAGGGAGAGCTGTGTGCTTTGGTAATTGTTTGTCAGGCACCAGGTCAGGACTTCCAGCAAATGATGCTGTTTGTGCTGATTGAGTCTGACTCCGGGCTTCTGGAACAGGAGCAAATTAGCCAGCTTTTCATTTATGCTGCATGAGAGATGTCTGTGAGTTGGTAAATCCTCATCACCCATGTCACTTGGGTGTCTTGTTTGTTTTCTATGTATAACTAAGGGAGAAGTTTATTTCTTTTAATGCTTTTCCATTGGTTAATACAAACTTTACAGGGATCCAGGCTTGACCTCTCATGCTTATTATTTCATTCCTTGCTGTTTTCCACCACAGATATTTTTATCTTGCCGTTTTTAGGACTTTTCCAACTGGCCAGAAGGTTGGGAAAGCCAGTTCCACCAGACTGGACATGCTGTGAAAAAGCTTGAAGGAGTGATAAGACTGGCTTTTATGGCACCTTCATTTTGAGCTGTGCCTCTCTGCCAGGAGGGGTTTCAGCCCTAAAGGGCAGGGGGGATGCAGTGGTGAGTCTGAGAGCCACAGGCCATCGGCATCAGTGTCACCTCCTTGCGGCCTGCTGCAGTTTATCAGCAGCAGCTCCCTTATCTCACAGGTGTTCTGCAGAGATAAATCCATTATAATTCCAAGTAGCTCAGGTAAAGTGATACCTGGAGCCATGAAATCACCTTTAATAGCCTACTGTGGGGACTTGTAAACCTTCCTGTGTTGGTGTGATCTGCTTTTTATTTTATTGATTTTTTTTTTTCTTAAGGTAATACTTGAGTCAAAGCAAAAGATACTTGATTTCAAGTCCTCTCCACTAATGATTTATGGATTTTCATAAAACTTGTGAAGATAGAAGGTGCACTGTCAGAAGAAGGTTCTCCACTATAAACAGATATCATTACTTTTGGCTGTGCTTTCTGAAAACAGCAATTTGTCCTTTTATTGCTGAAAATAATTTAAGGAGAGGATAAGAATCGAAGAGCTGTGTACGCTGCTTCAAATTATAATGAGGAGTTTGCGGGCTGTGGGTTTCCATCTGCACTCCACTTCCATGCCATCTGCCCACGAGGAGAAAGCCATCAGTGAGAAAACAGTAGGATGTCCTGCAATTACACAGCCACAGAACCACCAGCTACACACCAAACCTTGTGAGATTTGCAACGAAACTCGAACCTGTGATTTTCAGCACAGCTCCGAAAAGGAGAAGGGGAGTGTGAAAAAGGCTTTTGAGATTTTGGAGGATGGAAAAAGGGGCTTTTAAGGCCCATGACCTGCATGATTGACCACGTTTAGCAGAAGCAAGGAGTCTGCAGAGTGTTAATTCGCAATACGTAGCAGAGCTGAGGACTATCTGTGAAAGCTGAGATTATGCTAATTTATGCAGTCACTCAGCTCACATTGCTACTGCAGTTTAAAAATAGCTCCTTTTCTAGAGATCCAGAGCTACTGTGGTTTGGCTTTGCATTTAACTCTGCACATTTTACCAGTTTGAACACAGAGCAAACCTTGACTTAAGTGGTCTTTATGTCACAGAATAGTTAAGGTTGGAAGGGACCTTTGGAGATCACCCAGTCCAAGCACCCCTGCCAAGGAAAGGCCACCTGGAGCAGGTGACATAGGAGGGTGCCCAGGTGGGTTTGGAATGTCTCCAGTGAAGGAGACTCCATCACCTTCTTGGGCAGCCTGTTCCAGTTCTTCTTGTCGTGCTCTCTGGTAGCAGGCAGTGCTTGCTACTCTTTTTATAGGGTTCTGGCTGGTTCTACCACATTGCCTCACTCCCATTCAAGAGGCTGAAAGGAAAACATTAGTCCTCTGGCTTAGGAATGGCACAGGGGTATTAATGGGCTCTGTGAACAGCTGCCTGAGGCCGAATGCCCAAGAGAATAGTGCAGATTAAAGCTTGTTTGGGGTTTCTTGGCAACTGGTTTTGCTTTGCAGAGCTTGGCACCTGTTGCTGAGATGTGTGGTGCCTTGGAGTACCTTGGAGAGGGATTTGGCTCATCATCCGTTGTTCTGCATGGCATTGTTTTGGGTGCTGATGGGATGTGAGGAACAAAAAAAAGGGAGGAAACCTTCATTAATTAGTTGTGACTAAAACCAATTTTCAGGTTGCCATATTTGAACTGAATTTCCAGTGAGTGCAGGTGACAATGTGAAATAAGAAATGTATTGCAGCTGGAGTCAGTACATAATTTCATATTCTGATTTCATATTTTAAATTCTGAAGGAGCTAGAATGTATTTTGCAGTTCAAGACATAATTTAGCTGTATGAATAGAGCTACACACCATACTGGGAATGATTTTAAAGACCAACTCAGAACAAAAAGTCCTGGTGTGCAACTTGTGTTTGAGCAGCTGTTCCTCTGACAAGATGGCAATGGGTTTTGCCTACCAGAAGATAAATCCATCCCAAGCATGAACACACTCAGTTTTAGAAGTCTGCAGTGATGGGTGGAAGCCAAGAAAATATAATTCCCCTTCTTCTTTTCCTTCTGCCACCTTCAGTCACATTTTCTTTCGCAGTCTTGGGATGAGACTTTTGATCAAGTGTGAATGCCTCAGCCTTTCCCCTCTGTGGTGGACATGCCTTAACCTTTCGCAGCTGGTGCTTTCTCTTCTCCAGCTGATTAACTCAGCTCCTCCTGGTTAAACTGGGTGGGACTGGCTGCTGTTGCTAAAGAGCCTCAGGAAGCTGCAGGTGGGAGCTGGGTTGCTTTCCTTCTCCTTCCCAGGGCAGCTCCAGGACAGGGAAAGTCCCTGTGGAGCATGGATTTGTGCTGGAAGAAGGTAGAGGTTTCAGGCAGGTGTTCCTTGCAGAGGGAACCAAGGGCGGATTTCTCTTCTAGATCTTTGTGCTGTACAGAGCTGGCAGGGTTTATGGTTTATCATGTGTATTTATATGGGTTAATATCTTGTAGGGGAAACAACACACGGGAGAGAGATTGTTCATGTTAGATAGCTGGTTTAAAATAATCAGTTGTTGTGTTTTGTTAAAAGCCTTTCTCTAGCTCAGCTCAGGAAGGGCTGATAACTCCTAATGGAGACCTGGATGTTTGTGCCATATGCAGTAACTGCTGTGGAAAAAGCTCATTTAACAGAAAAATCATAGTAGAGAACAGTGGTTACAATGCAAATTATTCAAGGTTTTACTTTTTTTAGGACTGTATAAAATGGGTTTTGACTCAGTGAGGTAATCTGTGAAGGCCAGAAGTATGGCTGGTAGGGAGGGAAGGCACTCTTGATCCTTGTGGTGCTGGAGGTGAAGTTGCTGATGGTCATTGAGCCCATGGGACTGTAATTCAATCTGAAAAGCAAGTGGAGATCGATGACTCATTTTTGCCTATATTATTGTAATTCCAGATGGATACTTGTGAGGTCAGATTATCACAATATAAATTTACCTATGAATATATCATTCCTACAACTCAGTTTTGAAAAACCCCACAGATTTGTCTACTAACTGCTGAGAAGTTTAGGAACTGTAGTCCTGGGATACTGGATGAGGCCAGATTGCTTTTTGATTTACAGCATCATCATCCTGTGGGATGCCTGCAACTGGACTTGTGTTTGCATTGGGAATTAATTTCCTTACAGCAAGCCACCTCTGCCTCTTGTGGCCTAACTCGCATAATACACAGAACTCATTGAAATCTGAGAAATATGAGCCCACTCTTAGATTTCACTTTCTGGTGTATTTCTGTCGCTCTCAGGTTATCAGAAAGCATCTTTTTTTTCCCTTGTTTTTCCCCATGTCCTGTGTTTTGGGGCATATCTGCAGCATTTGGATAGGGAATTAGTGAAGCGTTGCACGCTGTGAGGGTGTGCAGTAGCATTCCATAAGGATGCTCCATGAAGTTACAAAGCAGAAGTGATGATGTCCTGCGGTAGGAAAAAATTAAGTGGCACAGGTAATGTGGAATTCTGCACCACATCCAAAATACAAGACTTTGGCTCTCTGAGCCCAAATACACCCATGTGGGATCAGTTTGCAGAAGTCAGTGAATGGGATGGATACCTGCATGAGGCAGCTACGCCTTTCTCACAGGGAAGAGCAAGATTTGCCAGGTTGGAAGTGTCATTCATAGATTCTTGGGAGCTACTTAGGTTGGACCCAGTCCTTGGATTATCCTACTGAGTAGGAATATCTGTAAGTGTCCTTTTTATTGTAGATTAGTCTGACAGTGAGTTTAAGTTAAAAAAAGCTCGGGGTAATGCTGAGTGAAAGGAAAAAAGAGAATAAGCGGTTCCTGCAGCTGGCTCGCTGTGGGCTGGGTTAGCTGGGCTGCGATTGCCACCTGGTGGTGTCGGACAGAACCAAAGCAGACCTCGTTCGCCCTTGGTTTCCCGGGCGAGTTGCATGGGATTAAGTAGCTATTGGGTATTGGTAAGACTTATTAATGATACACTTTTATTATAGATAATTCTTTCAACGAAGAGAAAAAAAAATCCACGGTATTCTACGACCATCATTTATTTTGGGCACAGATAATGTTGTTTAAAAAAAAAATAAATTTGAACCTTTGAGCATTGTCATGTCCTGAACAGCAGGGGCTTTGGGGGAAGCTGGTTGCAGTGTGTGAGGGGTAGTTTGTGCGGGCAGACCTCTGGGGAAGGAGAAGAGCAGCTGGAAGGACCTGAGCTGCCCAGGTGGGGATTTGGTGGAGGAAGCTCTACCTTTGTCTGTGTGGAGACACATCCTGTGGAGTGCATAGTGTGGCAGGTGGAGCTGCCGTCACCCTGGGGCAGCCAAGGCTGTTGTTACAAAGGAAAAAGGAGATCGCTGTTCAGCCCCACCCTGTTCAGTGACAAAGTCGGGCTCTGTAGCTTAATCTGTAGATTCTCTGTCTCCGCAGAACATCTGCATCTGCTGGAGTAGATCAGAGCTTCACAATGTGTTCCAGTGAAGTACTGGCATAGGTTATTTGCTGTGAAGCTTCCAGGCAGTACTTAAGAGCTGAGGTCGGCTTTGTCCTGTATGAAATTTGATGTGACCTGTGGTAGGGGTCTGACCTAAATGTCTCTTTGCCTGTGTTGTAGCTGCCATGAACTATACCACAAAAATCTGGTGGGGCGGGGGAATGTAAAGCCATTAAAGCCACAGGCTTGAAATTATGGCTGAGAGATTTCATTTATTGTCAAGTCTGGAGGTTTCCCCTGGAAGTGTTCTAGGCCAGGTTGGATTGGGCTTGGAGCAACCTGCTCTAGTGGAAGGTGACCCTGCCCACGGCAGAGGGTTTGGAACTAGATAGTCTTGAGAGTCCCTTCCAACCCAAACCATGATCTGTCACAAAGAAAAAAAGACCACTTTCATAGGGGAGGAAATATTTATGAAGCAGCTATACTGTCCTTATATGTATCAACTTTGGGTTTCCAAAGAAGCATCCCCAGGATTCCTTGTGTTTCTGAGGCGTCAGGTCCCATACCACCACTAGATTCCAAAGAACCAGCACCCTGGTACCACAGCAAAGCATTGACCAGTGTGATGGAGCAAATCTGGCTGGCAGCAAGCCATCTATAAAGACCTGGACTTAACATATAGACTCCTTAGACAGTCACATGGGCCACCTGTAGTAATTTTGGCCTTTCTTCTCCCATAAACAAAGTCCTTTCCCTGTTTGTTTTTACCAATGTAGTTAATAAGGTCATGTGAGCCAGTTTTACAGGACCTGAAATATGTCCAAATGATTCTCCACATATACAAAGTCCTTTCCCTCACAAATATCAAATACTGATTTCACTCAGCTCTTTCAAGCCACCTTCATGCTGTATTTTTGGCTGCAGGAGACCAGAAAGTGTAGTTATTTTGTGACTTGCTGTTCTGTATTGTTATGAAGGCTTATTGTATTTCCAGGCTTATTAGCAGTAATCAAAATTTTGCCCAGAAGCACTTAAACCAGCAGGAAGCAGAACAGTTTTTGTCAGTCAGTTGTTAACAATTTCAGTTATTAATATTCCCTGAAATGGAAGCCAGACCTTATTTCTCATGTGTGATGGTTGTTGGTTTTTTTCTTTCTTTCTGGTTCATATGTGCTTAATCCTTATAGTACTTGGGAAATGAGTTGGATCACAGCGGTACAAATTCTGCTTACAGTGATCCCACATGCAGGGAAAGGATGAAAGGAAATATATTGCATTGAGGTGTCTTAAAAGAAAAAAAAAAACCAACAAAAAAAACCCCAAACAACAAAAAACTTTATAATTAAATGTTTCTAGTCCCTTCTGTGGTTCTGCCAGCACACCAGAAGGTCTTTGAAGAGCATTGCCCTTTCCAGCCCTCCTGTGGGCCCCACCTCACTCTCCGTCCCTGGTCCTGCTCCCTGGATGCAGAAGGTGGTGGCACAAAGGTGGTCACTGGAGCTGGGTGCAGGATGGGTTTTTAGGTGGGTGTTACTGCCCTGGTGAGTGTGGGGCTTCCCAGCTGGAAGGTGAGTGGAGGGCAGTCACTTCCAGCACAAAGGGAGAGTCATCCTGGTGCTTTTAGGCTGTGTTCAGAGGATGCTGCAAGGTGAAGGGTTTAGCTGAGCTGTCTGTTAGTGACAGGTAAAAGTAGATTGAAATGGACTTATTGAAAGACACTTTTGTTGTGCTCGCCCTATAGATTTCAAACCCCTCAATGCACCTCCCTAAGGGAGCAGTATCAGACTGAGTGTTTCAGATGTAGGCAAAAACCTCAGTTCCCCAGCCCACGCAATCTCACCTGCACTGTTCAGATTAGCCAAAGAGGTCCCTCACTTTGCATTGTCCGGGGTTGCTCTGCTTCTGTGAGAGAAGTACAGTGCATTTCCCATCCATATAAACTGAACATACCATTTTTGGAAGGCATCCTGAGGGAGATGTCCCTTTTTATCAAGCTCTCTTCCCTCTTCCCCTCCTTCCTATTCTTGAGGCTTTGATGAACCAAGCCTCAAAGTTTCCAAGTCCTTGGTAATGCTGTGGTGCAGTTTTAGGAGTGCTTCCCACATAGCTCTGGGTTTGGGGGGGCTGTGCTGTATCTGGCTGCAATGGTGAGATTGGCTTAGGTTGGATCTCAGGGAAAGGTCCTTCTCCCAGAGGGTGGTGGGCACTGAGCAGGCTCCCCAGGGCAGTGGGCACAGCCCCAAGGCTGCCAGAGCTCAGGGAGCCTTTGGATGATCCTCTGGGGCACAGGGGGTGACTCTTGGGGATGGTCCTGGGCGGGGCTGAGGCTTGGACTTGATGATCCTCGTGGATCCCTCCCAGCTCAGCCTCTTCTGGGATTCTGTGAATGGTCTCTGCGCTGGTGGTTTGTGTTGCAGAGCAAAGGTCAGTGGAATGCTGCTTCTTTTGGGCCAAGTGCTTGGAGAGTAAACCAAGCAGCATTAATAATATTTATCTGCAGAGGAAAACTAATAATAGCTTGTTCTCAGGTTTATTTATTTTTACTGCTCACACTAGTGAAGTGCTATAGCAGTAGCAGCAGCGAGTCTTCTTTTTTTTCCTGCTTGGTCCATGGTTTGAACTCTGTGCAGCAAGACTAGGGCTTGGAAACTAATCTTGTTTTCAGAGGCTGGCTGCCCCTGAAAATAACATTATGCTCACAACTAGCACATTTTAGGAGTTTCAAAGCGTACTTTGACAGTGTTTTAAAATCTGTTAAACAGCTTGAAAGTAGTATTAGAATCTCCTCTCTGGGGCGTGGTCTGACAGCAGTGAAAGAATGTTTAATAAAAATAAGAAATGTTTTAATTTCATGTGATCAGACAGGTCTGATTCTTTTACACCTTGCAGCTTATGGCGTTGCTAGTTACACGAGTGGAATGTGTAGGTGAAATGCTAAATTACATGGTCAAACTTACAGGGAAGGAAGAGTCAGATCCAATATATCTCCAACTGGAAGTACAACTGGATTTTTTTATTTTTTTTTTAGCCATCATATTAATGTACATTGAGAACGGACCCAGCAATAACTTTTAGTTCTAAAATATGAGCTAATTAGACACACAGGTAATGCAAAATGGTGCAATTGGGAGAGGGGAAGTTGCTTTGCATTCTAGTATGATTTTATAACTTAAAATCTATTACCTGTTTAAGTGAATCCCGCACAAAATGCTGATGTTATGTTCTTAGAGAGGCATCTCAAATTGGTGTTGATAATTAAGTTATCTCAGTAAAGGCCAATTATTCTGTTCAAATAAGGCTGGGCTGTGAGTCGCAGTCTGGATTTGACCAGTGTGGGGAGCAAATTAGAAACATACAGACCAACTGCTCTTAGAGGGATTAGAACAGCAATAAAACTGGTTTGGGCATTGATGGGGTCAGGATGTGCTCTGATCACTGGTGCAATATACGGTGAGACCAGCAAAATACTTCTGGTTGTTTACAGAGGGACGTGCTTCAGCTTCTTTTTATTTATCCAGTTTATCGTATTTTGAGATACAAAAAAAATAACAATGCCAGCCAGTAAGCCGTGGGAGTAATCCTTAACGGTGATAATATGTAAGACAATAAGATTAAATTAAAAACCTGTATTTGTAGCTCTGTGCTATTTAACCCATCAAAAACAGAAAACAAGTTTTGTAGTAGAATTTTTGTGTTTATTTTCAAGCAAGTGACAATCCCTTTAGAAGACTAGAAGCATTAATTGGATGTCAACTTCAGGGACTAGAAAATCTTTTCTTAGATAAAACTTGTTTTCAAGACCCCTCTCTATGGAGCTCACCCTCTGTTTACCCTGCAGAGAAATCTCTTTTAAACTAGTAGGAATATATTGAGGTTTGGCTGTATGCATCCAGCACCATGAATAAAGATTTGCATTTCTGTTGGATGTAGCCTAGAGTGCTCTTTCATGATAAATATCAGCATCTTCACTTCTTTCAGTGACTGTTTCAGTCCTCGATTCTAGTGTACAGGAACAGAGCAGCTAAGCAATGCCTTTAGTTGACTTTTAGTCTGCTGCGAACTCTTTTGAGCTTGAGTGGATCTTGATCCTCCTTCCCCCCACCCCCAAATTGACAAGATTGATGATATGACAGGATGAGAATGGAGATAAACATTGAAAGCAAGTGGCAAGGCTAATTTCAAATATTATTAAAAAAAGAGACAAAAGTGAGTAAATTTTAGTAAAATTTCTTTTCCGGTCAGTAGACTTAATTTATGATTTATTATTTTTTTTTTCCAAAAGGTGAAGAATAGGGAAAAACATGAGATAAGTATTAATTCCTTGTTACTTCTGCTGTTACCAAATAGTAGTACAACGAAGAAAGTTCCAGCTGCCCAGAAGTGCAGTGAGCCAAGGGCAGGCTGGCAGAGGAGGGGAGAGGAAAGCAGCTGCTTGGGAGACACAAAAGGGCAGAATTAGCCCAGACAACTAGAGAAGATTTGCTTCAATAGGATAATCTTTTAAGATATTAAAATACTGTGGAATGGTACAGTACAATGTGCTTCACTATGCTTTGAAACTGTTATCGCACATCTTGTATGCACGTTTCAACCCTGCTTTTATCTTCAGAGTTCAAGAGATTATCAAAGGAGACATGCATTGTGCTCTGTCATTAAGGCTCTAATTATTTAATTCCTTGTATCTTTGTTTTGTAATGTCAGCTTTGCACTCTTCTGGCTGCATTCTGCCATTCCACCATGGCATGCATGAGTATTGCTCTGTGAAAAGAGGAAGAATCAGCTCTGAAGACTCAGGGTATTCAGAGGAAGAAGAAATGATTTCTGCTATGTATGATCATACCAAGTAATAGTGTTTTTCATAATAGTATTCAGTGTATTAAAAAAACCAAACAAACAAAACCTCAAAACACACAAGCCAAACAACAAAGTAGTGTTTCTCAGTTTCTAATTATAGTCTAATTTCTTAAGCTCAGGTTAAAAGTTCGCTGAGGGTACAGAAATGTTTATGGGAACTTCTAAAAATCCTTTTTGCCTGGGCTACTGAATGAAGTGTGAAGTTATTGAGGGGAGCCTTGTTACCATTTGAGCATCCCTAGCACAGGACAAGGGTTTTTCCTCTGTTTCCACGTCCAGTTATTTATGGTGTGTGGGCTTTCAAAACCAACCATTGTGCAGCAGCTGGGAATGTGCCTTTCTCTAGTTATGAGCCTGCCTGTTACTAAGAGCTTCTCTTCACCATTTGACTTGACATTTTGGGTAAGAGATGAGATCTACCCCAACTCTCCAGTCCTGGGCAATGTTGGTTCCTGACCAGCTCTTCCAGAGTAAGTAGTATTTTTCCTGGAAATACTAGACTGCTTTCCATAGCCTGTGCTTAGATCTGCACACCTTTGCCTTCGGGGGACTGGATATGGTTAGCGACTGAAACTGAGAGGATGCATCCCTGAAGATGTGTCATCTGTGCCTTAGAGGCTGGGGAAGGGGGCTCAGAGAAGGTGATTCCATGGGGCTTGTCTTGGCTGAGCAAGGGAAGCAGGGAAACTGTGCAAGGCAGCCCTTGGTGATGCCAGCTGCTGACTCAGAGCTGTGCCAGGAGCAAAGCAAGGCAATACTGGCAGCTTTCAGAGATGGCACTCTAATAACCAATCCAAAACTAATGGGATGATCCTTATTAACCTGTTAACATTGTTCCATGTCGTTGTCAACAACGTGTTGAACTTACTCGTTCAGAGTTGAAGATGCAAGTTCAGGAGGCAGTGCTGGAAATTTCAGTGTGAGGAGAGGAGCCCCATCCAGAAACCTCTGTGGACACTGGAAGTGCTTCTTTGAAATCAAACTAGTTGGGAAGGCTGTGATTATGGCACTCCCACCAAGAGTAAGTTAGCTACAATTTTTACAGGCAAACTACTCCATGGAATCAACTCTAAATAGAAGCACAGAATGGCCAGGATTGGAAAGGACCTTAAGGATCTTCCAGTTCCAACTCCTCTGCTGTGGGCAGGGACACGTTTCACTAAACTGGGTTGCTCAAAGCTCCATCCAGCCTGGCCCCGAACACTTCCAGGAATGGAACATCCATCGCTTTTCTGGGCGCCCTGTTCCAGGGCCTCAGCACCATTGCAGTAAATAATTTCTTCCATATTTCTAATCTAAACCTACTCTCAGTTTGAACCCATTCCCCTTGTCCTGTCACTCCATGCTCTTGTAAAAAGTTGCTCTCCATCTATCTTACAGGCTCCCTTCAGGTCCTGGAAGGCCACAATTAGGTCACTCCTAATAAATGCAGCCTTTTAGTTATTATATAAGTCATTATATATTTAAGTGTTTCTATATATGTATACATACATAATTTCATAATACAAATTTCAACTGGAATCTACGTATATGCCGTTTGGTTTACAGAATTTTGTGCTCTGGAGTTAGCAACCACTTCATTTAAGTTAAGGGTGAAGTATAAAGGGAAAGATTTTGGCAAGAGGAACTGGTCAATGCCAGTTATTATCAAGTGTTCCAGGTAGCTAATCAAGGCTAGGAATAACAGCTATTTTTAAATTAAACCTTAGTGTGCATTCTTTCATGGGACAGGTTTCAGAAGTTATGGTGAGGGATGCTTTGTTGGTACTGAGCAGCTTTATCTACAGACTCTCATTGAATCACTTTCTCATACTCTTGTGCATGTGCTTAAGAAGGATTGCTTGGTTAATTATAAATCATTGTTGGTGGTAAGGGCACTTGGCAACAACTCAGCAGAAACAGAGCAAGTCACACTTTTCTGTCTGTGTTTTAGTCTGCCTATTAATACAAATCAAGAATTAGTCTCAAATATAGTAAGTCAATCTATTTTTTATATCAATATTATTAGTTTTCTACAGAAATGTTTACCAATACTTTTTAGACTTTAAAAGGGGATGTTTTCATTCAGTTTTGTTGAATGGTATCTCCTGGGGAAAAAAGCTGGATTGAAGAAGGTGCTTAGCTGCTAAATTACCTTCTATCCCCAGCAGCACTCCATGGCATGTGTATCTATAGCCTTTGATGGTATACCAAATGCATATTTTTCCCTCTGCCCTTGCTTAGCTGAGAAGGAAAGCAGAGGTTTCATTGCACTGGTGAAACAGCAAAGAGCTTAAACAATGTTGTTCTCTGATTTCCCACTTGCCTCTTATTGAGTAGCTGATAGTCATGTCTTTCTTCTTTCAGAAATAGTTTCACTGCTAAGTTTTAGTTCAAGTGGCCACACAAGTTCTTTAATCCTGCATAAGTAACCCCTCCTTCCACAGGCAGATCTCTGGTCTTCAGGGGTGACCGCACAGAGTTGCCAAAGGAGGAGGAAAGGTCCTTGGCCTCTTTCTTTTGGCCAGTAGAATAGGGCTCTGTGTGTGGATGTGTGGTGCATATGGCTTATGAAAAGACATGTAAATTAGGAGATCTGAACATCTTTGGTGCATTATATTGCCTGTAGAGCAACATCTCTGAAGGAGGTGCCTTTGGTACCATTCCTCAGCACCCTATGCCTTCAATTGTTGAAAGCTCACCGAACTTGGTAATTATTCTGTGCTTTTACATGTTGGGAAACTGGGTTCGGGGCATGTTGGGTCACAGAGCTGGGAGCGTGGGCTGGGATTACATTCAGAAAGTCATAATCCAAAGGCAACACTGCCCTATGATTCTTGGAGGAGGATCCATAGGTTTCCCCAGCAAAGCTGGCCCCTGGATTATTGTCCTTTTCAGACCTTAATGAGATCAGTTTTATTTTTCAATATCTGCACTTCTCTAGTGATGTTGGACTATGACAAAAGGTAGCAAGAAAGCTCCTTTAGTAATTTCTCACTTTTTTTTTTAATCATTTGCTGTAGCAAAGAAACAAATACCTGCCTCAAAGGGAATAACCTGTAAAGGATGAATAGTGAGTGGTCTTGGAGAACAGCATAGAAATTTGGTGATATTAGTGCTTGAGTAAGGGGTTTCTCCTTTGCTATTATCTGCCTGGCCACAGTGAGTAAAACTGAACTGCTTGTTTACATCCCCAGCTCAGGCAGTGCCCCACTGGATGCTCACTGAGGTTTAAATGCATGAATGGTGTTACAGTGTGTATCTTGTGAGTAAAATATCCTGTCTGGAAACTTTCTCAAGTGCACAATTCCTTTTTTAAGCCATGTCTTTGCTCATGCTCTTGGGTAGTGAGCTGAAGAGAGGGGATATTGCAAGGCAGGGCTGTGGGGTGAGGGTGGTTGCAGGAGGCTCCTTTCAGTGACCACTTGGGCACTCGGGTCCCTCAGACTACAGTGGGAATTTACTGCTCTCCATAAGCTGGGTGGCCTAGTTAATAATGTCAGCATGGGTTAACGAGTGGATATTCAATGTACTGTTATTTTTATTACTTTATTTAGTAGCTTTTTTTCCCCAACACATTGTGTTCTGAATCAAGAAATCAGTATTTTTTTTTTTTTTTAAATCCCCCAGACGCCACCTACTTTTTCATGCACTGTTGAGTACAAGCAGACTGGAATGGAGCACAGGAAGCTTTCCACTACTTTTCTATTCCTAGGAGTCTTTGAAGACTGCTGTATGTTACACTGGGTGGCTGGCAGGAGCCAGGTGATAGTATGGATTGGAGGTTGGCAGGAACAGATCTGTGGCTGACTGATACACTTCCACGGGGAACTCAGAAATAGCCTTTGATGATGAAGTGAGACAACAATAAAGGTGATAATTCACTCTGCTTCCTCCATAAAACGGTCCACATGACTTCTGCTGAATTGCTTGCATTTTTTAATTAGTTCATGTTATGATCTCATCATATTTGCCCTCACTCTTCTCTGACAAATGAAATGGAGCTTTTTGAGTCTTGTCTTGTGATCTGCATTTTTCAGCCCATAAGTCATTCTTGCGGCCCTTCTCTGAAGCCTCTCCAAAGGTTAAACCCGTTGAACTGCGGTACACAAACAGCATTAAAACCAGCGGGTGATAAATCCCATCCTTCCTTGATAACCACCTGTTCCTATGTACATGTATTGCATCACCCCTATACCCACAGCACAAACCCCAGTATCCCCATGGCATGGCATGGCCGTGATGCTCTTTCCAGAGGCACTGAATTCGTGGAGGGTCCTTTGCTCTGTGACATTCTTAGTCCCTTTTCATGCAAGATTGCATTTGCTGTATTTAAACACCTTTTCGTGGTCCTAGCCAGCACATATAAGTTTAACTTTTATCTTGTTCTTTTTTATCATTTACTTCCTTCATTCCTGATGTGCCACCAGCAAATTTTGTAGCTGTTTTGTGCCCCCTTCTAGGGCTTGCTCAGAAAAGTATGGCTGGAAATTATTCCTGTGAAACACAGTCAAGTGGCTTATTTTCTTAGTGATAATTTCATAGTTATCCTGTATTTTGAAACCAGTTAACTCCTTTTCAGTCCACCTGATGCTTGCCAGGTTGATTTGTCAAGAGCCTCCTTACAGAAGCGCATCTGCACTATCCCTTTCGTAAGCTTCTGTGAAGTCAGCAGAAAATCCAGTTTAACGAGGCATGTTTTCCAGAGAAGGATGCTCCTTTGCCAGAAATGATGCTATCTGCTTTGGTTAATTGAGTCTCAGATATCTCTCATTTTGTGCTTCTGTCTGGGACTGGTGGGAGGTTGTGTCTGTGACTGTCAAGGCCATTGCATTTTCTTGGAATGGGTACCCAGCACAAGCTGTCTCTGTCCTCCAGAACCTTCCAGCCACTGCTGAAAATCGAGATTAACCACATGGGTAGCTCCTTCCTTGGGTCTCCTAACACTTCTTAATAGAGGGCATCTTCTCTGCTGGTTTAGAAAATGCCGGATTCAAAGGTTACTGTTTCAACACCATTTTGAGGGCTTTCTTTTGGAATGAAAATTGTTGTTTAGCATCTGTTGTGGTTCTGTGAGCTAGGCTCCTCTTCCCTCCCACATCATGCTTAGCAAAATATTGTTATTGACAACTTGAAGATTTCTAAGACTTTTTCAAGACTTTAATCTGCAGGTATTTCCATTTTGTAAACATGAAATAAAGACTTACATGGCTATTGGCATATAGTAAAAATAAGGAAAAATCCAGCTTTCAGAGAGCAGAAAATGTTAGGCTTTTTGTACAAAATGCATTGAAAAGCAGTAATACAATTTTCTAATATGCTTTCTTTTCCAAATAAAAACCTAGCAAAATGTGCATTAAAAAGCAAAAGTAATGGATAAGTACAAGAGCATGACTTTGTTTAATGACTGTGGAGCAGGCTATTAGCACACATATTTTTCATAGGCAAACAATGAATTATTAGTGAACGGATTTCCCCAAGCTTTCTTTATAGTAAGCGTTGCACAGACAATGACTGTGTGCACTGAGTTCATTCATAATGTCTCCAACACCTGTTTCCTCCTGTTTTTCCAACAGTTTTTATTTGGAAAATGTTGGGAACTGGAATGGTGTCTTGTTAGAGCACGGGGTTTCCTGGGGACATGTGTTTCTCTGTCATTGAAGACTTGCTGGTGAATAAAGAAGCAAATTGTTCAGCACTTTAACAGACAAATTTAGGTGCCCATTAGAGCTGTAAATAATGTCCTTTCCTGAAGGTTCAACCTAATACTGACCCCATGTCATCATGTACATGCTGTTGAAATTCAAAATAAAGGCTTAGAGAGCTTGGATGCTTTATGGCTAAAGAATTCAAATACAAACAAATATCTAGTCCTTGTTCCTTTTTGAAATTGGGCATTGTATGGGAAAGGCATCTCCTGGATCTGTCAGCGCAGCAATCGGGGAGGAACTCCTGCCGCGATGCTGCCAGGGGGCAAGAGGTCATGCATGGATTTTACCAACTTCAATCCCAATCTTATCTCTTTCACTGTGTTGGGGGAGCCTAAAAGAGAGATAGCAGGATGAAAGGCAGCTCCAAAGTCTTAATTTTTAATGGAAGAAATAAATTCTGGTTACACCTGTCAACGCTATCAGAACTCGGGGGATCTTCATCCCAAATCAAGGCTGGCTTAGGAAAATCCATTAAATAAAAGTGTCTAAAAGCAACACAGATTTTAGTTAAGGATATTAATTAGCTTTAAAAGCGATTGAGAGGCACAGAGCTTACACTTTAACCTCAGGAGCTTTGCTTTATTAGTATTTCAGGCCGATGACGTGGGAGCGTCTCTGTGTTCAGCACGCTCAGCTGGCCCATGAAGGATCAAATGGGAAAATAGTCAAACCTGAGCCACACTTCAGTTAATGTAAAAACAGACAGCAAACCGTATTCAGAGAAACAAGACTGGTTGGCTGAAGAGTCCTTCCACCCATAGCTGGTGTTTTAATCTGCCTGTTGTAGCTGGGGCAGTTTGGCTCTCCTCTGTTCCCTGGGTCCCAAAAATGGAGTTTTCCTTGCCATGGTAGACAGGAACCTGCTGTTTTCTGAGACCTCTCCTTTGTTTCTTGCAATCCCTGATTTTGGCACCAGGTTGAGCATTGAATGAAAACATTTGGCAGCTCAAAGTGGCAGAGCAGCTCATCAACAACCTTTTAAGAGGCTTAGGAGGTGTCTGAGGCGATGCTGACTTGTGCTGTGCGTTGTCTTGGCCCTTTGTATGGGCCGTAATCCTGCAAGTGTAAAACTTCTTGTGTCTCAGCCCCCTTGGTTTTTTGCCTTAAATTGGTGTGTTTTTTGGAAGCAGAACACAATCTTTGAGTCATGATATTTAGCCAAGGTGCCAGCAGGTCGATGGGAAGCCCTTGTGATTGTCCCACTGTGTCAGCAGCAGGGAAGGGACAAACTTAAGCTCGGCGAGGACCATGCACTGCAGGCACTGGCAGCTCCTCCAAGGTGCTGGTGAGATGCTCTTAGAAAAATCCTTTTGGCGTCACACCCAGGCTTCTCCCTCCCAGTGCATGCATTCATTCACTCATTCATGAGTCTGTCAGCAGGTTATTGTCTCAGCCTGTGACCCTCCTGAGGACCATACATCTTATGTTCAAGCCCTCAAATGGGATCTGACCTTCTCCTCTTTTGAATGTCGTAGGAATGACCTTTCAGCAGGGTACTTGCTTACGTAGAGGGCTGACTGGGAAGATTTGGCTGTGCTAGGGCTTTGGTCCACATTGGTCTGAAGGGAAAGAACAAGAGTTCTTTATTCTCAGGAAGGGATTCAGATTTTACTTCTGTGGTTCAAAGGTAACCTGTATGCATAAAGGCTTTAAATGCTTTCAACACACAGCTCCTTCTCTATCTGTAACTATTCAAGCTACCAAAATTGGCAGGAGAATTCTTTTTACAGTGAAGGAATATGATTGTTTGTTTCAATAATTATTCCTTCTTCTTTATCACTTAATAAATTGGAACAGGAGAACAATTACAGGCTGAAGGAATGAAATGCAAGTCACAGGAGCATAACTCTTGGGGTAAAGACTTCAGTGAGAAGATACATGTTTTTTTTTTTCTTATGGAAAAAGGGTATATGCAGCATTTCAAATGCCTGTTTACTGATTTATTATAATATTTCTTCAGCAACATACTGAATATATGCATGAAACAGCCTAGCCAATAAAATCATACAGTAAGGGAATTTTTAGCTAAGGAAGTGATAGGTTTGGGTGCAGTTTGGTCCTGTTTTTAATGTTTTATTATCTTTTTACTGGATTAATAAAGGGTTGAAAAATGGATAGAAAATTGCATCAAGCTGCTCACAGGCTCCAGGTCTGTTAGCCATGGCTTATGCCTGTGGTCATTTCTTGCCTCCCCTCCTGCAGCCAGCAAAGTTCTCATGATGTGCCTCAACATTTATATTTGGAGAGAGGGTGGGAAAATGCCCCACATTTCCCTGGCCTGGCAAAGCCAAAGCCACCAAAAAAACCACCCCCCAAGGCCAGGGTTGGAGAGCTGCTAGGGTGAGTGGAGCTGCTGCTGGAGCTGCTGTGGCCTCCTTATCCCCCATGGCCCCCTGTGTTTATCAGGTACAGCATCTTCTCCAGAGCAGAAGAGTGAGGAGCAGCAGCCAAGTGCGTGGCTCCCACTGGTGATTTCACAGGACCTGGGGCAGGAGCAGACATGACTCTTCCCACAGCTGAGTGTCTTGTCTAGACTGCTATGCTGGGCAAGGTGCTGCGGGGGAACAGAGGAGAGGTTGCAGAAGGGTGCAAGACAGCAGCAATGGAACAGCCTGGCATTTACAAAAGTCTTTAATAGCTGCACCCTAAAGACAACAAACTGTGGTATTTATTGCCATTAAGTACATCTCGTCTTGATAGTATAAATACTCCTACTAATTATTATAAATGCTCTTGTTTATGCTCCTGAAGCTGATCTGTGATGTTCCACCTGTCGAATCATTTTTAAGGCAGAACATTCTCCCCTTTCACTGGGGGCAACTTGGTCCTTTCCCACCCCAGCAGGCTTAAGTATAAACCCAGATCCGAGCTAGAGCAGCCCCGATCGCGCCCAAGGCTGACAAAACCAGGCGGCAGCTTTAAAACATGAGCTTCTAACAGAGTCTGGTTGTCAAAACGGGGGGTGGTTTCCAGTTTGGCTTTAAAATGTGCCTGGTACCCTTAAGCATCATCCTAAAGCTCGGTTTGGCACTCGATTCATTGTCAAACGTTTCTTGGCGATCTTTTCCCTTAATTCCCTCTATCCCCCCCGCGCCTCTTTTTTTAAACCCTTTCCCCGTTTTCCCGCTGGGAGGGAGAAGGACACACAGACACACACACAAAACCAACCCCCCCTTCCCGAAGGGGTTAAGAGGATCCTCCCCCGAGCGCGATGCTGCGGGGGCGGAGGGACCGCCCGGCCCCGCTCCCGGAGCCCGCACGGGCAGAGCCCCCGGGATGGCCGGAGCCCTCGGGATAGCCGGAGTCTCGGGCTCTGCAGGGTAGCCCCGGGCACCGCGGGGTAGCCCCGGGCACCGCTGGCTAGTCCCGGGCTCTGCTGGGTAGCCCCGGGCTCTGCAGGCTAGTGCCGGGCACTGCTGGCTAGTGCCGGGCTCTGCAGGCTAGTCCCGGGCTCTGCAGGCTAGTCCCGGGCTCTGCTGGGTAGCCCCGGGCTCTGCAGGCTAGTCCCGGGCACTGCTGGCTAGTCCCGGGCTCTGCAGGCTAGTCCCGGGCACTGCTGGCTAGTCCCGGGCACTGCTGGCTAGTCCCGGGCTCTGCAGGGTAGCCCCGGGCACTGCGGCAGGTGCCGGCGGGACCATGAGCGTGATGCTGTGGCGCTGGGAGCAGAACAACAGCACCATGAAGCTGGTAAGGAAGGAGCTCGGGAATAAGGGGCTGGTTGGGCAAGGTTTGTGCTCGCCACGGTTCTCCTTGGCACACGGGAGCTTTGGCTCGGGTGGGGTAAATTCATCCCTGGGCTGGCAGGTGATGCTGGACCGATGTGCTGTCCCTGCGGATGCTGTAGAGGTTTTGCCGTAGTGTCGAGGCCGGGTTTGTTACTCACTAGTTCATATTTTGGACTGTTTTAGGTCAATCTGAGTGTTGTTTGATCTCAGTAGTTCAGCTCGTTTAAAAAAGTCAGGACAGTAACATCGGGTGTGCGTGTAGCTCTCACCTTCATTTATTTGTTGTCTTATTGCACGTTTTCTCCTTCTTGGAAGGAGTTTTCTCTCAGTTTTGCTGGAATGATTTTGTCGGCTGGAGTTTTGTTTGCTCAACAGCTTTTGTTTTTGAGTTCCCCCTTCCCCGCGCTTTTTCCCCCCTTTCCTTCCCTGCAAAGTGAAAACCCCACTGCACTCTCTAAGTGTAAAGTGTGTGGCTGCTCCGTTCCTGCAGCGTAAATGAGCTCAGGAAACCCACATATCTGCCTGTCTGCTTGAATTACTGTCCGTACCACGATATAAACTCTGATCAAAACTTAGAGGGACTTTTCATCACCAGCTATTTTTTTTTATTTTTTTTTAAAGCTATTTGATGTAAAGAAACTCAAGGCAGTGGCTGTCTCTCCGGCAGATTATTTAAAGACAGAAAATTACATTTCTATGCAGTTTTCAGAGGAAAGATTTATTTTCCTGAGAAATTTGTAATAAAAACTAAGGATTTGCTACAGGTCTAATCCTTTAGCCTTTATGTGTGAACACTGTTGAAATCCACGTGGGAGTTAAAGGTTCCCAGCACCTCTTCCTATCAGGCTCTGCAATCAGGGAAAATTATCCTGCGCCTAGTAATGTAACAAGCCCTGTTTTAACAACCTTTCTCGCAAGGAATGAGGGGATGAACACGTGTTAGCGCAGGAGGATTCAGTTCTAGATCCGGCAGCAGCCCTTCACGTGGGATCAGATAGTTTGGGAGGTTTCACGCATGAGTAGCCCCTGGAATAATGACTTTGGGAGCTGGCAGTGCAAGTTGGCAGCTCCGCGTGGGGGTTGCCCGAGCCTGGTTCCAGCTGAAGCCAAGTATTTTGGGAGGGAGGTTAAAGCGACTCCTTTCTCCCTTTTCATATGCAAAGAGCCCTCGAGGAGGCAGAAAGAGCTTATGTACACAGGTGTATTACCAAGTCTTTGCATATACATTGACTTTTAAACTTAGCCCTCAGTGGACTTTACAAGCAGCGTGGGCACCTGTAAGAGCTGAGTGTATAAAATCAAGCGGAGGAAAAGGAGATGTGAGATATCAAATATCTGGTGGTGACCAAGGCACAACAAAATCCAAGAGTGGAAGTAAAGTGCTGGATTTACCTACTCCTTGGCCAGGAGGAGAAAATGATAAAATCCTTCACCCCATACTTCACTCCTGACCCCCTCTCCCTGTCAACCAGCAGACATTTATTGCCCCTTTGGTCCAATGAGGTTTCTATGGAAAAAGAGAAAAAGAACATGCTTGTCAGCAATAGCTTAAGGTGTGCTGATCGTGGCTGGTATGCCAAAAATAGCCAGATACATTTTATTGAGAGTTTTGGGTGGTGATGGCAAGAATCACTTTGTGGTTGAAAGCATAAGATTCAGCGTGTGGAAACTTTAGGCTTTTTTTCAGATTTGTAATACAAAGGCTCTTCAGGCAGCCAGGGATAAATCTCTTTGCCCCCAAAGAGCAGATCCTGCAAGACTTACTCTGTTAAGTTTGTAAAAGTTGTGACGTTGCATAAGACTGCAACGTAGAAATCAGTATCTAACTCTGCTGAAACTCAGTGTTGGTAGCTCCTGTTCCAAAATACTACCCTAAATACTAGCCCAATTTTTTGTCACCTAACACTGTGCAATATATTCAGCTGCCATCTTGTCATCTTGAATTACCTGCCAGGTTGCTTTTATTGTTGAAGTATTTCCTGGGCAACTATGACAGGCTTCTTGCCAACCTCTCTGGAGCATATTGGAGTTGTTGCTGGCCATTCGGAGGAGCAGTCAGACAGTAACCAAGACAGGCTTGCTTTTTGCCGTGCCTGCTTTCTAAGGAATTGCCAACTCTTGGGAGAAAATGAATTGTGTAGCTTTGTTCCTGTTCATGTTGAGTGACTTGTGCACGCCTGATAATCTGCTTATTTTGAACCCGGAGCTCCTTGTTCCTGGGCTTTTAAATCTGATTTTTTTTTTCCTGTTTTACATTTGAGAGTAGCAAAACAAAATTTCAACGGAGAGTGTAAATCCTCTCTCTTTTTTTTTTTTGTTTTGTTTTGTTTAACTATTATGAGTCAGCTCCACACCTTATGCAAACACCTATTTTTTTAAATGTAATCAAAGCAAGGATCGTTACCACTCAGTGTTTTACAGCGTAGGGAATTCGCAAGGGGTAAGGCATTGTTTTTGTGATGATTGAGGGTTGTAAAAAAGCATGTGATCCTTTTTCTTTATGCCAGGTTCAAATTGGCCTGTACACATCCTACCAGCCCCCTGGCTCGTAGCACGTGTATACAACTGTGAACTCTGAGAATATTTCAGCCTTTTACAAGGTTTTTCCTACTATTGTATCAGTAGAAACATGTTAGCTAACCCGTCTGCATGTAACTGGCCATAGATAACCTTTCCAGACTGGGTTTCTTTTGTGGTTTGGGTTTTTTTTTTTTTCCTTTTTTTTTTTCAGCCTGCAAGCAACTAATGAATGAAAATATATAAATGTCTTCTCAAGAAGAAACATTCCGGGTCTGACATGCAGTAATAAATGACTCCAGGATAAGGCTATATTGAAACTTATGTTTCTTTAGATGGAGCAAAAGAAAGTTGACTGAAGAGCCACAGTAGTGGCAGCAGGAGTTGTAATAATTTATTATTTCAACATCAGTTTTCAGATGCACAAGCAAATTGTTAGGATTTTATTCTGTAGTTTATTTGTAGCTTTTTTTCCTGGAAGAGAGTACCTTTTGTCTTTTCTCATTTGGGTTTAGACTTATGGGTTCTATGGAGCTGGAGGAAACTGAACTGAAGGCTGCTCAGCTTTCCCTGTCAACTTCATTCTTTCTGTTTTCAGTTTATGAAATTTCAATGGTACTTACTATTAAGCAGATATGATTATGTTTTGACTTTTATCTCCCTGTAATTATTTTCTGGTTTGATTTTAACACGTTGAATAACATGAGAGAAAAGAAATGTGCATGTCTTTGCATGAACACTTTATATGTAGACACCTGTAACTCGTGAGCAGGACCAGATTCTTGTTCCCATGGCAGCAGCCAGACCCTTGTTGTTGATGTACCTCAGTCTGCATCCAGCCAGAATCTCATCCTGATTGCAGAGGTAGCACTCTCAGGAGTATTTGCATTTGCTCCAGTGTGAGGGCTGAGTGGGATGGAGGTTTTCAAGCAAGGATGGTGTTCCTATCCTTGGCCTGCTCTGTCAAAGACTCTGAGGTGCAGGGAGTGGGAGAATTGCTCCTGCAGGAGGTGCAGGAGGAGCTGGGCCATGTCTTCATCCCATACTCATGTTGCCAATGGAAGATGCTACTCCATATCGGCTGGGGAAGAGGGAATGTCTCCTGCTCGGCACCACCCAAATGTGTGCCAGGAGGTGAATGTTGCCAACTAGACCACTATCAAAATGAGAGTTCTGCAGAGATTAATAGGCCATAAGTTGAGAAAACTGTTGAGTTTTAAAAAAATGTTCTTACTTCCCTCTCCAAAAAAAAAGTTATTCTTGTAAAATAGTGAGTTAATTCAAAATGTTCCCTGTGAAGAGACTGTTAAAAGGTTTATCACTATGTATAAAATTTCTCTCCTGGTTTACACATGACTTCTCCTTCTATTAAACATTTCCCTTTAATGCTCTTATCTCTATGTGCCTTCTGGGCTCATGTGTAGCATGCAGCAAAGGGAACACACTTATTTAGAAGAAACACTTCATTCTGGAAGAGATTTTCAAGTGCTTAACTTAAAAACTGCCACAGAAGAATTGACTGGGCTGATAAGAGATTTGCAAAGTTATGATTTGATAGGCCTATTTTTGCTAGCTGACTTAGCAAAACTTTTCATTAAATAAGGGAAAGAATTCCTGCAGTTCCCTAAGCTTTTGCCATCTATATTAGCGACTTTATAAGCAGTTTATCTGAATCGTCATAGCATTATCTCGCAGCTGATAATTGACTTGATGTTGGAATCGGATCACAGCCTGTTACTGAGCTTTTCCAAGCCAAAAAGTGTGGAACCTCAGCCAGTTGTTAGATGTCTAGATCGAGGGCTTAGTTGCTGGCACCCTACAAAGATTGAAAGAAATAGCAAAGTACAATTCTGTGTTTCATAGGTTAGGGTATGTCTGAAAAATGCTATTGCATATAATCAGACATTTCCCACACTTGTATTTAATCACAGGGAGGGAAATGTTCTTTTGACCCAGAAGCCTGTGTGTTAAAAGGGCACACACACCTGGTTTCTGAGGATCAGTCAGAGAGGACAACACAACTGAAGTGCAGCATCATGAGGCTGTGCAGAGGGCAAACCTATTCCTGACAGGTGTCAGGAAAGATATTCAGTAGAGATAAGGAGGAGGGAAACTGTCAGGAGTCAGGAGAAACCTCATCCAGAGTATTCTACAATTGTGGTGTCATTTATGAAAGATCAGTGCGAAGGAAACAAGGGCTGTTGGATTGACCAAGAGAGAGAAAAATCTGTTTCCTTGACACCCTAACCAGAAAAACAAGGATAACGTAGACATATGAGTATTCTCTGTAAAGACACCAAAATACACCAGAGTGCTTCTAATCCCCATGGGCAGGCACTGAAACAAGCTGTTTTAAAGAGGGAAACTTCAACATATGTTTTAGGAGAGACTTTGATCGTTTATGACAATACTTGTAACATATACTTAGTTAAATTGCCAGATGCAGGTACTGTGTATGCATGCCAGGGACAACCCACAACAGTGTGCATTTCTTCTGTACAATATATAGATATTTAAATATTATAAAACTGTTGAATATCTAAAATTGTATTAGGGTTCTTTGTTTTGAGTAAGGAGCTGATGTTGTAACAAATCAAAGGTACTAGAAAACAATTTTAATCACAGGAAAATGATATTCAGATATTTACATCTCAGGATAAATGAACTTATTACAACTGTTTTGTTACAAACCATATGTCACATTTCAGTGAGGTATCATTAAAAATCCTTATATAAGGAGCGTCAGAAATGCAAATGTAAAAATGTAAGTAGATGCTCTGTGTTGCTTGGTTTAGGCTTTCTGAAATATTCCAGATTAATCTGTCTGTCTGCCTTAATTTAGAATTCAGGTGGAGAGATTTGAGCCTCATTTAATTCTGTTCTGTGATTATGGCAGTAAGCAGACTGGAAAGGGATTTGAGGTGGGTGATCCTTCAAAAAGCATTCCTATTCTGGTACAGGATGCATTTTGGGAGAGCAACTCAATTTTAGTTTATTTACTTCTTTTCCTCATGGGATGCTGAGGGAAGATTAAAAATTATGCAGACTGTTCTAAAAGCCTTATTATTTCTTTTAATCCCAATGGTACGTGGTTTTTTTCAAACTCTTGCTGTTATTGTAGATCATGGAGGGATAGATGCAGGTGGTGGGTATGTAACAGCATTTGAGATAGATGGCTTATTTTTTTAAGCAATGTCAGACTTTACTGCTGCAATGTACTGATTAGCATAACCATTTTAACCATTTGTGTGAACATAAAATCCTAAAACTACAACTTGTGTTCTCTTGTTCCTCGTGGGAAGCTGCCCCCAAGTTTTCCTCCAGCCTCATCTGCTCTGACACACACACAGCCTGTTCCTGTGCATTTGGGGGTTTGTTGCCAGCGCGTCTGTCACTGCTCTGCTCCTCTTCCCCCACGTTCCTGGGCAAGGAATATGTTACTCTGAAGTTTAAATAAACCTAATTCTTCAAGTTTTTGCAAGTCTTTTTCTTAATTTCCCAGGTAATTTTCTTCTAGTCTGAATTCCTCCTCCTTCAACATAGGTGGCAAGAACTATATGGTGAAGTCTTACCAGGGTATTGTGCAAGGCTTTTAATATGTCGTAATTTTAATTAAAAAATTTTACATGTGACTAAGCATTGAGTCTCTCAGTCAACCTGTACTTGCCTTTTTTCTTTTAGCAGGTAGTTCATGATTAGGGCCATCACAGTGAGGGTGTGACTGGCCAGGTGTTTTCTGTGTTACCTTTCTGTCTGAAAAGTCTTCCTTCAGCTGTGCTTGTTCATTGTCATAATGGATCTGCTTTTTCATTTTGAAATTACTATATATATATATAGATAGATATATATATATATAAATACATATAAATTCCTTATAGATTATCTGGGCAGTTACCAATTTTATTATAATGATCCTGATCTTGTTGTCTGAGGATCATGACCCTACATAACTTCTGCTACATTTTTCTTTAGGGTAGTCACTGTTAAAGTGGAGGAGGGCCAGTGATTGTGGTGTGGAAGGACATTGTACTTTAAGGAGGCTTCTGCACTAAGCAGTTGTCCATCTTTTTTTATCAGTATCTTTTACGATGAAGTATTAGAGAACTTCTAGAACACTCCTGAGCATTCAGTTTCCATTTGTGGGGTGGTACCACTGTCCTGGCATCTCACCTCTGTGCCTGTGTTGGGATGTGATTGATGATCACCTATGAAACAACTGGGCCCTGTAAAGAAGGTTGATTTTGTCCTTTGTGCTTTGCATTCAGAGATTTGGCATAAGGGCTGTTTCCCTTTTTGGAATAAATCTTTGGATTTATTTATTTATTTATTTTTAACAACCGAAAAGCAGAGAAATAACCTGGGCTCAGAGTTTGACACCACTGCATTCAGTAGAGGACATGTGAAAAGATCAGCACCTTCAAAGGCTTCCCTGAATTCTGGCTTGGTTTTAGCAGGGGCTTCCAAAACCATGCCTGTGATATGTGCTTTAGAATTCAGAAGGTAGAAATACATTCTGTTTGATTTTGGTTTGAGACATTGCAGTGAAAAATTTACACTAAGAGAGGATCTACAATACAGGATACCAGGATTTCTAAGGATGGGATGTCTGGGGAAGAATTAGTCTGTTCTGACCTTTTGTAAAACCATTTTATTTCCGTGACTAAATGTGGGTTTAGGAGGCAGATTTGTGGCCTTTTGAGAGACATTATTTCAGTCTTGAGCAGGTTGCCTGGATTAATTTGCTGGGATCACAGCCACGCTGTACAAGGTGCTGCAGAAACATAAAGTGGCAGCTCTTGTCCTGGAGGTGTATAGTGTAAACATGTCTAAGAATTATGATCTAAATAAGACAAGGTGTGGGAGGGGTGACAGGCATAGAGAGAAGTAACAAGATTTACTCAGTGCTGAAAAGGTTCTTTTCAAGGAATAAGAGGAATTACACCTGCCATTCCAGGCACCTCAGTCTGTTGTAAATACGGTTCTTTTCCTGTCATTTCAACACCCTGTGTTTAAAATATTGCACGTATCAGTGGTTGGCTTTTTCCTTTGTTCAGAGGGAATGGATGTGTTTGATTAGGAGCCCTGCCCTCACATCCAGCTCTCTCTCTATCCCCAGATAACCTGTCCTTAACTGATTAACAGCACAGAATGGCCTTTGCTGCCAGGAGAGAAACCCACTGGACCTCTCCTTTAATGCATTTCTGTTGCTTGGTATGTGATTTTTCTGTTCTGGAGTCATCACTTGCTGGTCCAATCCTGTTTCTACTCGGGTCCTGAGAAGGGTGAAGAAGGCACATGCTCCTGGGAGGGTGTTGGTGGGACAGTCTGAAATCATTGTTCTGAGAGAAAGTAGTATAACTCTGCTGTAATCAGGGGGTCGTTTTGGGATCTGCCTGTACTGCTGAGCCCAGGTGATCTTCACAGGAGGGTTGTGGGACCTTGGGACACTTGTTGCCTTGCACACATCCTCCCTTGGGCTCTCCAGGCTCTACCAGTGTGATGATTCTCAGCCACTTAGTGATTTTTGAGCTGTAGCTCCTCGGGTGAGGGATGGTGGTCACTTCGACATGAGAAGATCTGTTTAAGGTGGTACCTTCTACTGTTTTTTCGTAGATGTGTCTATGAAAATCTCTTCTGAAGCCTGGAGTTGATGAGGGGATAACACTGTACCCCTGTAAACATCACTTATTCCCTCCTGCAGGGAACTAGCCTGGCTCTATGAAGTAGGCAAGAAATTAAATGCAGACTTGGAGGCCTTCCTCTAAGATTATGCATTTTGTACAAAACCAGAAGTATACAGAAATATTTTGAGGGTCACTTTGAGCTAAAGAGAAAATGCATAATAAATTGAGTTTTTACTCAGAGGTAGAACAGTACCTTTAATCCAAACTGCGTGAAAGCAATAGCTTATTTTTTATGAAGGTACTTTATGTCAGACTGACTGTCCATTCACAAGCAAACATTTTTGTTTTATAAAATACAGATCCTTTAATGTCATTTTGAAGGCAGAGTGATTGGCTATGTGTGTTTAACAATAATGTGAGTGGGGCCATGTGTTGGGTTCAATTTGGTGTCAGCTGTTCATTGCTGATCTTCCATTGGTTAATTTAATGTGCTCAACAAGCTTTTTTGTTGTGTTTTTTTTTCCTTTTTTTTTTTTTTTCTTTTTCTGACAAGTGAAAAAGAAAATGAATTGACTGATTAGAGAATAAGGGAAAACAGCATCTGATACGTTTGGGGGCCATGGATCATTTGCTAAGTGGAGGAAAGGAGTGGGAAATTTTTAACCCCGTGTAAAAGTTATGGTTTATTACTTTGTTAGACATCTGCTTTACTGATACTAATTGTGTTTAATCCTTCTTGGAGGTGGGGGCTGGTCTCAGGGCTAGTCAGTGCTTTTATGAGGTCTGCCAGTCTTAGCTGTGCTCATGGAAATATCAGGCTGCTAATCTGATCTTTGAGATATTTGCTCCTTGAGACAAGCATCTGCAGAGAGCTGGGAAAATCAAATGTCCTTGGAGTGAAGCAGGTGTCCATGAAGAATGTGCAAAGCCTTCCCTTATCCCTCACCAAAGAATTGTCACATCATGGTTTATATAAAGAGTAAATGTAAAGGATCTCACTAAACAGACACAAGTGTTTAAAACACTGCAAAGCTTAACGCACTTAGACTGTCAGAATACTTTAATGTGCTGTTAGTTATACTAGTTATACTAAAAAAAAAGGAAGAATGGATAATGTGGAACTGCAGAAATAGATGTGCTAAACACAGATGTATTGTCTGTAAATGTTCAGTTCAGAAGGTTATTATTCAGAAGATAGTAAGAGCTTATTATCTGCATTATTGGTCTGCAAAACACTGCAAGTGTCAGCAGATAAAACTGCATAGATTTTGCTCATTATACAACAGGCAAGTGCTGAAAGCATCTCCTGTGCACAGTGAGTTGGCTTTAGGAGCTCATGAGTTGATGGAGAAGGGTTGTCTGGTTTAAGGTACCAAACATCAGCAGTATTCCATGTCGTATTTTATACCACTCTTGGGGTGGTTTTATTTCTGCTTACAATGTCAATATCTAATATTGCTTGTTTTCCAAGTAATCCGAATTTCTTCCAGTTATTGCTTAAGATTGTTCATACTCAGTGATTATTTCTTTGGTCAACTATGTTGTAGCAGTAGTTGTAAATTTTTTCCTTTATGCACTAATAAAATGAGGTTTGATGACATAATGGCCTATGCCAAAACATGCATCCATCCTTCAAATCCTCCAGGAACTTCTGAATCATCGTAAGGAGATCTCTTTCTTTTGAAGGTGCTCCTGTACCAGCTTATTGGGAAATGTTAGTTCCTGGTTTCTGCCTGCTCTTCAGAAATGCCTCTGCATGCCTCTTCTGAATGAGTCTCCGGACTTATTCTCATGTATAAAGATTAAATTGTGCTCAGGTTCAGTTTCTTCTTTGGCAGCGTTGGGGCCAGAGTGGCTGAAGTGACAGTAATTTCCGTAAGGATCCATTTTCCCCAGTGCCTACTGTAGTTATTAATTTGCCCTGCAGAGCAGAGCAGCTGCTGCCTTTGTCAGCTCCTGTACACTTCAGGAAGATCCTTTTTTTCTTTCTTGGCCTTTGTGTCAGAATTGCTGTGATAGGGACAAGCCTGTGCTCCTTCAGTGCGTGCCTGGAAGTGTCACTCAGCTCCTTAAAATGATGTCCATGTCCGAGCTGTGATGAACTGGCCCAGAATCACACACTCATTGTTGTTGCCTGGATCTGTCCTTCTGATTCTCACAAGAGCATCACCAGCCTCTGCTCCTTGGAGTGATTTGTCATTTTGCTAAGGCTGCCCTACATGTTCTAGTGCCAGATGCAATCAGGAGTGAATGGGTAATGGCCAGCACTCTTCCTCTTCAAGAACCCAGCAGTGATGGGTCAGGAGAAAACCTGCAGGAGGTAACAGGGAGGTTATTTGTAGAGATAAAAATGAGTAATTCGTGACATCCTAATCGTTGTGAGGTTGCACGAGCAAAACTTGCAACAAAAGCGTTGCCAAAGGTGTTAAAACAAGCACTGCAAAAATAACACTACTGGGAAATTCCGCAATAGAATCATCACTGTTCAAAATAAAAAAACCAAAACACAAAAGAAGAAAAACCACAAGCAAACAAAACCCCCAAATCCAAACGGTGAGCTGCCTTTTTCTTTTAGGTTGTTTCAATAGTAATTTTAGTTTTAATTCACAACTCAACCATCTGCCCATGGCTTAATTAATTTGGTACAATTCCAAGTTTTAGATGGTGCTCTCAGCCTGCCTTTTGCAAAAAAATGGCCTGTAACCTGAAATCCCAACACAGTCCCACAACAGCTCTTGCAACTTTTCTTCCTTTTCTAATTTTTTTTTGCCAATTTCTAAAGCTTTAAGATTTTGCCGATTGAACTGTAGCTGACAATGAAGTGGACAACTAACGCTATAAATATTAGTTGTGTCTGAACAGGAAAATGGGCATCCAGTCCTGATACTTCCCACTCCCAGTATTAATATCTGTGGTTAATTTCGGAATCAAAATTATACATACATGCATAAGGCTCTTCCTCCTACCCTCCCTTTTCTTTTTTAAACTAGCAGCATGCTCTTTGTTCTACATTCCTCCAACCCTTGCTGCAGGCAAAAAAAGAATAACTGATTTTGTTGATGTCCCAAGCCTTGTTTCTGTGCCTGTAGGTTCTGTCCTCCCCAATGATTACCAGTAAATTGCTCTGATTTTATCTGCAGCTAAGCCACTGTTCTTATCTGATGTTACTTTAAACCATGCTTAGTTTCATACATAGATGGGCTTTCATCTGCATCCTGTGGGAACATCTGACCACATCTATGGATCAAAGTGAATGTTCTTGTCTGAAGGAAAACTTAAGAGTTTACAAAGTTTAAAAAAAAAAGGAAAAAAAAGTGAAATGTTTGGTATCTATGGACCCCTGGGAGATGACCATAAGGATTAGTTACAGGAGTTTATTCCCTGACAATTCCATATAATTTTTCTTCTCTTTAAACCTTTTAACTCAGCTAATTTTAGGAATGTAAGTTTGCTGGAGTAGCGCTTTCCTAGGTGTAGGCGTTCAGGCAAAAGCAGGACTAAATGGGAAACTAAAGGCAGGATGTCAAAGAGAGGAAGGGATTATGTAGGTGTGCATAAAATGACCCTGGAACTGGAGTGATGGAGGCCCCTGTGAGGATAGCCTGCTGTCATTGCCTTGTGCTCTCTGAATTTCCCTGAGGCTTTTGATCAACCTCCTTGCTGCCATATAATTGTTAAAGGAGTATTAATAATAATCATAATAGAAATATTTCAGCCATCTGCCTTTTAAAAAGGGATGAATCAACAGAGATCATAAGGAACTTATAATTGAGTCTTAGCCTGGTAGGTCCTGCTGTTCAAGACTTGGACATTCCCATTAAAAATCTTTGTGTTAAAACTCTTTCTCTTTTATATAGATGAAATCTACAGTTGATCTGCCTCACAACAGTTCTATTAAAGGATTGTGCTGTATATATTTCTGAAGAAAGCTTCAGGAGCAGTGCCAAAAATCATTTCTTTTGCCTGAATGATTTTTCCAGGAAGGTGCAGGAGGCCTTCAAGTGGCCGATGGCTACAGCAGGAAGCTCCCAGGCAGAGATGCCCAAACCTCCTGTGCTTCTGGGAGTTGTGCCTGTACTGTCATTTCTTGATCAACCATTACATATAATTTTAAATTATTAATTCTAGTCTGCTGTAAGTTTTGCTTTACTGGGTTTTATTTTTTTGATTTTTTTTGTAGAAGGCTATGCTAGAAGTTCAGTGTCAGAGTGTTTAGTAAAGCCCTACAGCGTTGATTTTAATTGCCAGATCAATGAAAACATAGGCTGGTGTCACTTTAGTGAACCTCTCTAATTAGGAGCACAGGATTTGCCATTGCAGATCAGGCTGATGGTTTGCTGAGTCTGAGAGCATCCTGCCTCCAGCAGCGCCCAACCCAGCTGCCTTTGATGGAGGAATATCCCCCTCCCTCCATCCCCAACAAGGCACAAGGTCAGTGGGAAATGAAGGAGAATTTTCCTCTTGCATCCTGCAGAGGATCGTTCTTCATCCCAAAGACAGTGAATTGATACCTAGGGTCTTGACCACCATGTCTGTAAATGGCCTTTAGGGATAAAAATACTGATTTTTTATATATATATATATATTTATATATATGTATATAGCTAAACTAAGGTACAGAGGGTTGCTCTTTCCCACTAGGAGGAGTATTTCTTAAATCACTCGTAAATATACGAGAACATTTGGTTGACAAAGTGTTTGTGACATAGACTATAGAGGAGAAGAGGGAACTAAAGTTTTTGCTCTAACATCTGTACTCTAGAACTGGTTTGCTCTGTTCCCTTAGGCTGCATCCTGGCTGGGGACACTGCCCTTCTCTGCCCCCTGAAGTCTGATCTGGTGCCAAGTGTGTAGCTTCAGCTATTACCAGTTGTCTTCTATCTAATTGGCATATAGATCATGACATAGAAAGCACTCCCAACCCTTTAAATGGAAGCAGGAGGATCTAAGCTGGACGCAGGGTCAGCATTGACAATTTAATTTAATTTAGAAAGTTATCGGTCAGAAGAAGATTCTGTTAGATTTGTATCTGTGAAACAGATGGCCAACTGCAGGGCCATTAGATTAGGTTTGTTATGTTTGTGGAAATTAATTCAGCACTTTATTTTTTTGTTTGTTTGGGGGGAAATAAAGGAGAAACAACTTGTATTATTTGGTAAGTGCTTAGCAGGAACAATTTATAAAGATGACCTTTAAAATGTGGCAAACGCCTGGTGATCCTGGGGTGCACAGAAAGCTTTCTGCTGTAGCCTGATATCTGGGCTGTGTAACAGTATAGGGAATGAGATGACAAACCCAAAAATGCTGCCACCTCTGTTTAAAAGGTTTTTAGTATTTTCAAATGCAAGACTTTTATCTCAAGATCTCAAGATTAGCAAAACATTTAGAACCAGAAACCCGTGTGGACTTCATCCCCCCATCTATATGTTGATGGAAATATATGACTATTTTCCTTTTTCCCTACTGAAAAGTGAGGACCAGATTTAAAAAATGCTGGAGATGTAGCACTTGTTTAGGTTTTTTAAAAGTATCTGAAGTTTTCTGAAAAATTGATTGTTTATTTTGATGGCTACGTGGAAGTTGAGCTCCTGTGATAATCTGGATCTAATGGGATGCTGGGCCCTTCTGAGATTCTCAGTCTTTTTATGCCTCTTTGGGATGGAGTCTTTGCCACACAAATTAATGCTCAGCTGTCACAAAGTATTTTTCACTATCTTAAAAATGCAGCTTAAAATAAAAATAGGTCTTTCAAAAGTAGGTCACACCTAAGATTTGTCTAGCCAACTGTCCCATTTCTGACCATGCCCAAGAGCAGGAGGAGCACTAGAAGGGCATTAGAAATAGAAGCATGGGTAGAATATGCAAAAGATAGTTGGCTCCTTCTCATTCTTACTCTTATCATCAATAAACTTTAGAAAGAATGGAATTAATATGCAGTTCTTTAATTCCCAGCTTCAGTACAGCGTTCCTGTTCGGATGAGTTAAACGTGCTCTAAGTAATTGAGAACTGAGTACATTGGAGCAGTGGTGTGGTCAGGTCCATCCTCGAGTCTGGCTCTTGTTTCCTCCTCCTCCTCCTTTTGTTTCTTCCATCTCCAGATTTTGCATTGCTCTTGCTTGGCAGATGACGTGAGGAGTAGGTTGCTGGCCTTCATGACTCAGTTGCAGTGATTTTTCATCCGTGTATTGGTTGCACATCGCTTTATGTCATTCCAAGTGTGAGCTAGCACTGCTGCTTGCCAGCTCCTGGCAGCTCCAGAGGCACTGCCTCGTGTGAAAGGTCTTGGACACTGCACTAACTTGCATTCTACAGAGTGAGAAAGGGAGTTGAGATGACTTGCTGGTTTTTGAGTGGCATTAGACATTCTGTTCATGGGAGAGGAGGGTATTTGGCTGGTGACTTCAGTGTTGCTGTGGACTGAGCCTACCCAGCCCCTGGTTTTGAAGTCTCATTTTTGTCAATAAGGCACTAAGCAGACCCAAAAGGAAATGTTGGCTGGACCTTCTTGGCTAAAAGAGGGCTAGGACTTGGTCTCTCAGGCGAGACCAAGGCCAGTTTCTGTAATTCCTATCCCCACAGCAAACTGATTTTGTTAAAAATTAGGAAAATCTTTTCCAATGTTTCTGGCCTCAGTATCTGGATAACTTTCATCTTCCTACATTGCTAGCAGTTGAAAGGGTTTAGTATTGTGTGCTTAGAAACCAATTTTACTTTCACTCGGAGCTGCTTCACAGCTGTGAATCTTGTTCTGATAAATTAATCCTCTGAGCAATCAAGAGAAAATGGAATAGAAGAGTGAGTTTCTGCTTAAAATTGCTACATGGCAAATCAGATTCTGTTTCTAGCCCTCTTCAGATTATTATCTCTTGGAATCTTTTCCTTCCCCTTTGTTTCTCAGAGTCCGATCCAGCAGTGATAGTTCATCTGTTTTGATCCCTCCTGTGGGCATGGCTTTCTGCCCAGAGGAGATGATGCTGCAGACATACAGATTTGTGACCCCAGGTGAAAAATACCAGGGAAATTACAGCAGCTGTTTGGAACAGTCTCTCACACCTCTTTCAAATAGAGAAAGTGAGTCTGTCTTCATTAGAGAAGTTCAGAAGACTTTTTTTTTACTGTCACAGGCCACGTGTGCCAAGACTACGTTGAGTTCTGGGAACTGACCACGCTGAGTATTGGAGTTTAAAGAGCTGCATGGATTTTGCTCTGGCAGAAGTGTGCCTTTTGAAAAACCAGCAGCAGCTGGGCTGTCACACATCTATCTACCCTTCAGCTTGGCGAGAGGGGAGGCGAAGCAGCCATGGCTTCTCACCTTGGCAGCGCTGCCTCTGTGGGTTTTGGGTTTTCTAATATAAAAAATTCCAGCCAAGCTGTGTCCAAGTGCCAATGCTCTGTGTTTTTAAGGAGTGCCAGCAGTGTGGTCAGAGCATGGGATAAGGGCTGACTTGCCAGAGGGCAGGCAGCCCTTGCTGTACCATGCTATGTGTGTCCACTCCAGGTCTAATTCAGCTTTTTAGCTTGCATTTGTGATAGATAAAACTTTCAAACATTGATTGTTATTGTGAATATGCCAAAGCTCCAAAGAGGGATATATCTGGATTTTTTTTGTCATGTGAAATTTTGAATTTCCATTCAGAGCATAAATTTCCACAGACATGGGGAGCATTTAGATAAAGGGGGTAATAGGTAGAAAGTCTCTTGATTCTGTAAAAAAAATCCCAAGCAATAAATCAACAAAACAATCAAACAAAACCCCAACAATTTCTCTGATGATTGTCTTTTAATGCTTACAGTGTCTAACACAAAAGATTTGCCAAACTTTATGCTTGCTGTGAATAGCTTCGTTATTCAAGAGTGTGTTATAAAATATATTGATCCTGTTTGAAACTGAAGCCAAACATTGAAGCTCCCTGTTACAGACAGTAGTAAGAGAAAGGAGCACTGGGAGTGTAAGGGAAGAGCTGCAGGAGGGGTGGGAATTGTAAAATGTGACAGTGTGAGAAATCTGAGCACTGTGCATGCGTGACTTCAGCTAAAATTAACCACCCAAGCTTCCTAAGCCAGCACATATATATATAATCATTTAACTATCGACCCCTTGAGAAGGAAGAGCGAGCTGGACTCTTGCAGTACTCACATTAAATATGCCAATAAGTAGTATGACCTTCCAAGTCCCTGTTCGTGGGAGAAGTAAATTTTCCTGTGACCATTATAAAACAGTAAGCAGCTCTTGGCTCCTCGATCATGGCAGCGGTGCTGTTGAACAGTAACTAACTTCAGCCTTAGAAGTGATTTTATTTTTATTTTTTTTTCCCTTTCTTCTGCAGCTTCTTAAGATTTTCTGTGGTTTCTCCTCGGAGTAGATATGTATCACCTTTTCAGATAAGCCCTTTTCTGTCGCTATTTGTGTGTGGTGGTAGATGTAAATGGGTTTATTTCGTGTGTGAGAACTGTGATATTTGAGAATAGTTTCGCTGTGCACTTTAGGTGACTTTTTAGAAAACACTGGGGAAAAAAAATAAGACATTTACTTCTTTTGTTCTCTGAGGTAAATTATAATTGGTTGGTGTGAGATCAAACCAGTTGTTCCACTGTGGCCAAGTGCGACTTGGAATGGGTGTTTGCCAGTCAGCTCAGCAGACTAAACTCTATTTCACTTCGGGACATGGGTAGGAATTGATGCAGGTGTGAATGTAATCTCATTGCTATTCAGGACTTAATTTATGTTATTTTTTTGCAAGGGGGGATAAGAGAGTGGCCACCTGCTTGGCGTGGTGTGTGGCTCCAGCTTGACAGGGATTTGTGTATGGAAGATGTGAATAATGGGAGCTTTGAGAGCGGAGCATGCCGGATGCCGGCACCGTCCTTGCTTCACCTTCTGGCTGGGCTTTGGGGAGAAATATTTACCCCTCTGTGCAGGCAGCACCTGTCAGTAATGACTTGCAGAAACTGTACAATTGGGGGAAAATAAAAGGAAATACCTCTTTTCTCCTCTTTTATATTGACTACAGTTAAATATTCAGTAGGGTAAGAGTAAGAAGGGTGCCAGTTAGACAAGTGAAAGCGTGATGTTTGTTTAGTATCCACCAAAGATTTGCTCTCAAACTCGGAGACAGCAGTGCCTGCCCTGAGGTGTGGACAGTCCAAGGCTCTGTTCCTGGGAAAGGCAGCAAGCATGCTAAAATTGACACATATGCTTGGCTCTGTGTGCTGGGAGTCAGCCCCTTGCTTTTGAATAGGAGTCATATGCATGAGAATAGCCCTCCTCAGTCGGGAATAAGGCTTTAAGGAGAGAGAAATTAGCAGTCCCCATGGTGTTTGAATTACCCATTTATGTATTTAAATTCAAAAAGGTCATTAATGTACATAAGTATCCAGTAAAATGTAATATTTAGCAGAATACCTCCCACCAACTGGGTAATAATTCAAGCAGTTCCAACAAACGCTCATCTGAGTAGAATAAATCATTGAGTTTAGTTCCCTTAAGAAATGAAAAAAGAAAAAGAAGTAGAGTTCCCTCTACCTCCCCAGAAAAGTGGGAACCAAGTGGGAACTTCAGTTGGTTCCAGCTGGAGGCTCAACAGTTGGTGATAACTCAAAAGTTCCAGCACCTTAGGTAATTGAGAGTATTTTACTGGCATCATATTAGGTAGTGATTAGTAGGTGTATAGATGTGTGTGTGACAGCTACTCCTAGGGGACTGCAAATCACAGAACCTTAGAGTGGTGTGGGTTCCACAGGACCATTAAAGACCATCCTGTTCCAACCCTCTGTCATGGGCAGGGACACCTTCCAGTAGCCCAGTTTGCTTAAAGCCCCATCCAACCTGACCTCTTGTATGGATTCCTTTCAGGAAGGTCACTTTGCTGTCTCACCTGGAAGGGGTGCACCTGCCACTCAGCCCAGCATCACCTCAAGGCTTGGAGTTTCTGGGCGTTTCCTTCCCTTTTTTCCCCTGATATTGGTGCCAAGGTGCTGGTAGGATGGAGTAGACAAATCTCCAGTCTCCCATCCTGGCTTTCGGGATGTTTCCAGCATCCCAGAGCAGAGAGGGGAAGCCATTCACTGCCTACCTCATGTGTCCCCCTCTCCCTCTGAGCAGGGATCACTGAGGACTCACAGGCATCCCTAAGGCCAGTGTATTTTTGCCTTGTATCCTGCTGTCCACATCCTTAAAGAAAAGGAGCAGACAGAACTCCTTCCTCAGAGCCCACTAATTTGATTTATCACAGAGAAATGTGGGCCACATGTTATTTATCTTATGTCCTGCTTTTTAAGCCTCTTTTTTGTCTTGCAAGAACTTATACTGGGGAAAAAAACCCCATGAAACAGTCTTTTGGACAGCAATGCAAAGCTTCATTTGTTCTAGAAGAGTCAGCACTATCCTTTTAGTGGGATTTGTGTCATGGTACAGATGTACAGATACAGATTTCTACAAGATTTAAGAAGCTCGTGGGGGCCACACATTTTAAGACCTGAAAAAAGTTCTGTGACAAATGCTTTTAAACTTGATTTTTTTTTTTTTGGGGGGGGTGGGGGGGAGGTTGTGGTTTTTTGTTTTTTTTTTTCACTATGTGCTTCTTAGTTGTCCTTTTCCCAGTAACTCTGCAAAATACCTGCCATATTACTGTCAGGGTCATAATCTCTGTGCACTTTCAAAGTAGCCTATTTATCCTTCCTGTGCCCCCTTGGAGCCAGAGGTGCTTCAGAGGGATGAGGTTTTCAGCCAAACCTTTGGCTTTAGCTTTTTACCTCTGGGCTTTGCAGTGTGATATCTGCTAATGAGATCATTGTGTTGGACTGTAGCATGGATCAGCATGAGACTGCAATTAGTGTTACCAGTCAAAAATTGGGATTTCGTGACTCTCCACGTGCATGCCCCCTTACATTGGGCAGCAAAGAGTATCTGATGGGCTTCTCCCCCCACAGCAGTCACGACTGCAGGCATTCCCATTAGGATCATCTCAGCGTGGTGTGTCTATTTTTAGGTTTTGGGATGGTTTTTTTGCTCCCTGGGAACTTCAGCAGGCAGTGTGGTTTGGTTAGCAGCAGCACAGGCGTTGCATTGTAGTGGGTGTTCTGGAATGGGAGCTCGTCGATGTGACTAACCCTGCTATTCAGTCACGGAGAAAAAGCCTTGCTCTGCTCTAATTATGCTACGTGATGTCAGAAAGATATTCTTCAGCTGTTACCAAAATCACGAGAGCCTGATTCATGATAATTATTGAAGGAAAACAATCAGAGTCTGATTAGTAAGGAACTGACATGGTCAAGGGAAGGAAAGAAAGGTTTGAAAATTTACTTGGGCGTTTATTATAATTAAATTTGTGTGTGTGGAAATGAGTAACAAGGAAGAGAGTCAGGCATATTTTCTACTTAGTTGCATAGAAGAGAGACATTCTTTTTAGGTATGAACCCTTTCCTTTTCATGAGTGTATTTCAGAATGCCAGTGCAGAGGCAGAAACATCGGGTAGTTCTTGCCCTCCCGTGCAGGAGTGACATTTAAATTCTCTTTAAAGGAGACTGGAATACATGGCAATACCTGACACCTTAACCTAAGTGCAGCCCTATGGATATTTTGGGTCTCCTCTAAGATCTCTGAAGGATCTGCTCTCTAGAGTTATCCTGTAGCTCTGTATCCTGTGTTTAACTGCCTATGGGAACAGAGGAATATAGTCCTACAGATGCTGTGTTTGGTCTTACCTGCCAGCAGATCGAGAAGAACCACCCAGGCATCAGCCTCCAAATGGTGTATGGAGAGAGGAATACTGTGGTTTGAGATGCCAGCTTCAGCCTCTTATGGCTGGCCAGGCAACCTCTAGTTTATTTGGCTTTTTGGTTGATTTTTTTTTCCCCTCCAAGGCTAAAAAGCCTGTATGAATTACTTTAAAGTGGACAGAAGCTTCAGGGTTTTTGCTTTTTGCTGATCAGTTTTGTTCCCCAGCCTTCCCTGAGTGCTTAGGGGCAGCTGTGTGGGCTTGAACAAACCACCAGTTCTGCAAAAGGCACCTTTTGGAGTGTTGGAGGGTTCAGAGACAGGACAGGTGGTGTGAGGGCTGCTTGGCTGGGGTGGATGTGCTGTCTCAGTACAGCCAGAGGGGTGACACAAAGCTTGAAGTGCCAGCAAGTTTCAGGGATGTCCTACCTGGAAAGCAAGATTTCTCCCTCATCTGAAACAAGATTTCAAAATTCAAAATTTCAAAATTCAAAATTTCAAAATTCTTCCACCTTTTTGATGGCAAGCTGTGTTCAGGCCTTTTGCTTTATAAACAGCATTCAAAAGCTTTGAAGTTTGGATTTATTTTTTTTTTTCTTGCTTAAAACCTCACTACTTTTTGCACTAATGTTTTAGCTCTGACTCACAATGTCCTGAATATTTCCAAAATCAATACTTAACTGTAACGCTCTTAATTCAAATCTGATGGATTGAAGGGGAAGAGAAAAACAGAGAAGAAAAAAGCCTTTCACATTTGTTTTTAATTTGTTGCCAGATAATTGGATTCCTAAGATCACATACTGCAGAGGGAAAAAAAAAAGCTACCAAACAGCTGAGTCCACCTTTAACAAAAGCTAGAACTTAGACCCGAGTTAAACATTAAACTGACTTGGACACAAAGATCTGCTTGTGGGGGTAATGCCCAAATCACAATGTTCACTCGATTTTTGGAACTAAATAATGAAGCTGTTTCAGTGATTTACATACTGTGTGAAATCACTGCAAAGCTGTAAAAGGCCATGCTGGTGTATATATAATAAGGCAATATCTTTTGGATTCTAATGGGTCAAATATCTCATATCACAAGGGTTTTATATTTTTAAATAGCTGTTTCATGTGAATATTCAAACATGACTTTATAGCCCATTTGCTGAAAATACCTGAGGAACACTCAGAATTCATGTGCAGAGATAGGAAAATGGAAAGTTTCTCAGCAGTGTTTTCCTACTTCTTTTATTATTGTTTTCCCAATTATTTGCCTGGTTTTGAACACTTGAAAACACTGTGTGCCTCGAAACATATTTTATGTGTCTAGAAATAGCAGCCATTGTGCAATTATATTTTTTTCACTTGTTTATATGGAAAAGGAAAAGAAACGTTAGGAATCGTATTTGTGTTGTGCATTACAAAGACTTGCAACAAACAGGTTTTGAAAACATCCTGGAAAGTTTCCATGATTAGCTTAATGTATGCCATAAAAATCAGCAGTGACCACAAAGAGCTGTAGCAATAAACTTGGAGAATATTGTATCCATAAGAATGCTTCAGAGTTTGTAAATATATAGCCCAGTCAATTAAAAACCAGTAATAATTTGTATGTTATGCATATTTCAAAATAATGTCGTATAATAACGCTTTTAAAAGAAGGACAGATTTATTATGTCTGTATTTTCCTGCAAAAGGCTTTGCTAATCCACTAGTGGAATGAAATAATATTCCACACCCTTAAATACCTCAGAAACAAATATTTCCTCCATACTGGTGTGCATTTAATGGACTATTTCATGATAAGCATAAAAACTCTGCTTGCAGTTCAGATACTGAACACAAGACTGACTTGAGCACACAAAGTGGGGTTTACAAGAATGATGTGCCATCAGAGGGAGTTTCTTTAGGTGTTATTATGGACACTGAATCAGACAGTGGGTATTTGGTTTCTTTCAAGTTGTCTCCTTTACCAGGAGGATTTGAGGGAGTTAGGGATTCCTTTGATGCAGTGTTTATTTACAGGGTATGAATATAAGGTCTAATGTTCCTGGCTGCAAGAGAAATTAGGACAGTGGGAAACAGGTCCGGGAACAGCAATTTTGCAATGCCAGCCATGCATTCTCACGCTGTTATTTGACTTAAAAATCAATGCTGATGAACTCTCAAGGTCTGGCAGTTGCTGTGATTTCAGGCTCTGCCAGGAGGGGTCTGCTCCTGTTTTAACTCTGGGGCTGATCCAAGGATCTGTCTGACTGCACGATGAGCTGCATAATGGAAACGATCCAGGATGGAACTGATGCATCAAAGTATACTCTTAAATTTTCTGAAAGTCTTTCTGTGATAAATTAGGACATTCATTGCAGCTCTCCCATTAAAAGAACCGTGGTAATTGTGTTTGATAAGTTGCTTGTCAGCTAAATTGCAGGGACGGTGTAGGGGTGTGTGTGGAACCTTGCACTTGCAAAGTAAGTAGTTTACAACCTGTTTCCTCATATGTCTTCACTTGTAGATAAGCAAGCTGGAACCACGTGGCAGAGAAGTAGGTTAAGTCAATCCTAGTTCCTTGAAGCTGTTGGATCTTTTAAAATATCTTCCTGTTAAGGAAAATGTTTTCTTGTAAAAGGAGCTGAGGGACACGGTGCCTGGTTTGTGCAGCGTGGGTTTCTTGCCCCTTTCCTTGCATTGCTCAGCTGGGGGACTCACTCATGTGCTCAGCCTTTATTCCAGTGAGATGTTGTTCAGCCCTGGGGTTTTTTCCACGGAGGTGTTCCAGTGTATTTCTCTGTTCAAGGCCCCGACACTATTGGCTTAGGAAATGTAAATGCCGCGGCTCTGAAGAGGAAAGTAAAGGATGAAGGGTGGAAAATAGGGACAACATGTTTCAGATGTGAAGTGATTTGTTCATGGCTGGTACCAGTAGTGTTTTACAGGTTTAAAAAACAAACAAAACCAACGAAACAACAAAACAAATGAAGACTTCATAACCAGAATAACTTTAGCCAAAATCTTTGTTCTTAATTTTATCATATTAACATTGGACCAGAAAGAGGAGCGTGAAATTACAATCCTTGTATTATATATCCAGGTTCCTCTGCCTCTCATGGCAAATACTTGACCCTTAGAGTGGGCAGTTGGTTTTTGACTCCCATGAAGGAGGACATCATCATCATCATCATCATCATCATCATCTTGAGAAAGCAAGGCTTAAGATGCTCCTGGAATCAGTAGCTGTGGGTGTGCTCGGCCATATCAGTCAGTGATTTAGGGGATCTGCAGTGCTCAGCTCTGGGGATCAGCACAAGAAGGATGAGGTTCATAAAGATGATCAGAGGATTCTTCTAAAGTTGGGGTTGTTCAGCCTGGAGAAGACTGGGGAGACCTTTTAGCACCTCCCAGGACATAAGTGAGCTCCAAGAGGTCTGGAGAGCAATTTTGGATAAGAGCCTGGAGTGATATGATGGGGGAGTGGCTTTAAATTGGAAGAGGCCAGGTTGAGATTAGATATAGGGAAGAAATCCTTCCCTGTGAGGGTGGGCAGGCCCTGGCACAGGGTGCCCAGAGAAGCTGTGGCTGCCCCATCCCT
>JAWWTY010000156.1:3222184-3238265 GCA_035222235.1 Margarornis squamiger
GGCTGCCCCATCCCTGGAAGTGTCCAAGGCCAGGTTGGACAGGGCTTGGAGCAACCTGGGCTAGTGGAAGGTGTCCTGCCCACGGCTGGAGGGTTGGAACTGGATGGGCTTTAACATCCCTTCCAACCCAAACCACCCTGTGATTCTGTGATCTGGGGAGTTGCACAGCTCAGGAGTGAGATGCAACTGATGTCTTAAATGTTAAACTTTGTGCTGTAAGAAGAACAGAAAACATTATTCAATTCATAAGCAGAAATTCCTAATCAAGTAAATTAGCTTCTTTTTGATAACCTGGCATGCAAAGTTTTTATAAGTTGTCTGGTGATAAGTTGTGCTAGCGTGTGATGAGCAGTACTTAATGCAAATTGGAGAGATTTTTCACTGCTTTATGTGCTTAATTTTCAGATAATACATTTTGAAATTGATCCCAACAATTAGAAGTTTGCATAAAAGATTAAAAGTGATTTAATAGACCTGTTGAACCTGTGAGATAGAATTTATTAGAGTTGGTGGATTTTTCAGGCCTTGAAAGCTTTCTTTTGGTAACATTACAAAGGAGTTTCCTCACAATGAAGTTGTTACATGGCTGAGTGTTTTGGGGAGAAGAATCTTTAAACTTTCTCAATAGGAGCTGTGAAGAAGAAACGTCAAAGAGAAAATGCAAAAATATATTTCGGTGGAAATGGAAATCTCTTCTACACACTCGGTGTAGCTGTAGAATATTCCATTGACCTCCTGATGATCCATTCAAGCTGTAACAGGTTCAGGAGTTTGCCATTCCACGGGCTTTGATGTCAGATTGCTGAATAGGAAAATCCATACTACAGTGAGCTGAACACTTGATCTGCACAATGCCTTGAATTTTAATGCTGTTGTCTTGTCTCCAAGAGGAGAAAAAGCAGTGATGTCAAATCAGCCTTTTGCATACTGAGAAAAACAAAGAACTCTCATTTTTAAGGTTGTGTTATGAGTAACAGTTTGGTTTTGTTTCTCCCAACAGATTTACACGGATTGGGCTAATCACTATCTGGCAAAATCTGGTCACAAGAGATTGATAAAGGACCTACAGCAAGACGTGACTGATGGAGTCCTGTTAGCTGAAATAATCCAGGTTGTAGGTGAGTGACTTTCTGTGTTTGTACCAGCTATCCACCAGTTTGCTCAGGCAATCCCTGCCTTTATCTTCTACATAAACACGGTGTGTGTGGGGGGAATCCATCCAACCACGTGGAATTATGTCGATAATTTTCCTTCAGAGACTTTGCTAATTAATTTGAAAAAGCCTTGTCTTAAAGTATAATGGAAAAATATTGGATGTTGCTGATAAGATCTCCTGACACAGCAATATTCCTCCCCATGGCTGAATGTTAGAAAAACAACCCATGAGGGATTTTTTTTTTCCTGCTAAGATGCTGTTAGCCTTCACTGTCTATATTTCTAATACCTTTTGGGTACTGGTCTGAATATAATTCACAGTGATGCAGGCCTCCTGTGCGGAACCTCCTGCCTCCAGCTGGATTTGGAAAATCCGTACATGCAGCTGGGAAAGGAGAAGGGGCTGTAATTTTTATGTGGCAGGAAAAGAAATCTTTCATAACGAGTTTTCCGAGGAGGAAAATCATTTATCATCAGGACAAACCTCAAATGCAGGCTCGGTTATCCCAAGTTCTCTTAGTTTGCACTAATGTTTGTGGATAATGAAAGTTCCAAGCAGTTTTCTCTATGTGAAGCTTCATATTGTCCCTCTTCCCTTGGGCCTGGATCCTTCATTAGTTCCTTCAGAGGCTCATCCATCTGGTGCTTGGGATGCCACAAACCACGTGCATGGGCCAATGGAGATGGATGGGATCGGAAAGCCTGCTAATGGGAATTAGGACAACTATTGTTAGGAGCAAACCGACAGATTTGAGATGCAAATTAAGAAGCCAGCAGTGAACTAACACAGTGCATGCATATTTATGTGTGTTTGAGATGCTGTAAACGAGCCAGTTCCTTGATATAAGGTACAAATCTGCAAGCCCTGTTTGGGGATGACATTGTGGAGCATCTTCCAATGGCTTTACTGGAATATGTTAAAAAGTGTTTTGTCTCAACATTATACCTCAGTAGCATTGTAGACCTGCCCTGCAGCTACAGAGGTGTAAAAGCAGGCCATGAATTAATTGTGTGTTGACAGGCATTCTCTTCATTCGTTTCATTCTGTATCTGTTTCCGTCAATAGGAAAGGTTTTTGGAAACCCAGTAGCAGTAAGGTGTTGACTCCTTTCATGCCTGTGTAGCTCCCCTGCCTTGGCACTGTTGTGGGAAATCCCTCTGCGGGAAAACACGTGTGGTGCCATCAGAATGTGAACTTGATTCTAACAAATATTTAAATGTAGCTCCTGGAGTATTGACTTGTGAAAACTCTTATGAAATTCAAATTATTCCCTCTAAAATACACAGAGTTATTACTTTGAGAACCTTTGCATTTTTTTCTGGTCATTTTTAGAGCTGCCTTTTGGCTAATATTTCAGATAAGGTCTGCGAGGTTTCAGAAGTTAAAGTAGAAGGGGAAGGATTTCTTTTTCGCAGAACGTTTTCCCATGTGAAAGAAAGGTCATATTTAAACATTCTCATTTTAATCCTCCGAATTACAGTGAAGAGAAGCAATTTGTATCTGCTGTATATGGCCTTAGGCAGCTGCATCTCATTGTCACAAAGATGGGGAGAATTTTCACACCTAGAAGCAGCTTTATCTGTAGCCTGGAAAATCCAAGCTTTTTTTTTCCCTAACTGCACAGTAAAAAGGCAGGAGAGGGGGTTTTTTATGTTACTGTGTGCTATGTGTAAAAGCAGCCCTGAAGATCCTTCCTTCCTTTCAGTCATGTGCCTGGAGTATCTGGAGATTATCCAAAGTCGTTGAAATTAATTCAGCTTTAATTATCAGTGATACAGTTTTTCCTGACTCACTATCTGACATTTACGTCACAGATATAAGAAAAGGAAGACTCCGTAGGAGTTAGTGGTTACACAAAGACAGTGATGGCAAACCTTTCTGCTTTGCCTTTCTGAAGTGAAATAGGTGCATTTAGGAATAAGGAATTTTAAAATTCATAGTAACTAGGTAGTTCTTTCACCAAAGCATCCAAATGAGGGGCGAATCTAAAAAGAGATACATCACTGCATTTGACTTCAGAGATAATCTTCAGACTTCAAAACTGCTAATGATTATATAGAAGCATGATGACAGGTTTTTTCTATTTGCAAGTCAATTAAATGCATTCACAGCATTCTGGGTTATCTCAGTTCAAAATCCATGAGTCTCTAAAAGAATGTGTAAGTAATATATGCCTTAGTAATGGCATATAAACATAGTAGCTTTATATAAATTCATGAGTGCAGATACCCTGGGTCTGACCTGGGCTATTAGAGGTATCTGTGTCCCAAACAAGAGAAAGCTCATTCACAAGTTCATTAGTTTCCTTTCAAATAATAATTATGCATGGTGCCAATTTATAGGAATATAGCTATCAATTTTTAAAAGTATTAGAAATTTAGTTGGTAGAGGTATTGCATGATCCTAAACTGAGAGACAGTACCAAGGTGGGTGAGCAGGACTTGTAAAGTGGGATTTAACAAATTCATCTTTGTTTCTCAATGACCAAATCTGAGATGACATTTCCTGAAAGCAGTGTGCAGGGGCTGCCAGACCACCCTGGGGAACAGGCAGGGCATTTAGCTGCAGACTTTTTCAGATTAGCAGCAACTCTTAAATGCATTGCTGTGGGATAAAGGTGTCTGTGACATGGATGTGTAAACCAGAAAAGAGGGAAGTTGTGTTACTGCTTGGTTTGCCATTGCTATGGCTGCTGTTGGAATAATGTGCTAATTTTGATCTTCTTAACTGAAGAGAGCCATGAAGTGGAGTTCTGACTGATGTCCTGGGAATATGAATATATGAATCAAATGGGATGTGAACACTTGTCTTTATAACAGTGGAAAAACTGGGGGGAGCTGAACTTTGGGTATAACTGGTTGTGGAGAGTAGCACACAAGTCGTTTCAGGGTTCAAGACTGAAAGGTGAAACTAAGCAAACTAAGACCCTAAAGCAAACATTAACCACCCGAGGGATTTCATTGAAATGAAAAGAAAAATATACTGTGTGTTATTCTGCAGGTAGAATTGTACTGTAAACTTGAAAAGGTCTTTCATGATTTATGCTTTAAAAAAAGAAAAATAAAATTATTGGAGTTATTGATCATATTTCCTATCTGGATTTAAAATCTATAGTTACTCTACAAGCAAACCAATTGACGTTGAAACACATGTGTGTGTGTATATATATGTATGTATGTATGTATATATGTAGTGCTCAGGGATTCAGGTTCCAGAGTTTAAATCTTTTTGTAGTCTAAAGGAATTCCCTGTCACTGCCCAAGATGTTGTCAGGCCAGTTGGCTCGTGCCCCCAGCTGTCTCTGGAGCCATGACCCACTGGGAAACTCCAGCTGCCTTTTTTTGGTTTGGTGGCTCTCAGTGTTTCACACATTCCCTTGGGCTGGACAGCTACAGTCTGCAACCCCCTGATTTAGCTGGCAGCAAGTGCTTTGGAAATCATTAGAATAAATGTCCTTGCTTTAGGGTTTTTTTCCTTTATTGCCTCTTTTTTGCTTTTCAGCAAATGAAAAGATTGAAGACATCAATGGCTGTCCAAAAAACAGGTCTCAAATGGTAAGTAGTAAAGTGATCTGTTGTGTGTGTGTGCATGGTTGAGTGACAGTGTATGACTTTGAGACTTTTAATGACAATTTTTAATTAGTTTTTCACATCAGTGAGACCAAAGGTATAATCTGCAGAACATTAATATTACCAGTTTTGCCCATTGTGCTCCACAGTTGTTGAATTAGGCCTTATAATTTATCACATATTTACAATCAAGGTTATTCTTACATTGCTCTTTTATATTTATGAAATATCACATAAACAGGAATGTATAAAAATTAAATTTTGTTCCTCTGTGTAGACAGCAGTATTGAAAAAGGAGAATCAGATACTTAAAGTTGGATTAAGAGTTCCTGTATCCTTTGAATGAAACAAAATAAATTAGCAATATGTACTAAATAAAAAAATTTCGAATTACAAAAATCAGGATGCAGCTTGTTGACAGACAGGCTGGTTTGTATCTTGCTTGTATCTCATATTCAGAATTGGAGAACCAAAAATTAGTGCAGGAAAATGGAAAGCATGTAGTATCTCAGGAGTGTGTCTGCTGTGAGTATTGCTGAAGCTAAAGTTCTAGGCAGAACTTTACTAAGAACACGAATGATAAGAAACTGACTTTTTAAATGCATCCTAGGCGATGAGCATTTAAAATTTATCATGGTTTAAAGAAGGCTGTTTCCTTTTGTATTTTGAGGGGAAAAAAAGTTATTTTACAATATAAATTCTAAAAATCTCCCTTTTGCATTGCAAATGCTTCCTCTGGGGTACCTGGGTACCTGTTCTGTGTGTGAAGCTCTTCGAATGTTTTCATTTTTATGGCTGTTTCCAGCTGCCCCTTCCTCCACAACTGCATTGTGAGCACAACCACTCACTTAGTTAAATACTAAAGATTTAAGGAGAGTTTGTCATCTTAAGTCAAAATCCACGCTCTGTTCTGCTCTTCTATTGTTTCTTGCAAGTTATCAATCTTGTTGAAGCCAGGGAGCAAGCGCTCTGTAAAAGCAAAGCCATCAAAAACATTTATCATTGCTGCTTCTTGCTGCTTTGAAGAGGTTGGTTGCTATCCTTGCTGTAGCCACAGCAGCTGTCTGGAGTATAAATAATGAGGAAATTTTGACAATTACTATAATTTAGTGTTCCACAAGTGTGTCATAAGAACCAAATTTCATTGAGGATTGGAGTCTGTAAACAATTCCAGGACACTGCTGCTAAAAATCACTTGAAGTCTTCATTCTCAGTGAAGGAAGAGGGGTGTTCTCTTGGATGGAGGGATGCACGCAGTAGGTTGCTTATGGAAGCTGGAGCAGGTTATAACCAGGGGGCTCATGCTGGGTCAGGAATGCTGAAGAGTGCTGGGAAAATGTGTTTACCTCCTCTGAAGTTATTCCAGTTGGGACTGGGTTCCCCACTCACAGGATGCAGTCATAGCAGGGCATCTCCAGCAGTTTTCCCCATGTGAGAAAAATGAGATTTGTGTTTAAGGGCTGCTTTCATTAAGTGCACATGCTTACAGAGCTCTTAGTCATCTCACAGTGCAGACAGTTTTTGCCCAGAGAAGCTGTGGCTGCCCCATCTCTGGAAATGCCTAAGGCCAGGTTGGAAGGGGCTTGGAGCAACCTTCCCATGGCAGGGGAAGAAGGAACTAGGTGATCCCTTCCAACCCAAATGCTTCTATCATTCCATGATTGTATTCTGATTCTATTGGAGCAAGAACCTTTGGCAGGTCTCCTCTGTTCTGGGACAAATACTTGTTTAGATACAGCAGTCTTCATCCTTTGCCTTTTGGTGACTTCTCAATAAAGCTTACAAGGTCCTGTGGAGTGTGAGAACTGGTGTTTGTGTCTGATAACTCTGTTTCAGAGGGGCAGCAGAGACAGGGCCACCCAGTCCATTCAGACACTCAACCAGGTGATGGCCAGTCTAACTTTTTCAAATTAATCTCTCAGTTACAAGTGTCCATATCCATATTGTAGTGCCTGTAAGGTGAGCACCACAGCTGGGGAGATTTGGGGGGTTAAAAATAAAAAAAGCACCATAAATGAAGATTTAACTTTGCTCATTATATAGAAATGCAGGAGATCTCAGAGGGAAACCTCCTCTGCCATGCTCTTTTCCCCTGTGGGCAGTGACCTCATTTGCAGGTTCACAATGCCTTCAGCAGACACAGGTGAGCTGAGGTGTGAAGAATCTGCTGGACTAAATCTGTGTCTTCCAAGTCTATTAAAGAGGGTGTGAAAAAAAATAAAAGTGTGTTTGCTTCCATGTGGCACAGTCCTAAGCTGGTGATGCCAAACCTTAGTGAGCTCACCATGGATCCAAATCAGTCCAGACCCTTGCCTTGTTCCCATTGCTGCAGTGTTGGAGAGCAGCACACAAATTGGCCCAAACTGAGCATTAGAGACAGCTTGGGTCTGTCAGGCTCAAAGCCAGTGCTAATAAGCCTTGTCAAGTTAAGTTTAGCACTGCAGAACCATGTGGGACCATCAGTGCTTATCAACCTAGTCCCAATGCCAAAAATGACATGACAGGGACCCCACTGGCTCCATGAAAAATCACTTAGGTGAGAACCTATCCTCCCATCATCATCTTGTCTGGGTTGTTCTGCTGAGGGGAGTATCCCTCACTTCCTCTGCTCCAGATAAGAGCTGGCTGGCTTTTATATAATCTATTATAGACTATTCTGTAGCTTGTCCTCTGCATAAGATCCATTTAAGGGTGGGTTTTTTCCCAAACCTCTATATTTTTGCACTGTAGATATTTGTCTAAACAAAAGTCTGTAATTTTAATGATTAGTTCCAGCTGGATGCAGAAAATACTGTGGGTAATACAGGATGTAGTTGTATGGAGCACAGGCTCAGGGACAGGAAGATTTGGAGACCATTTGGGTTTTTAAAACAAAACCCCAGAAAATGTTGGCATGGTTCTTGATAACTGGTGAAGGACAGTAAAACAAGGCCAGTTTCCTCTCCTTCACACTTCTGAAAAGAAGGCTTAGGCCAATAAACCTGAGCAGGGCTGTTGCTGCTAATATTGTTTGCTTATAGAAAAACAGAGATACTTTTCTTTTTTTTTTTTCTTTCTTTTAATTTGCTTCTTGTTTTGGGGGGTGATATGAGAGCTCAGCACTTGGCATCTTGCAGAATCTGGACTACATAGGAGGTGCTGGTTGCTACCTGCCCTTCTAGGTGCTATAGGTTATTCTTACTGATGTGGCTGCCTTTGCAAGTGCTGAATGTTACGTATTGTAAAAGGTTCATATATTTGTAAAATTACACAGAAAATAGAGTGCATGAGTTGTCTGTGCTATTTGTTATAGATGAAGTCTGGCTGTAATGGCAGTCTGTAGAAATCTTGCTCTGCAGGGGCTGTGTTCTGTATGTGAGGGAATATGTTGTGTAAAACGCTCACAGGTTTTGAAGGAAGATCCACAGAGATATTTTGGGATGGTGTGACAGCTGAGCATTTTATTCTCTTGTGAGATACAGCATGGCCAGGAGGGAGAGAGAGGGAGGTGGTTGTGTTGCCTATTACATGGAAGTGATAAATCCTGACTCATGAGATAATGGGATAGCTTGGATGGTATAAGAAAAGGCAGAGGACAGGATGTTTGGAAGATGAGAGCATTGAAGTGGAGAGCAAGGTGAAGCAAAGAGATTTGTATCAGCTAGACTAGAAGTGACCAGGGAGAGAGACAAGTATGAGAAGAGACAAATGAGAAGATGGGGTTTTTTTTTTCCCCAAGGTTGAAAAATAAAATTACAAGTCACAGGTGATGATACTCCAGAAGAACTAGAGTATTAGGTGTGAAAGTGTGAGAAGTGGTGATGTGTTACCCCTGTTACTGAAGCCTCAAGGAGTGCAATGGTAGCGAAGCTGTCGGTGCTGAAAGGAAGAGGATTAGGGAATCTGTGGGTGGATACACCAGACTTTCATCTTTCCCTGCTAAGTCTGGGGAAGTTGTGGGACACCCAAGACAAGAATCTGGAGCAACAGAAAGGCACGTAGGTTTAACAAACACCACAGCACCTCCTATAAATAGATGAGGAAATTACTGTGGTTCTCATGTGGGTTTGTGCTTGGGCCTTATTATTTTTCAGGATCACTTTGTGTATATAAGTATCTGTTTTCAAATAACAAAAAGGAGGGATTTGTGGGGGTTTTTTTTGTTTTTTTTTTTTTGCTTGTGTTGACAGGAAGTTTTTCAAGAATCCTCTCTTTCTGGTGCAGGTATCAAACTGCAGTAGAAGAGCAACACTGCTCACTCTCCCTGCTGCTGTTTGTCGTGCAAACAAAGAATCTTGCACTGCACAGCAGGCCAGAGCTGGCATTTCTGTCCTAGGGCTCTCTGAAAGTCGAGATGAAGGCTGTGTTTTCAGTGCAGTACCTTCATTTTCAAGGAAGCATTGCTTCCAGCAATGGGAATGTGACTGTATTCTGAAAATTTGTAATGTATGTGACACCCAAAGAACAGTTTATGTGGGAATTCTCCAGCCTGGTGGAAACCCTGGGTTTCAATCAAGCAGTACTGGGAATATTAATTCAGTTGTTGGAGCCAGGTATCCACTTCCCTTCTCATATCCACTTCCCTCCTTGGAGTGACCCCTGCCAGCTCCATGGTTTATTTTTTTTAATTGGCAGAAGAGCAGGAGATGTTGAAATCTTCATTACTGTTTGTGCATATGGTGTATGTGATCCATATTTCTGTGTTCTTTTTATTTCAAGGGACACTTAAAAAAATTGATGTATAGAACGTGAGTGCTGGTATGATATGGCCCATCCTTGCAGGGGAGATCTGAGTTCACATTAATGACTTGGTTGGTGGGAACAGTAAGAGCTGAAACCATCTGCATCACCCGAGCAGCTCTGTGTGTGTGTAATATCCACACAGTGAGTGAGCTGCTGTGCTCTGTACAAATCACTAAAAATAGCTACTGTATTTAAAAAAAAAAAGTAAATATTCTGAGTTGCTTGTGTTTTTCTCACAGAAAATAATTCTGTCTCTGCTCTTTGAGAGCAGGTGTTCACTTTACCCTGCTGCTCTAAACGTTTTGAGCAATTTATACACCGTGTTGTCCAAAGGTTGCCGTAACTAAGCCGAATGACTCTGCCAGGCTGTTTCTCCAGCCCCCATCCCAAGCTGGTGGGGCTGAGGTCAGATCCCAAAGGCAAGGAGGGCTCTGCTGCTGGGGCATGTGCTGCTAATTCAGGGGAGCAGCTCTGCTGGAAGATCAAAAGCATCACAAGCATGCTTTTCCTCTGCAAATTCCTAGCGCGGGGTTTTTGGAAACATATCCCAGGGGTTAAATATAGCCGTGTATTTTCAAGTAATCCTACTCCAAGGCTGAGCAAATGTAATAAAGGGAACTTTCCCATCTTCTGGTGAGCCTTGCCCCGCTTTGCTGGGGGAGTTCATAACTTACTGGCAGCATGTGTTTGGAAATTCAGTCTGGTTTGATATTACAGTGGTAACAAATGGGTGTCCTCTGGCCCTGACCTGTGGTGCAGTTCCTCACAGCTGAAGGTTGGCTGGAGGGGAGGACATCCCCCAGAGCTGTGCCAGCCTGGCTGGTGACAGACACCAGCTTAACCTCTGTGACTGCCCGTGCAGGGATGTGGCCAAACATTCCCAGGTTTGGGAGTGCTGAAAGCTTTTTCTCTTGGGTTTCTGCTGCTCATGCACGAACCTGTGTTGTCCTGTGGACAAGAATGATTTGCTACAGAGATCATCTGCCAGGTTCCTTGTACTTCTGCCTCAGTTTACATCATGACTCCTGCTGCAGGATAAGGTTGGGTTTACTGCCTCTGTTTTTTTCCCAGACACCCAGACTGTTGTTGTGCTGCCATGCCTACCGTTTGTGCATTGTGAGACAGGCACGGGTAGGTCAGAGGTGTTGCAGTCTAAATAAAGCCACAAGCCCTCCCACTCACCCCCACCATCCTCCTACATAGGAAATAACAGGATAAATAGAGCTAGACTGGATTGGGAAAGGCAAATATATATATCTCCCTATCATAAGGCATGGTAGTGTCACTGAACAGGTATTTGTTTCATTTCTGGAGGGAAAGACTTCCAGAGCTCTTCTCTGTGATGAGTGATAAGGCAGTATGTGCATGCTGTTCTTTCCATGGGGTGGGTGTATGGGAACCCTCTAGAAACATTGCAGCTTACACTCTTGGGTCATTCCCACAAGGAAGTATCTTCATGGTCATTCCCATAAGGAAGCACCTTCATGGCCCCCAACGAGGGGCTCTTAACTCTTTATCCTATACAGTGATGCAAGAACTTGTCTCTGAAATACTGTGAGGTTCCACAAAGAGCAACAAAGTAATTTTTATGATAAAAAAATGAAGTGTGTGAGCTTAACTATAAAGACAGAATTAGTTTCTATTTGATTATTTATTTCAATGTTAAATGGCATTTTGAACACCTGTGGTTCTATCCCCTGCATGGACTAAATACCTGAAACAACAAATGCATTGAGGGGCCAGGGTCATCCCACATATGTAGCTTTCACTTTATATTTACATCTATATAGAAGTCTAAAAGCATCATTATTTTTTGCCATGCCTGTTATTGGTATAAAATTATTGCATAAACATACCTTTTGTGCAATCTGTTACAAACACATGGCTTCTTGCTATGCTTTGCATAAATAGGGGAAACTGGGGAATCATGGATGAGAACCTTCTCTAACTAAAGTAAAAAGGTGAGATTGATTTGAGGACAGGTGAAAGTAAAAGTTCATTTATTATTTCCCTTCAGCTTGGTGATGTAAGAATTACATCTGTTTGTGTGGAAATTTCTTTGGATGCCTGGGTGTTTCTTTCCTTTTACAGGTGATGTAGTGATAAGCTCTTCACTCTGGATTGTCTGAAACAGATCACACGTGTTACAAAGCATTGCACAGCCCAGAGAAATAAACTTTTTGTCTGTGTGTCTCATCATAAATCTTTGATTTCCAGCCATTGGTTATACACTGTGACTGTGTGATAATGGTTATGTTATTGAGTTGCTCTGTGAGGGTAATATGTATCCAGAAGATTTTATTCTTCTGCTTTTTACGTAGGACTATTTTGATATATTGAAGCATTAGTATTGGGCTTGTTCTAAGCAGTCATGCTGGAGAATTTCAGTAGGAGATATTATCCAGGATCCAGGTGCAAGGAAGGAGGGGGCACATATGTGTTAGTGCCCCTGCAGCCCCTGGAGTAAATCCTTTGGGAACAGGTGAAGCCGTGACCCTCAGGCATGGAGACACAAGTATGTGTGTCAGCCAGGCAGAGAGGGAATGCTGTGCCTGGGAATGGGCTGTGGCCAGAGCTCCCTTCCCAGGGATCCTTTTTAGAAACGAACAACTGTCAGGGACTGCATTGCAGGAGGTTCTCTCTCTGTCTGAGTTTTGTTACCCCCTGGATTCCTGCTGCAAATTCGGGTTAATGATGTACTGAGCCTTCAGCACTTGAGCTGGTATTTGGGGATGTACAACAAAATCCAGCACCTACTGCACTGAGGGGTTTTAGTGCCAGTCCTTCCTTTTAGGTATTTATGCACTTTGAAAAATGTTGGTTTACGTAGAAGTCGGGGATGTTTTGAGAAGACATCCATCTTGGCTAGGTATTGATGATATTTTACATTTAATCATTGAGTGATAGAACAATTTGGGTTGGAAGAAACCTTAAAGCCCGTCTTGTTCCAGCCATGGACAGGGACACCTTCCACTAGAACAGGTTGCTTCAAGCCCCATCAAACCTGGCCCTGAACACTTCCAAGGATGGGCATTCCTGGCTTTTCTGGGCAATGTGTTCCAGTGTCTCACCATCCTCAGAGGGAAGAGTTTCCTCCTAATATCTAATCTAAACCTGCCCTCTTTCACTTTAAAGCCCCCTTTTCCCAGCTGCACTTTAAATCTGGAAGTCCCAGATAGAAAAGGGTCTTCCATGAGCAGCCAGGGAAGGTGGAAATAATGCATTGATGGGACTCGCTGCTCTCCTCATTATGGATTTACTGAGCACAGCCATGACTTCTCCCCATCTTTTCCTGTTTTCAGTTACACACAAGCAGAGATTTAGTGCCAATGGCACAGTGTACTAAAATCTAGTCAAGTGTCTCTTGATGCCATCAAAGAGTTTCATCTATATCCTAAATTAATGATTCTCCCGAGGCAGGATTCTTTGTTGATACTTGTTTCGCAAAGTTGAGCTTGTTGTTGCTTAACTTATCATAATTAGAACGTCTCAGGATTGCAGATTACTTACAAATTACCCACTTTGCCTTTTTGAGTATATTTAAGGCCTGATCCTGAAAAGCTAATCCAAAACTAATATTTCCAGGGATATTTTTCAAAGAAATGACTCTTTCCTTTTGGGTTTCCCCTGGGGAAAATTTGTTTTAAATAAATAAACCTGAAAAGACAAAAAAACCCCCAAAACCTGAAAGAAAGCTGAATTTCAAGATAAACTAGGAATATTTCTACAGCCCTTTTCATCTGCTTCTTCCTCAGCAGGTTGGCTTTGGCAAACCTTGGGAGACACCCAGGATTGTCTGAATCCATTCACGGTCCGAGCATGCCCTTTGGATGCTCTTTGTTAGAAATTTTGGCCAGTGTGAATCACAGTTTTCTCTGTGGTGCTTATTGCCCTCATTTCTGTTCAGACTGGGCGTGTTGGGAGGGAATGTTGAATATTTGTCCCATTATTTCCAGGGGAGGAGCTAAACATGGGATAGCAAAAGGTTTTACCAGGCTCAAAGAGAAGAGGATGCACAAGATGAGCCTTAGGCTAGTGCCCAAATTCTCCTTGTCCTTAGAAACCCAAAGTAACACAATTTTGACGGAAGAGTGAACTCTTTGCACACGTGAAAAACAATGTGCCCATGAGAACAGATTTTTGGTTTTGTGGCTAGATCTGTCACAGCTTGTCTTCAGAATATGGATTAGCTTCATTTGCCCTTACGTTATATCTGTTATTTATTTTTTTTTCTGAGTTACCCACCAAGCTCTGTCAAAATCCTGCAACTTAATTTTGGGAGACATTTTTATCCAAACAGTCGGGAGCAGCCTATGAACATTTGGAGCACCATATTATTTTCCTTTAAAAACATATATTTTGATTTGGATAAATACTAATGAAGATTTATTATAAACAGAGCAGTAAGAGTTAGCATTTATATTCTTCTGGGACAAATGGAATTTGCAGTTCTGCCTTGAGATTTCTTATATATAATTATGTTTAGGAAATAGAGCAAATGAGGTATTACTGGAAGGGAGAACCCTCTCTCCCCCAAAACTCCAGGGTTTGAAGGATTGTCAGTGTAATGACTTAAGATTTTAAGGCTCTTTCTAAACTTTAGGATATAAAAATATGACTGTAAAAGCTTTATTCAAAGATAGAAACAAGGAATAGATCTTGCCTTAAGAAGCAGCTTGTGTTAAGCTCTTTCCTTGTGCCTACATTGTATGTAAAGTCTGCTGGGACATTGCATAAAGGTTTGAGAGATTTAAAAACTTTCACATGAAATCAATCTTTTTTCTTTTGAAAATTAATATGCTACACATGACATAGAGCCTCAAGTTAAATGGAAAACACTGGTTTCAATCTAAGTACAGGGGTTTTATGGTTAAGCTCATAAAAACTGCACATTTATCACTGTAAAAGTTGGGAGCAGAGGTCTTGCATCATAATGTGAGAAACTTCCCGTGGTTTCTAAGTAAAGGAACCTACAGTAAGCTTAATTCTGATTTTTGTTTGAGAAAAACACATGTCTTTCACAAGGGCAGCACTAGTTACAGTTTACCCCGTGTATTTGCCTTGGCACAGCTGGACAGGCAGCTTTGGCTGTAGGAAGTTTCCACATTTCAAGTGTTTGTCTGATATAGTCAATGTTCAACATATCTTAGTGCCCACCTGTGAGTCTCCATTTACAAGCTACAGGATGGGGATATTTTTGGTGGGGTTTTTTTTTTTCGTTTCTGGCATATCCTATTCTACTTATACAGGCCAGAGCATGTTTTCTCTCTAGCACTGGCAAGAATAGAAATGGAAATTGCTGTTATATGACAAGCACAAAAACTCGTGTGGGTCACTGTTGTCAGAATTGTGTAATTGCTGTAGGGTACTTTAGAAAACAGAGGAAAACCTGGATCACACACCTGTGAAAGGCACAGTGAAATGAGAGGGAAACGGATGGATTCTGATCCCCACACCGGAATTCAGGGAACCTGTCAAATTTTACATGTACCTGAGTTTCGTGTTGTAGGAGCTGGGAAGGAAGAAGGAGTGCAGGTCTGGTGGGAATGAAAATGATGATGTGCAGAGATGTCCTTTAGTTAGAAATCAGGAAATACTTGAGACCACTAGCAAAAGGCTGATAGTCTTCCTAGGGTAACAAGGCAGCTGCTGCTGATCTGGTCTTTGCCAGGTGCAACACCGAGCCACGATGCCTTCTGCCCCCATCTTGCCAGGTTATTCATGGTAAGAGGAAGTTTTCAGGCTGAAATATGTCTTTTCCTTCTGTGAGTGTGAGAATGAGAGTGGTGACACTTGATACGTTGTGTCTGAATAGAAATTGAATTGTACGGGGTTGTTTTTTAGCTCACAATCTCCTAATCACAGGAAAGGAGGAGGAGCCCTGGGGGATGGCAGCCCCTCAGGTCTGGGCTCAGCAGTCCTTGGTTGGCATTTAGGGACATTGCAGAATAAATACCCATTGTATTTAGTCCCAGGCTGTGGGACTGACAACACACTTTGATAGTTGACTACACCTGAAATAGTTAAAGCGTGACCATCCAAAATCACAAATTCATCTGATGCTTTTGGCCAGGAATTCTAATAAAGCTCAGTTTTGGACCCTGCTGGTAATGTCTCCCAGTGAGATAATCACTGTGCTTGGCTGTCCTTGGTTTTCCTTCTTCTTTTGCACGGCTTTCCCCTTCTGGGCGGGCAGGGAATGAGAGTGTCCAATTGCCATCTTTCCTGCTTTGCTTCTGCTGTGTTAAGTGTTGCTGACACAGCAAATGAGAAATCAGAATTGCCAGCCAAAAAACAATTGTAGCTCACAGTGAAAGAGAAAACATCCACTCCCCTTTGGCAAACGTGGTCTGTTCACATATGCTTAATGGGTTTGAGCAATATGTGGGCTTGGCCAAGAAAGGGCCCAGAGAGCCTTGGTGATGATTTGCTGCAGAACACTGGAATTACAAGGAGGCAGCTGTTCTTGGTGTTGGCAGCCACCAGCATGCAGGTTCTTGTCTAGTATCATAGAATGGTTTGGGTTGGAAGGGACCTTAAAGCCCATCTCATTCCACTCCCCTGCCATGGGCAGGGACACCTTCCACTAGCCCAGGTTGCTCCAAGCCCCGTCCAACCTGGCCTTGGACACTTC
>JAWWTY010000156.1:3238365-3348239 GCA_035222235.1 Margarornis squamiger
GCCCAGGTTGCTCCAAGCCCCGTCCAACCTGGCCTTGGACACTTCCAGGGATGGGGCAGCCACAGCTTCTCTGGTCAACCTGTGCCAGGGGCTGCCCACCCTCACAGGGAAGGATTCCTTCCTACTATTTAGCTGAGATCTATCCAGGAACTTCACTTCTATCCTAGGTACACGCATCTAAATGGTCTCACTATCATGCTGCTACTTCAGCATAGCTTGCTGTCTCCAGCCCTGTATGCACTGGGGGCGTCTTTCTCCATAAACCAGCATTTTCAGATTATAAATAGCTAGTCCTTAGTTTGTTAATACAGCAGGGACCAGAGACAGGTTCCTTCCTTGGAGCTTTTACAGGTGAAGTTCATGAAATGTTGCATTGCTGGGGACTCTTCAAGCAAGTAACATGATTTCTGATGCAGTAGACTCATTCAGCCGAGATCAGGGTTCTTGACTCAGGCCAGCAGTTGATGAATTGTTACCAACACTAAGTTTTGATCATTTCAGTTACAGTCTTGCATTCAGTGTTTCACTTTTTAAAAAAAAAATTGCTCTAATTCCTTTCTGTTTTCCAGCTCTGTTTTTCCCTTCAAAATCAACTAGTTGCTCACATTTCTGCCATTGCTGCCCTGTAATGTTGTTAATATCATAGATCCTGTGTAAACATTAGCATTTGAGTCACTGATGTGTTTGTATCTTTCACTTTTATTCTCTTAGTGAATTCCATAAGTGCAATGCTGTACATCCCCATAGGATCTTATTGTAGTTCTTTACTCTCTGAACATAAAGGGTTTGCTTTTGCATGCCCCTTCTATTCCCACTTTATTTCATCATGTCTGAACTTAAATACTGAAATTAGGACATTTTCCAGCTTCTCTAATATTTTGATTCTTATACATTCTTGACTGTAATGCACCACAATTTTTTTTTTCTATTTCTGTGTATATTTTTTTCTGCATTTTATATTGCTCTACTTTTTTTTCCTCGTTCTTTTGCCATACAAGTACAGCATGAAGAGCCCTGTTCCTCAGAGCTTTTTGCTGAGCATTACAGCTGGTGTGCCAAGGTAGCCTGTCTGGCTTTTTATATGACAGTGAGGTCCAGGTTGCTCAATCCGTGGTCCAAAGACAGACCTGTGATGGGGAGCCATCCATCACTCTGGGGGTGCTGAATCTTCAGTGGCTCAAAGGCTCAGTAAAAACTGGGGGGCTGTCCCAGGAAGAAGTGGAAGGATTTTAAAGGAGGCTCCTTGAATCCGAATAGGATCTGATTGTAGAACTGAGAATGAGGACATGGATGAGGAACTCACTACCCAGATTTAAATATTAATCCTGTGCTCACTCTGTCCTAAGGGAGAGTTGGAGCACAGAAGAGGGAGCTGGGAAGAGAAGCAAGCAGAGCAGGACTGAAAGAGCTATGGGGTGGACATGAGATATTGCTTATCTTTACTCACTGCTTATTGGGAGAGGAGACACCTACCCAGCAGTGTGGGAGGCTGGAAATGTTCTTGGAATGATGCAGCTTGTGAAGTGCAGGTAGTTGAAATGGATTGATTCTTTTCATGTGGTGTTTATTCTCGAAAAGGTGACTTTGCTTTTCTGTCCAAATCACCTCAATAAAAGAGCCGTGTTGAAAAGCTGAAAGGGTTGTTGAGTGCTGAGGAAGGAAATGGGTCAAAATTGACCGTCGGATCATGTTGAACTGTGGATAAATGAACCTTTGAACTGCACCCTGCTCCAAGCTCTGAGGGCTGAGCATTGCAGGAAATGTGTTCTTTGGTATCTCCCTGGGTTTTGGAGTGTATAATTTACTCAAGGTACTTTGTGTACTTTTTGGTATATCTCACAGTATAATGAGGTTGATAAAAGTTTTGAGTAATTGTTGAAATCACAGTGCAGCAATGCCAATAGCTCTTTCTTTCCCCTGGGATAGAAGAAAATGTTTTTATTTTTATAGCCAATACATGACAGTACCTGGAGAGAAGGCAGGTGTGGGAGGTTTTCTGGCAGCTTCCCTTGTACTGTTTTATTATTTTGAGAAGGACAGGGAGCTCAGGTCAGGTGCTGGGAGCTCAGGCTCCAAAATGCCACCCAGACCTCACTTGTGTGTTTTTTAGAGGACAGGAAGGAGCTGACAAGGCAGCTGGATTTTCACCTTTGCTTTTGATGTTTCCAAACTTCACGAAATAAAGGTAGTTATGCAAGAGCAAGTGTAGGCTTTGGTGTCTGTCTCCCTCCTTATCCATACAGTGGATGCAGTGTTTGCTTGCAGTGTTTCAGGAATTAATAAATTAATGTTTGCGAGGTGTTCAAACACAGACTCTTATCACTTGCTGATTACATTAAAAAATTGTCAGCGGTATTATCCAGAAGTCTTCTGTGTAACCACACACAAAACATCATATTTCCTAAAAGGTTCCTTGGAGCTCCTTAGGCTTTTGCATGGAAGTGCTTTGCTCTGGGGTGGGGGCTGGACAGAAGAGCTTCAGTGAGAAACTAAGTGTGAGGCTCCTGTGAGATCTCTGCTGTGATGTTGAGACAGAGTGGAAAACATCCCTGACTCGTCCAACCCTTGGAGTTCACTTTCTTAGGCAGGGTTTGAGTACCATCCCTGCCTGCTCCAAATTCGTTTTATGCCATGCACCATATTCCCAGTGTACCCCCTCTTAGGGGCAGGATGTGCCCTCAGTGAGTGCCCAGAGTCTCCTGTCATTTCTGACACGCAGGGAATGTTTTTGGGATTCCAACTGGGGCTTCCAGTTACAGCTTTTGTATTCAACTGTTGGTGTGGCTGGAAACTTTTGCCAGCTGTCAACTTCAGAGCAAGTGGCAATCTGCCTGCTCAAACAAATGTTTATTTTCAGTTTCGTGTTTGTTCTCCCTGCTGTAGGTTAAGAACCCTGGCACAGAACATCCTGGAGGATGAGCAGGGATCGCCTCTTGTGGGTAGAGCATTAACTGACCTGCTTCATGCCAGTGCAAGTACCAGGAAGCTCTGCCCCATGGAATAATCAATTCATAATCAATGTCATAATCCATTTAGGACCTCAGGAACTGAGAGGGTTTCGTGCTATGGTTCCCACATAATGAACAAAGGGACTTTTTATGGGATGCAAAGACTAAGTGTGTTCAAGCGTGGCGGGAGATGAAAGTAAATAATTATTACAATGTGTTCTCTTTTTGTGTCTCTTTTTTGTTTGTTTGTTCTTGAACAGATTGAAAACATAGATGCATGCCTGAGTTTCTTGGCTGCTAAGGGCATTAACATCCAGGGGCTGTCAGCAGAAGGTGAGTGCATTGGGTGTTTAGAATTTCATTTTAAATAAGGACCCTGAATTACTACTTCTAAATGCAACCAGACCATGAAGTGTAAATTAAATTTTTAACAGTCTTTGCTTCTTTTTTCTCCCCCATTTCAGCATGAGAGGTAAGTAAAATATATATCTAATATCTAGACAGCTGACCTGTAAAAATAATCAATGAGACCAAGTTAGAATTCAGTCACTTCTTTGTTTCTTTCCATTGAAAATCAGAAATTTCTTATCTCAGTTCTGTAATTGGCACATTGGTCAGTGTACATTTTACAGATATAAGTGAACTGCTGGTAGTTGTTTGCCTTTTGAGAGAGAAGTTTCTTTCCATATTCTTCAATTATTCTTACCTGAGCAACTCTCTTGCTTTCTCCTCTTTTTTACAGAAATATTATTTATTTTACAGTTTGTTTCCAAATGCACGAAACAATAAAATCCAAATGTTTTGAACCAAAACAAAAAGGAGGAAGACATTTTAACCTCTAATCACTCTGCTTCTGTAGAGCATCAGAATTTTTCTGAAACCCAAACATGACTCAGTTTACTCTATTCCTCTTTGCCAGTGCATATTACCTGCCACAATGTGTGGATGCTGGCTCACAAGCTGTTTAACTCTTATCTTATTGAGAGATCAAACAGATTTTTGTCATCCTCAGCACCAGCTTTCACTTGTATTTTCATCTAAATATGCTGGAAAAGCAGTTGGGTTCAGTAGCTGAATGTGTTATATGACATCTCCATCAGTGCTTCACAGAACAAATACATCAATGTGTGGCATCTGGTGCGACTTCAAGTTCCATTTGATGGCTGAGCCTCTTTGCAAATTTAGTTTGGAGAAGGAGGTTACAGCCCCAAATCATGCCTATGCTATTCCTTGTGTGCCATTGGCTGCATTGCCTGTATGTTCAAAGCCATGGTTTTTGCCTCTGAAGGAATCCTGCAGCTCAGAGGAGGAAGGCAGGAAAGGCTGTGTAGATGTGCTGGGCTGACCTGAGCTGGCAGCTGAGCATCACACGGCTGCTGGCTCACTCCTGGCAGGGCTGGGGGGGGAACAGGAAGAGCAAAAGTGCCAAAACACATGGATCAAGATAAAAGTAGTCTAATAACTGAGGGAAAGAGGAAGAAAAAACCAAAACAAGAAATGCTGAGGCAGTCACTTGCCATCTCCCACAAGATGCCCTTCCAGCAAACACCCTCAACACTCTCCCACCAGCCACCTCAACTTTTATTACTGACTGTCATGTGTCATGGCATAGGATATCCCTTGGGTCAGCTGTCCTGGCTGAGCCCCCTTCCTGCCTCTTGTCCACCTCCAGTCTGTGCCCCAGGGAAAGGCAGTGCTGGATGAAGAGAAAGCCTTGACACTGTGCATGGAATTGCTCAGCAATAGCCACAGCACTGGTGCCTTGTCAATGCTGTCTTAGTCACAAATCTACCCTATGATCGTGATTGGAAGCCTTGGTGGAAACACACTTTTCCTTACTGATGAAAAGTGATGTTAATGGAATGGTTGCCAGATAACCACTGTTGGATGTACCTTATGGTGAAACCATCACATACACAGTTTTTACATATGTACCTACATGTAAAAAAACCAAAAAAATAGAAAAAAAATTATAAAATTACTGTAAAATTAAAGCTAGTTTTTTAAAAGAAAAAATCATTAAAAATTACAATTTAAAATTACATGTTAGCTGTTTAGAAAATAGCTTAAAGCATTCCTTGCTGTGCTCCCAAGGGCATCCTAGTCTGTGAGATCTTACAAGTCATTTTAAAATGTGTATTTGAAATGCAACTTTGAGGTGGTTTGTAAGTGTGGAAAGCAAAATAGCACATATTTAGTACACATTGTTCTAACCTGAATATACCACAACTAATAGAAGAGGAGGCTGAATGTTTGGTGTGTCCTTAAGCTGATTTAGAACAGCCACAACAAATATAAAGAGAAGCTCTCCTGTGCTCTGCCTGAGTATTGTTAGCATGAAATATCTTGATTGCTCAGTTATAATCAGGAGGATTCTCATGTCAAGAAAAGAAAGTATGAGGTGAAACTTCAAACAGCAGAAAGTTTATTTACAAGGAAATGATTGAAAAGAAAATGCAGCTGAGTCCATTGTAAAAGCCAGTTTTTACCTTGACATGATACATAAATATTGTAAAAATACAATAAATTTCAAATTATTTTCCTGTCTTGATTAAAGGCAGAATCTAAGTGGAACAGCAGAGTAGCTGACAAGCAAAGGGGCTGGGTGGACCAAGCTGGCAGTGTAGGTTGCTCACGCTGGGGAAGGGACAGCATGATTAATGGTCATGGCTCTGCTGCCAAGTCACAAGCCAGACCCAGCAGGATCCACGTTATCCCATGGCTTTGCTGATTTGCTATTTCTTCCTTTCTTTTACACTATCTAGGAATTAGTGTATTAAATCACACGGAAGCTAAGAAGGGACCAGGTTTGTTGCCAACACATAAATGGGAACATTTACTGGCTCCACCACTAACACTGAAGGAAGAGACTGACAATCAGAGGGGGAGGGAAGGAACATTTTTATATATATATATATATAATGTTTGAATGCAACGATAAAATAAATGTCTTTTTTTAGTCACTCCTGAACTGTGCTGAGGAACACAGAATCATTTAAAATGAAGAGTGCCATTACCAAACAAGCCAGTGTTTCTGTGCAAGCTGCCAAGACCTGCTAGGTCAACTGCAAATAACTTTATTTACTTCACTGGCAGATCCTCATCTGGGAGGAAGGAAAAGGCTGTGATTGCTTCCAAACGGGAATAATCATCGAGGTCTCCTGGGTTGCTTGAGAACACGTATTTTTCAATAGTGCAGTTTTAGTGTGGAGGGAACTTAATGATTCAAAACTGGAATTTGGATGGCTCCTAAATGTTGAAATAATTCAGGACTTCTTGTGTCATATCCTTCCAGTATTGAAAAATCCTGCTTTGATATGTGCATGCCACTTAGCCTGTTTTTATGGATTTCTGCAGTGGAGATCCTAAGGATCTGCAATCACTGATGATGACCATGCTGTGACAGAGTCAGGTCCCCTTCCCCAGAAACGTGAAGGCAAAAAGACATTCTTTTATCAAAGATCTTTAGATCCTTAAATCACCTTTTGTAGTTACTGCAGAAAACTATGAAGATGTTGGAAAACTCATTTTTCTTTCTTGCTGCAATTTTCTGTTGTCCATGGCTTTGAGCTGTCTCTCCACGCCCACGCTCTCAATCTTGTCTCCACGCTGAGCGAGGTTTTAGACTCCTGGAATTGCAGCTGCCCGGCGAAGCTTGCTCTCCTTCACACAATATTTCCTTGCTGCCAAGATTTTGAAGATTATGGAGGACATAAATGTGGAGTATAGAAACTCCAACTGATGTCCTAGATAGCAGCTGCACCTCCTCTGGGTAACAGATTAGCTGGATAATGATCAGCTCGTGGAACCATAAAGCAATGAAGGAAAGCGCCTCTCTAAACTTTGGAACAACCACAATTCAAACTTTCGCCTCTGAAATGACATTCATGCTTCTGTAGGTAAATGGGTTTCAGTGCACACGTTGCACAGTGCTGCAGTTCTCCTGTCTTCATAGGAGAGCTGCTCCATCCCTCTCATCATCTTCCCGGTCTCCTCTGGATTTGCTCCAGCAGGTCCCCATCCTTTTTGTGCTGAGGACCCCAGAGCTGGATGCAGCACTGCAGGTGGGGTCCCACCAGGGCAGGGCAGAGCAGAGGGACAGAATCCCCTCCCTCCACCTGCTGCTCACGATGCTCTGGATGCAGCCCAGGACACACCTGGCTTTCATAGCTTGGTCGTGTGGAGCTTCTTGTCTTCTCCGTTCAGGGCTGCTCTCAGTCCACTCTCTGTCCTTTTACCTTTTCTCTGTCCTGAGCTGATTTTTTTCCTTTTTTAAATTTCCACCAAGTCCCGTGATTTTTGTGAAGATGGAGAAGGACGTTTGGCAAGTTACAGTGGTGAAACAAGCAGCAACAGAGATATTCCAGGGTGAAGACTTTGTGGAGATTCCTGTGAAAACCAAGTCCCAGTTTCCTCTCACGTGTCTGGAGTGTTTGTTTCCAATATCCAAAACAGTCACTTTTGACTCCACGTGTAAAGTGGATGGGTGACATCCTTGTCCTTCTCTAAGTCAATAGGAGTACTGGAGCTCACCAGGGACTGGAGAGAACTTGAAGCAGGAAGCAGCTGAGACTGCAGGGTGCAGTGGGGCTCAAGTACTCTTTAATACTCTTTTTGTACGAAGTGCAGGGGGGAACTGCCAGGAGAATTACCTCACTCTTAAAGATAAGAGAAACAGGGCTACCTCTGAAAATTTTGTTTCAGATCCAGGGGGAAAGTGACTGCTTTAACTCATTAAAGGAGTTTTTCTTTTGGTTATCATTTTTTTTTAACCTTATTAAAAAGTCAAAAGCAGGTTGCTCTTCTCATAAATACAACAGAAGACAAGCAGCCATAGAAAGCCACAGGTTTTTAGTGGGTTGTTGTTATAATTGCCTCTCATTTCACATGGAAATCAGTTTCCAGTTGCTTATAGCTTTGGTAAGTTTAAATAAGCAGGCCCATGGTAATTTCTTTTATCTTCTGGCCTGTATTTGTGCAGTTAAGCTTCCCAGTGCCTCTGGGTCTGTTTAGTTATGCTTCAACCTGTGATTAAATGCTACTTTCCTTACAATTCCCATGAGTAATTTGAGTTCTTCACTGGAGATAAGGAGATCCTTTTTCGTGTGCTTTGCTGCCTTTTGTTTTACTTTATAGTCTTCTTCCATCCCTGTCCTCCCTTGCTAAACACAGATTATTGAAGAGAACCTGCAGATTAGAGAAGGAACCTGCCTGATGCCGATGGCAGTGGGAGAAGGCTGAGTTTGTGCATGGCACTGCAGGGGAGCAGGAGAGGGCTGGGAAAAGGGGAAACAGGCAGCATCAGTTGGGATTCTTCTGTTCAGGAAGAGACTGAAATTGGCCAAGAAAGCAAAGGAAGAGTGAGAGTGTCTGCTGAGGGGCACTGGGAATGCTAAGCCTTGAAACAAGGGAATGAGGAGGCAGTGATGGGAGAGAGCACTGGTGGAGGGGCCAGACTGCAGGGAGGGAAAAATGGGTAAGGAATTTGAGTCAAGGAATATCCCGGGTCTGGGGGGGATGATCAGGGCCACTTAGGTCTAGGATTCTCTGAGGACATGGGCATGAACTCAGAGCAACCTTTCAGCCAGGACTGGGAGCAGAAATCAAAATTCTGGTTCTTATCACATGTCCTTTGCTTCCCATCTTGCACTACTCCACAGAGAGGGCTATAAAAGCATTGGGCACCAGTAAGCTTTGTTAGTTCGAGTGCTCTGTATACACAGGCAAAAGGTCAGCTGGTTGACGTATGCTTTTTAATTCACTTTTCTGAATTAGGAAATTAAACATGCTAAATAATTAAATCACGGCACATTAAGGTTGTCTGCAAGACAATTTGTGCTCTGGCATATTAATTATTAACTGCATGGTCTGATAAACATCTTCATCTTTTTATTTCTGTTTGCTTTTACAATTTTGCTTTTGATATTGCATAAAAGAATAGGATGACATTTAGGAAATGAAGAGTTTATACATTCAGTGTCAAGCTGTTTTAAGTATGTTGGGTATCCATTTCTTACCAGCTTTTGATAGTATCATGCTGGTAATTATCTGTTTTAATACAGCTATTTCACCCAATAATCATATTTTCTGGGGAAAAACTTGCATCAGATTTTCTGAGTGGAAATTATTAGTCCAATATTCCAGAAGTTGGGTGAGAAATAAGTAATTTTTCCTCCTTATGCAAGTTTAGGAGTGAGAAATCACTTACTGTGTGATGTCATTAATACACTTGTTCTTGTGTGGGCTTGGTTTTGGGATTTTTAATCACTTTAGTTTAAAGGAAAAATTTAAAGGAACTTGCTTTTTAGGCACACTGGCATTAACACAGACTACAGCAGAAACATGGAATAACGCTCAGTCACCGCAGGGGAGAAATTAGTTATTTATTTGTTGGTGGTGCTCATTGGTAATCAAGTGTAATGCCAATTAGATGTGCAGAAAGAAGCTTATCCTGAAGGATATCCCCAAGGAGCTCTGTTGAGACAGCGTTCTGGGGGTGCAGTGGCTCACAAGTGACTTCTGATGGTTGCCTTGCAGAAATCAGGAATGGGAATCTGAAGGCCATCCTGGGTCTTTTCTTCAGTTTGTCTCGCTACAAGCAGCAGCAGCAGCAGCAGCAGCAACAGCAGCAGCAGCCACAGCACCACCCAGCCCAGCAGGCCCCCCCAGTGTCCCAGCAAGTGTCCCCATCCCAGTGCCAGGGCGGGGGTCCCGCGCCGCTCCACACTCCGTGCCAGCAGCCCCCTCCGGCCACGCAGCATCAGTTCAAAGCACAACCAGAAATGCAGTCCAGGTGGGGAAATTTCCTTCAAGTTGGGGTTTTTTTGGTCATTGTTTATCTCTCTCTTTTTTTTTTTTTTGCTTCTCATTAAAGGTCTCGAAAAGCCAAAGAAACTCCTTTCTTTAGCTCTGCTCTAGAAGGCTGGAAATGGAATGCTGAGTAGCAATTGACTTCTTGCCTTTGGAAACCAAAACAGATGTGTTTAAATATGTTCTCAGTGCTGGGAATCTGCAGCCCAATGGGTGCAACACACCTGCTAGACCAAGTAACCACAGTATTTTAAAAGGATGTTTTTCTCACTCTTTATTTTGCTTCTTTCTACTCACAAAGCATGCACGTTGTTGCCCTTACAGAACATCTATTTTAGGCACATGAAAACCAACTTCACTTCTCGGATTACAAGAGTTTCAGTCCCCACTAAGAAGTGGAAGGCTCTGACAGTGGTAAAAGAAATAGAGCTCATAATGCCTGGTGGCAATAAAAATCAAATCTAGGCTGCTTGGTCAAAGAATAATATGCTGCTGGCTTTACATGAAAAATAATTTTCATAATTGGTGTTTGTTGGCACTCCTGGATCAGAGTCCAGACGAATAAAAAGGGTCTTTGTTTCTTGAATGTCTTTAATACTAGGAGTGCTCTGTCCAGGTTAGAATAAAAGCAATTTTTGAGGCTGTACCCCAGTGAATGCTTGTACAGCCTTCTGCTGGTCTGAGCCTCCCACTGCTCAGACAGAGAGGGTTTAGGGGGGATAAACGGGCAGAATTAAAAGCAGAAGCCATATCTGCACAATTACTGAAGTACAAAAGCTTTTTTGGGTTTCCATCTCTCAAATGAAGGTGTACTTGTGTTAATACATCCTGAGGTGAGCACTGGCTCGGGTGCTGCTTTAGGAGGGATATAAACAGTTTAATTTGGAGCCTTCCTACTGAGACTGCTCAGAGCTTATTTGGGTTTTGCTTTTATGTCTTTCTTCATGAATTAGGCTCATTTGGGTGTAAGCAATAGTTATGCAGGATAGAAAAACACTGTGTTGCTACAGCATGTATAAGCTTGTACAGGAAATAATTGCCATAAACCAAAGATGTGTTTGAACATATTTCTGCAACTTTTCTATCAAATGCATGGAGAGATGCATGGGACCATTTGAACACTACTTTGATATTTTCAGTCTGTTGTGTGGATCGGGCTGGGTTTCAAATAATTGAAAAATATCTGTCCTGAAGATCTTAAATGTCATGTTTTCTTAGTATATCTGAAAGTCCAATTGCTCAGATTCTGCAGAAAATACATACAATGAAGGATTGAGAAGGAAAAGAGGAATAAAGTTGGGGGTTGCATGCAGATTTGCATGTTCATTACTCTGTGAAAATTCATTTCAGATTGTAGTTTTGACCTGAAGCCACATTTGGGCAAGAAGCTTTTAATTCCTGTGAAATTCATATAAAAACTCTTTCCTCCCTAAAGCTGGTTACTTAAAAAAAAACCAACCAACCAACCAAAGTTTCTTTGTTCAATGTTATCTTCCCCTTTTTCTTTCCTGTCACAGTGCATCTCCCAGGGACTCATCTCAAAGCAAAATCATCCGATTCACTCTTGGTCAGAAAAGGTCTTCTAGGTTAGCATTTCTTCATCTTCTGCAAAGCATGAATAATCCTTTTGCAATATTTCTGGATGCATGTTCAGGGTTCCTGTTGAAAACAGTTTGTAAGTAGGTGTTTACAAGCAGCTGAAATGCAAAAGTTTGAGATGGATTTAATTTGTTTCTCTTTTCTTTTGAGGTGTGGAATGCATTTTGGCCCGCAAGAAAATAATTTGATTTTCTTGTTCTTACGAGCTTTTGCTTTGGAGAACAAAACATGGTTCTGGGAGTTCTCGCCCCACTGTATTAATTATATTTTGATCTGCGTTATTGAAATCGTAGAATCATAAAATGTTCTGGGTTGGCAGTGACCTTAAAGATCATCTAGTTCAACCCCTATCTGAGTTGCATCAAGTGTGAGCTAGTGAGGAGAGCATCACGTGCATGAAGTGAGCCCAGACAGCAGCGTGTGGGTCTGTCTCAGCACAGCTGGGCTCTGCACTGCCCACTGTCTCCCTCCCACTGAGCACGGGTGGTCTCCCTGAAAGGGATTAAATGGGTATTTCAGTCAGTTTTTCTCCTGGGTCCCAGCATGACTTGCATGCCAGCTCATCTGACCATCTCATCTCAGTGATCATAAGGGTTGCTGTGTTATTAATCATGTTGATTCTACTACTATAATATATTTCAATGTTTTACTAGAATGTAGTTGTACTCTGGTAAATTATACCATACCCTTTTTGCTCAGCTTGTGAACTGTAACTTATGATCTTTATTCAGTTTGTCTATATTGTTATTTCTGCTGTAAAATTTGCATTTATTTCCTGCATCTTATTCCTTTTATGATAACTATACAGCTCTGCAGAGTAACCCCTGTTAAAAAATTCCATGTTTCCTTTTCCTCTTCTCTCTTGATCATAATTATGGCTTGACGGTTCATATTTGCCTGTCAGGGGTGCTGAGGAGTAAGGGAGGTGTTCTCCAAGCTCAGTAACTCGTCTCCAACATCAAGAACCTGGAAACATCTCCCTGAACCTGTTTTTTTTCTCTTAGATTTCACAGGCACTTCTGTGAATTATCTTGACCTAATACCAAAAGCAGGGACTTATAACCAGTCAGTTAAACTGGGGAGGGGGAGAAAAGTCTTAGAGAAAGGATAACTTCAAGGGTGTTTTAGCAGGTAGGTTTTTTTATTCTTGGTGTGTTTTTACTGGCAGTGACAATACTGACTTGGATGGAAAACCTGTCACTTCTTAAGCGGTCACATGTTTTGAGTAGCTTTATTTATTTTAAAATGTGACAGATTTGCAAAACCCGTGTGGGCATGTGTAGGGGGGGAGCCTTTTCTTACCCATCAGTACAGGAACATTGTCCCTTCCCTCCTGCCAAGCCTTGCTGGAAAGCTTCCCTCCCTTACTGGGGCTCTCCTGGGGTGGTTGGCCCTTACTCAGTGTTCCAAAACTGTGTGGAAACTTTGAGCTGTTGCATCCTTCCTACCTTGTAGGAAAGCTCGCTCATTTCCTGTCAAACAAAATAAACTCTTGATGAACTTTCTTGTCCTGGTGACTTTCACGTTCTGAGGAGCACTGTTTGTCACTGGTTGCCCTCTGCTTCTTCCCCTGTAGTCTCCTCTACAGTGGATGAAGCATCTCGGAGGTGTTCTCAGGTATGCACACCTTGCTGCAGTGATGACAAGTATGGACAACTTTCTAGCACCCCCCAGTGTTGAAAAAGGCTGGATAAATTGAGAGGCTCCTCTAAATGGTTTCAGCCAAGTCAACCTCAGAACCATGATGTGCTGGGCTGGATCTGTGGTGGTTTGAGTTTGTAAATTAATTTTTGGGTTTGTATTTGAATGATGCCCTTGTGTCTTAGACTCTTTCGAGCTTTGAAAGCATGTGCATGCAGCTGCTGACATTTTTGCTCTTTTTCTTCATGTTTCTTTTCATATTTTCTATTTTTTCGCTAGTCTTGGAGAAATGAGTTTACTTAGGAAGCCCTGCCAGGATCCTTCCTTCCTTCTCTTCCTTCTCAGTGGCACAATGGTGATTTGGTGGGTTGCACCCCATTCTCTCTGACAACTGGGACTTCATTTTACCTTATTATTGACACAAGCTGTTTAAACAGATTTTTGTATTTTATGTAAAGCAGTTTTAAAAAGATTCTACCACACAGAAAATACAAGGAAGGTAAAGAATGGTCCCTTCCAGTGCTACTGTAGCTGATGTGCACTGGTTCTGTCTTTTAGTCTTTATTGGGATGTTCTTGCTTTTCAAAACAGTTTCACTAACTCCTCAGTGTACATTTTTAGCAACTACCAAATCTTTAATTTTTAAATATGTCATCTATTTGGAATGTATAAATTTGTACTTATTAGTGCACAGAATGCAGTACAAACATGGGAGCTTTGTCTGAGCGTTGGCATTGAAGGACTCAAGCACACATGGTGCTCCAAGATGTGATGCCAGTGGCTTTCCTAATTCTGCTGGCCTTTTTAGAAAAGTCTTCCCCCTCCCTTTTTTCCTGAAAAGCGTGAAAGCTTGTCTAGTTACTCCAGAATCCTAATTACTTTTTTTTCTTAGTTAATCAGTTAAATCTGGTAAATGCAGGCTATGGTATGGAGGAGACAGATCCCCAGTTTAAACCGGAGGCTTATACCAGCTCACTGTTAATGTGGTTGCTCTAAGAGCTTTGTGTGATTGCACTTAAGCTTTGTGTGGTTTTATAGGCTCAGGTAATTAAACCAAGTTAAAGTTTTGCTGGGCTTGGCTGCTGAGCTTTGTAGCTTTCAGAGAAGAGATGTGATGTGCTTCTCTACAAGAGAAAAGGCAGCCAGATTCCGTCTCATTCCCCAACAGAGTTAGCTCTTATATGTGCAGCATATGATGAAATGTCCAGCAGTCTGGTTTAAGAACAGCAGTGGCTCACTTGGTCTTCACCTTGTTCCAGTAGTATTGTTCCACTGAATTTACCTGTAACTAGTTCTGATTCACAAGATTTATGGCATGTGACCATTAATTTTGGCTGAGAGCTTTTTTTTCCTTCTGCAAAACAATTCAGGCTGCAGCTTCTTTGACACACACTTTTCATCTAAGATGATTCCTTGGTTTGTTCTTATGGAAGCAGAAAGACTCAGAATTCTAAGTATATACTTGTGCTATTGATCCTTTTATTTTCAGCCTGTGCATGGTATCCCATAGTTTCTTTCCCAGAGTGTTTCTTAAAATGTGTTTAATTGTGCTGTAATTCTTTCATCAGACTTCCCGGTCCCACCACGAGGGTGTCCACTGCGGGCAGTGAGGCCAAAGCTCGTGGTTCCATTAGTGCCAACAACCGACGCAGCCAGAGCTTTAACAATTACGACAAATCGAAGCCTGGACTTCCCCCTCCAACCCCAACAAGTAGCAATGACAAAGGTAAGCACTTGAGACTTTGGTGTCCTCGGGTTTTTCTTTATGGTGGCTTCATTTGGGAGAATTTCAATTTTCCATTAATGTCCAGAGCTGTATGTGCCACCTCAAGGCTGTATGTTGCAAACATGACATCTACAATCCAAAAACCAGCTGGCTGTTCTTGAAAAAGCTGTAGTCCTCCCCTAATGTGACTGAAGTTGGGACTTGCTGTCCTGAAGGTACATCCAAAAAGTAACTTCAAAAGAAACTGGCACTGGTGAACCACGTTTTTTCACTTTGCTTCAAGCAGAGATAAGGGGGAGTGAATGAATCATAAAAGAAGACTTGTTTAGCAGTTTGACAGGAATGAAAAATGATGCCTAAGGATTTCATCGCTGTTTTTATATGATAAATAGTACCACTTGCTTTCATAACCCTCAGTGTTGTGGAAGATCCTTTAAGGTACGGAAGTACACTCTTTAAGCCTAATTTCAGGAATCACCAAGCACTGTGTTTGAAGGCAGGAGCATGTTATGTGTTATAGATGTTGCAGTGAAGTGACATGTGGCAGGGACACTCAGTGCCGTGCAGTGTCTGAAGTGCAGCTTTTTTGAATGACATTCACTGACTTTGTGTCCATTCACCGATTTAGTGACCTGACAGCATTAATTAGCTTGAGTTTGTGGCTCTGAGCTCTGCAGTGCAGCATTTACCAGTGGGGCTGGGGGGATGTAGCTGGTGACAACTCAGCAAGTCACTCTGCTCTGACACGGTCAAATTGCTGGTGCAGGCTGGCAGCTAATTCCACATCCTTGGAGTCATTGCTCTGGCAAAGATGGATCAGCACTACATTTCAGAGCAGCCTCCTTGCAGTGACTTGACAGTCCCAGCCTTGAGGCTCAAGTCTCCTTGCTGTCCATGCATAAGCTCTAATAACTGTAATGAGGATTTTGCTGGAGGGAAAAGCACTGGTCTGGCTGAGCTTGCCCGGGGTTCTCGTGCCTGGTTCTTTCCAGGAAACTGTTCTTCCTCTTGAGGAACTCTTGTCCTAGGACTGCATGTCAGTAGATTTTGGAATGTTAGCCCAAAAACTCTCCTTGTGATGATGGCAATGGAGGGTCCTCAACATCCTCCAGGGACATTCTGAAGCACCCTGATCAGATTTTATATAAGAAAAAAATAAAATTCACCACTGTATAATATAATTATTATAATTATATTACAAAATAATGTATGAGCATAATATGCTAATAAATTAGCAACATTCTACCTTGGTAAATCCATGCTTACTCTTTTGGAAGGTACACTGTGTAAACAGTAGTGCTTTAATTGTAACATCAGCATATAATAGTCATCTCTGAATCTGAATTAGGTCTGGTTTTCAGTTAAAAGAACAAGGTAACAGGTTATAGGGTGGGCAGTAGGACTGAGGAAATCTTGTTTTCCAGTGTAATATCTCCCCAGTCTCTTTCTGTGTCCTCCTTGTCAATGCTCTCCTCCTCTGCTCATGTCCCACAAGTCCTGGACTGGGGAGAATTGGGGATTGTGGGAATTGCCTTGTCCTGAGGCAGGGGTTGGTTGGCTGGATGGTCACACCACTACAGGTGGGGGGTGATGCTGTGCTGCGTGGAAGAGAGAACTTGGATCTGTTTTGGCTTTCTCTCAGTTTATCAAGATTACTAAATAAGGGAAGTAAAGTACTGGGTTTAGTCCTTGGAAAATAAAAAATATAAAAGTCCTCATGCATGCAGAGAAATAACAATAATTTGTCAACTGAGTAGCTTAAATATAAACTGCTTTTAGACAGGCAGTTCTGGGAACCCTCATTCCTCACTGTAATTCATCTCTGGAGAAGGATAAACTGGTTGCTGAAGAAGCACATGAGATGAGCTGCTTCCTACAAATATTACAAATGACTGAAAGAAACAAGGCTGGTTTTTAGGCTGACAGACTACATAAATTGTGTTAAATACTCAGAATTTTGCTCTGGTCAAAATTTCCAGTCATAAATTATGGTCTTAGGAAAAGAACTAAAAAATGAAGGCTTACGTAAAGTTGAACTCGAACTTTTCATAAAAGTATAATCATGACACAAAGTTGGTCAGCATCCATGAGAAACAAAAGCAGTTGGTCTGACAAATTTTTGGCTTATTTGAAGTTAATTGTAACGTTGCCAGACAAAGTTTATTGTCAGACTGCTAAGACAATTCAAGTTTTTTGACCCATATCCTGTATTTTGCCTAAGAAAATGGGACTTACACGACTGTGTTGTGTGCCAGTCTTGGTAAGTTGCGTGTTTTTGAGGAAGGAAGTGCCTCTTTTGGCACAATCGGTCACTCTGTGATAGAAGATGGCCTTCAGTGCCTTATGTTTGAATCACTTCTTACAAAGCAGCTTGCAATTTTTAGCTTTTATTAATTGGTGGCATTTCCCTCCAAGTGCAAATTGTCTTGTTAGTCAATCGTCTGTGTCTTGTGGCAGTGAGAGTGCATTAATTGAGACAGAACGCATGAGAAAGGGAAAGGACAGCAAATGGAGCATGGAGGAATAGCTCCGACTGGGAAATAAATAACCCACATTGTTTGAAGGATTCTGTAACTCACTGATGAGACCACTGATTTTCTAGAAATCTTGGGGAAAGGATTAAAGTAATATTCTAAGCAGTTACACCATTGCAGCAAAGTAAGATGCTCTGGGTTGCATGCACACATTTGATGCCACAGTGATTAGCCATTTTGCAGTAACATTCCAGGCAGGGTATTTTTATGTGTGTAACTGGTGTTACAGGATTTTTTTAAAGGAAAATTTGGGTTGTGGGGAAATAAGTGACTCAGGGTTGTGATTTTTTTTTTGGTCTTCCTAATCCCTCTGTACAACTGAAGCCTTTTAATTCACTTCTGAATTGTCAGAGTTACTTAGTCCATGCTTGTGTAAGAATACCATTGGTTTGCTTTATGCATATCTAAGTATACCTTTGGTTTACTTTTGTATCCTGAACCCATCTAAATTATCAAAAACATCACTAAGGAATCTAAACAGGCAAATGAGCATTGCATTTCTATACCTGTATGCAATTATTAGTTGCTAGTTATCTTGAGGCTCCACATTACCATGTCCTTCTAATTGTCTAATATTACCACTAAATAAAATATAGCCAAAACTTCATTTGCATGTGCAATTTAGTATACATAAATATATTTTTTATCCAGGTCAAGGAAGAGCAGAACTGTGTCCTAGGTGGTATCAAGAATGAAACTTCAGTATATTGAAACAGACAATTCCAGTGAATACTTTGATACAGTAGATTTTTTCATCAATTTGTTTCAGTGCTTTGCTTACACACAATGGAGAGTCTTTTGAGATGTGCTTTGAAGGCCACCTCCAGCTTGGCAAAGTGGTGGATATTTCTGACTAGCTCTGAACACTCTCACTGTTCTCCAGGCACTCAGTTTGCATTTTGCAGTCTCAAAAGTAAGGGAATATTCTGCTTATTACTTGGATCCAGTCTATAAAATCAATGAAATTATGAAGAGGTAAGAAACATAACGTGCCATCTCCACGGAGTTTGTGATGTGATGCAGTAATGTGACAGGCTTACACACTTTCTTTTTCATTTTTTTCTTCTACTTTATGCCTAATATTTTGTTTAAAATAATCCTACAGAGGGCAGTAGAAGTCTGTGGGAAAGATGGCACTAAAAATGGCAGTAGAAAAAAAGCACTGCCAGACCTTGGTAGAGATCAAAGGAAATGTTTATTGCTCAGGTTTATGAAGAAGGCACTGCTAATGATATCAGGTTTCTCTGAAATAGATAGTATTAGAAAAAGTTAAAAAAACCCAAGAATATTTGCATGCGGATTCAGGCACTCAGGTGAAATAAATGACTTTGAATAGCAGTCTTCTTGCAGACTTATTGATACAAGTCTCGTGACAGTGTTCTTAACCCAGATCCTGCCAACTCAGCAATAATCTTTGTTCTGCACATCTCATTTTTTTAGGTATGGATATACCACATGGGCAGGAGAGTAAGAAAAGTGTGTGTTCTTCTTCTGCTCCTTTTATTTTATTTCTTTTGAATTTTGGGTAAACCCTTTTAACTTGGGACCCAGTGTGTATTTAACCACTATCTTTTAATAGGTAGTCATTGTGTTCACAAGGTTGTGTGGTGACAGGACAAGAGGCACGCATTCCTTTAGGGGAAATCCTGTCTGGAAACAGGAATATAAGTCTTCACTATGAGAAGAATTAAACATTGGAGAAGTTTGTCCAAAGAAGGGATGGGATCTCCCTTGCTGGAGGTGTTCAGGTCTTGTCTTGTCAGGCTCTGGATAACTTCATGAAGACTCTGCTTTCAGCTGAAGGTTTGGAAGAGTTTCTCCAGAGATTTCCTGCAGCCTGGTCTGTTCTGTGATTTCTGCAGTATAAACGTATGGTTAGTTTCTTAGAGTTTCAAATGTATGCTGGACATGGACTGTTGAGTTATCAGTGAGTTATTGAAGGGATTCTGGGGAGGTAAAAAGGCAAGGCAGAAGTGGAGTGTGCTTCAGGACTGATAGCTCCAGCTCTTTGGAAGATCTCTAATATTTTGTAAGTGTCCTACATTCCTGGTTTATTTCAGTGCTCCATGTTTTCCCTCCTTTTATACTGATGCTCAGTTGTGGCCTGTTGTTGTGAGAGGCTGTGTGGGTTGGGATGTGGTTCAGCGATGCTCAAACCAATCCACTTTATACCCATTGCAGACATAATTAAGCTGCTGACACAGCAAAAATACTTCCAGTGCAGAAGGTGGCAGAGAGACGGATGGGAGTGCAGGGACCTGCAGTTCCCAAAAGGCAGTGTCTCATTGCCGTGGCAATCGGGCATGGATCAGACCTGCATGGAGCCAGCAATAAAAATATTAATAGAATAAATATTAATCTATTTGGAGTGGAAGAACTGCATGAGGTTAAACAGAACATGGGGGTTTTCCAGCAAGGAAGCTTGTGCAACATCACTGGACCATCCTGTACTTGGTACAGGAGCCAAATCCAGTCATTCACAACAGCAAATATTTCATCTCATTTTACATGCAGCTACAAAAGAGGACTTGTCCTCCATTTTAACATGCTTAAATGAAACATTTTTCATTGAAGAGAGCTCCCAGAAACATCTAAGTTGATCGTAAAGATAGCAGGGCTCAAAGAATTTCACTCAGTAATTTCTTGAGCAATGTTACTTGAGTCCAGCTCTGAGCTCTGGCAGGTATAAAAGTACCACATTTTGATACCTTTACATATTATTTCCTTTAAAAAGAATAAACTAGTTAAATAGGAAGAGTTATTAAGGTATTTTGAAGGACAGTTAAGGAATGTCTTTCCTCTAGCTTTTTAACTTTGTGTTATCAAAATAGGACTGATTACCATCAGTGAAATGTTAGCAAGGGAATGTCACCCCCTCTCCACTGAGCAGCTTGGTGTATGGTTACACATGCCACATGTGTGCTAAAAATGTGTGCACTTTATATGTAGGCAGTTATATTTATCAAGTTCAAGAGGGCATGGCATCAGGTTCAAGGATACAGTTCAAGAGGCCATGGCATATCTTGTCAGGGCTTCGGTAGAAACAGCTCCTCAAAGTTAAATCAGTGTCTTCGTGTCAACTTTACTATGAAATCCATATTTATTTCTTTAAATCTCTCTTGTAGAGAGAGTAGAAAATCCTAAACCTGGAATTGAGCCTTTGGAATTTCTTCTCCTAAGGATACAAATATTTCATATTGAATCCTGTATTGGTATAAAAAGCATGTTTGAATACACTCTCAAGGCTTGGTTCTGTGTGATATTGGGCTTGTCTGGAACTCAGCATTGCTTAAGGTCATTTAAAAGTGGGAGATTTGGATTATGTCAAACTCTCACATTCAATTTAGAAATGCTGCTTTAGTAACAGCAAGGAAAAACCCATCTTCATGTGGAGCAAGGTGAGAAATTCGCATAAGGAGATCAAAACTCAGAGTTCTTGTGGGTAATGTCTTGAAGGTAAGATTTTCAGCAGTGTCCTTTGCAAAAGAGGTATGAAGATAAAGCATAGAGAAGGGCACTGCATAATGAAAGCTTTGGAAAATCTCCTTTGCAGTTTGGTATTTCAAAGGTTAATTTATGCTCTTTGTCTAAAAGAAAGGTAACTCCCTTACTACCTACAAGATACCTGTAGGTAGTGACATTTATAGTAATAATAATTCTTCATTACCTCAACAGGCACTGTGTGAGTAGCCATTTGTTAGGAATCTGAAATTAGCCCAATTCAGACCCCAAACTGAATAGAAATTTTAAGAATGAGAATGTATAGCCATTAGAAGAGATTAAATCAGACATAATGACTCAAAATTTAATGTTTGCCCAGAGCTGTTGTTTAGACAGAGGTTCCAGTTTTGGCTCAAGAAATTACTGAGTGAAATTCTTTGAGCCCTGCTATCTTTACGATCAACTTAGATGTTTCTGGGAGCTCTCTTCAATGAAAAATGTTTCATTTAAGCATGTTAAAATGGAGGACAAGTCCTCTTTTGTAGCTGCATGTAAAATGAGATGAAATATTTGCTGTTGTGAATGACTGGATTTGGCTCCTGTACCAAGTACAGGATGGTCCAGTGATGTTGCACAAGCTTCCTTGCTGGAAAACCCCCATGTTCTGTTTAACCTCATGCAGCTCTTCCATTCCAAATAAATTAATAATAATAAACAGAGACAAAACCCAGGCTTTTGCCTTTGTGCTGAATAATAGTGTAAGAATTTAAAAAAAAAAAAATAATAGTGGTGAAAAAAGAGCTCTGAGACTCGTAAAGTGCAATAGAAATTTGTCTTAGAGAGTTAACATTCTGATTTTTTTTGCCCATTTATAGTAACGTTCAGCCTGAATGGGAAAGGGAAGGCTTTTTATGGCTTCAGGGATAGTTACCGTGAGAGTTCCTGCAGGGAGCTGAGGTGTGGGATTCAGTCCCTGTGGTGCTGAGCCAGCTGACTCTGCTGGCAGGAGGTTACTGGGGTGGCTGAACTGTCACACTCTTTGTACAAAGGGTTGTTTGGCAAGGGCAGCTTGTGACAGGACAAGGGGGGATGGCTTTAAAGTGAAAGAGGGTGGGTTTAGATTGGGTATTAGGAAGAAATTCTTCCCTGTGAGGGTGGTGAAGCACTTGAAGAGGTTGCCCAGAGAAAGTGTGGATGCTCCATCCCTGGAAGTGTCCAAGGCCAGGTTGGATGGGGCTTGGAGCAACCTGGGCTAGTGGAAGGTGTCCCTGCCCATGGCAAAGGGTGGGACTGGATGGGCATTAAGGTCCCTTCCAACCCAAACCATTCCATGATCCTATGATTGTATATTATCACATAACTGTTGTTATAATAAGCCTCATTATTTTGAATTTCATCTTTGGTAGTCACAGACTGAATGGTCCTGAAGTGTTCAGGTGTTTGTTATCTCACAGGAGAGAGAATTCATACAAACTCCTGAAGTTAATTTTCACGGTGCTCCCTGTTGAGTCAGTCACTGCACCATCTGGTGGCACACAGATAGGACAAAAATGTGAAACATTAAGCCTGGTATCTTAGTGTTCTCTGTAGGCTGAAGATTTCCAGCTGAGGACTCTGACACCCCGAGGCTGGTATTGAAAGTTGTGTCCATATAGATGTAGAAAAAGTTTCCTTCGTTTGACTTTTTGGAGCAGTTACTTCCACTCCTGTTCTATATCCATCTGGAGCTCAGTTTTATTTTTAGGTTTCTCTTTCTTTAGAAAATTGATTGAATCTATTGTTTATTTTTGAAATCTTGATAAACTGCAAAATTCAGTCAGATTAAAAGTATTGCAAAATTGGAAAAGGTTTTATATTTTTAAGAGGTCTGAGTCCCTAAGGTTTGCAGCCAGTTTGCCCACACTTTCACATTTTCATTGGGAAATAAATGTGATAGGCTCAACAATGTGAGAATATGATAATTACTTAAATCTCAGTTATCCCACCCTATAAAAATGTACCAGTGTTTCGTTTAGGTCAGGCATGAAGCAAACATCACATTCTGCTTGGTGTTTAGGATGCTGCCTCTGTTCTCATCTATGCTGGCACTCAAGACATGCTCTCTGGTTTTACTGAGAGGTTTTCCTGTAAGTCAGACTGATGATAAAATAAATTTAAAGAATTCATCTAAAAAATCCATAATGAGAGCAGCTGGGGTTTTCTATTATTTTGCTCTATGCACTACCAAAAAGCAGATGCTGGAATAACCCTGTCCAGTTTTCTGAATATAATTTGCATTGAAGGTGTTCACCAAATGCTCAGGGTGATTTATCTTGCCTTGAATTATAGTGCAGTGATCATGAATTTGATGTGGCAAGAGTGAAAATAAAAATACCTAAAGAAAGTGTGGGGTAATCTGAAAGATACCCTGAGGAACCCTGTAGTTTCTTCTGTTGAGTCACAACTTTGCAGTGTAAATACACCTCCTGGTTTTAACTCTGTTTAAAGATCTGTGTTTAAAATTATGCCAAGTTTACAGCTTACATTATATACATGTAGAATTGCATTTGTTAATAACCTGGGGGGTCTGTGCTCCAATTCTGAAGGAAAATCAGTTGTATCTGTGCCTGAGAGGTGTTTGCTTGTCTCTTCTCAAATGCCTCATGACAGGAGTTGGCCATCTCTTGGAGCGTATCCCTTCTAGTGTCCATTTGCTCTTAAAGGCAGCTATTACAAATATATCCATTAAAACCATTCTGTGCAGCTAAAAATAAGGCACGTTTTTTGCTCCTCCTTTATCTCTGTCCTGTTTATAACACTCTTTATGTGTTTGATGTCTCCCCTCAGTCTTTTTGCTTCTGGACTAAGCAATCTTTACTATTCCAACCCTTGTGATAAATTTCTTACATGTCTTGATGATCTCTACTGGCCTCTTTCCAGTCTGTCAGTCCCTTTTAGAGGGTTGCTGGAGCTGGACACAGCATCACTTACCTGATGCTTAGTGCTGAATAAGATGGAATAGTCTAAGTTTTCTATCTTGTGTTCTCCAATTCTGCAAATCCCTTATTCCATACATGATCCTCACAGTGCATTTCTGAATGGTGTTTGTTTTCCCTTAGTGTCACATTATGAAGTCTGCAGCTGCATTCTACTGTAACTTCTATTTCTTTGCCCCAGTACATTTGCATATCTGATGGTTTGATCTTTTATATTTAGGCATTCAGTTTTTCCTTTCTTAAGCACAAACTTTTTCAATCAACTTCAGTGAATGAAATCTTATTGACTATGTCTATTTCTCCACTTCACCAAATGTTTTTGGTGAATATTCCCCAGACATAAGGCAGAAAGAAGGTGACCCTCCCGAGAGTCATTAGTGTCAAACAAAATACTCATCTTTGGGCAGTTGCCATAGAAATATATCCTGGGGTATTGTTTGCAGCCTTTCACTTTTCTAATCAAACGTACTTTTTGAAAGATTGGCTCGTCTTAGTAAGTTTTTAGTGACATATTTATGTTGGGTGTGTGCCCAACAAACAGCTTAAAGACTGTCAGAAAATAACCAGCAGTATGGCACATTTATAGGACAAGATACCAGTATGCAGTAAATCATATTCGTGCTTCATTTTACAACTGTTCAACTGGCTGAATCTAGGATTTAAAAATATGTCCTCTTTTACCTAAATAAAGGCTGGCTGAAGGCTTTATCATGGCTGAAGTGGAGCTTTACAAGACCACAGGACTTTGCCGTAGTTGTGCAAGCTTTAAAAATACATAAAACAAGCCAAAAATGTATTCAAATAAAGTTTTGGGGGAAAACAAACCCTAAAAAAAATTAGCCAATGACATGTTCTTAACCGTACAGTTAATGAGGGTAAAAATCCTGAGCTTTGAAGTAAAATGCAACCCTGAGGAGCAGCTTCTTGCCCAGTGTCCATCTGCAGAGCTGTACTGGAGGTGGTGGAACCACATTAATTTATAGCAGCTGAAGAGCATTTCATGGCCCTAACAGTGCCTAGATGTTTCCTTTAAAAGTAAACATTTACAATTTCTTGTAAATTTATTGCCTGGGTGAAGCGTGCCAGAAAAACAGCCATGGAAGCAGAAGTTCACTGTTAAATCATAGGAAAGCAAACAGCACCGGTGCTACATCCCAGACTTCCCTCAGTGCCAGCATGTTTCTACCACATCTGTAGAAGCCCCTTCCCCTTGGGTAGGAGCATCATCCAGCCTCCCTGGGCCCTTCTCTGCTGAGCCTTTTGCCTGTTCCTCGTCCATAACCCAGGAGATCTAAGGAATCTGGGACTGGCACCAGAGGACTGCCCCCACTTCTGAGCTGGCTGATGAGCACAAAGCCATGGCCCAGCCCTTCATTACTGTCATGAATAGCACATTGTCACCCGCACGTTGGCCTGGTTTGAAAGATGGTGCTGCTACACATTGTAGGGTAGTTTTGTTGGCTAGAGAGAGGAAGTGAAGAAGACCCCACCATAAACAGTAGTATGTATCTGTCAGCTGGTTTTGATATAAAAGCATAACAGATTTTTGCATATTTATGTGTGTTCGTCTATACGTGTAAATATAGATGATGCTAAAGTGTGTTATGTCTGTATGATGGGGTTCCCAGCTCAGTTTGAACATGGGCTGTCCATGTTTGGGCTGCATTGGGTTCAGGGGTGTGCATCCATGTGCACTGGTATTCACCACTCTGCTGTGCAGTGTGTCACTCCTCACTGAGCGGAATGCAATGTTTCTGACTTTAAATCTGCTTTAGCTTGACATACTGACTGCTCACTTAGACAGTTTTTCCTATTGCCTGTCCCTTCTCAGTTAAAAATTGCCTCCATCTCTACCTCTGTGGTCAGTGCAAGCCCTGATAGGAGCCACTACTAATAGTCTAATGGACAGTATTCCCTAACTGCAATGCTAATCTGTATGTGCCCTCTTTCATATAACCTGCAGGAGAGATGTGTCAGACCAAGGCTGCCAAGTGTACATATTGTCCACTCCAGCTAAGAATAAAATCTAATGAAAGACTCCATAACAGCTCCCTGCCTGGAATTCATTAATGCTTTTGAATAAGTCTGTTGTGAGAACTCTTGGGGGATTAGATTGTACAAATAATGAGAAGGAAATGGAGAGGAATGAACAAGAATGGTATTTGTCTAGTATTAAATGGAGAGTGCAACTTGTTTTGAATGGCACAGTAAACTTGGTTTCATTATTTTTATGATCATCTGACCGGAATGTGGTCGATAGAGGTCCCTCCAACCTCTCTCTTAAGGCACTCATGTGGACAGCATTCTGAATTTTACAGCAACTAAACAAAAACAACAAGGAATTCAAGTGTCTTAGCTGGTTATGTCAAGACAATTAGAAAGGGGTTGCCTGTGCTGCAGTTCTGTTTCCCCTCACCTCAGCAAAATCGCTGAGTCCTGGTGACGTGAAGCAGCCAACAGCAGAACTGTTGTTTCGTGTGCTGGGGCTCCGTGTGAATGAAGGAGACGTGACAGAAACATGGCAGTTGAGTTTCTGACACATCCACGGGCCTTGGTGAGGCTTTTCAGAGATACAGCACATCTCTGTGAGCACCAGGAACCGCTGTTGAAGCTGCAGAGTTTACAACAGTGCGACTGAAGAAGTAGATGTGATGGAAGGAAAGAAAAATATCATGGAGTAAAGGTAATTTTTGCCTTGTGTTACAATAAATTAAATCAACCCTAAAAGGAAAGCCAGTGGGCAGAAGTTGAAGGAACCAATTCTGCTCAGTTAAAAAGAGTCTTGAGCAACCTGGTTTAGTGGAAGGCATCTCTGCCCATGGCAGAGGGGTTGTAACTGGATGATCTTTGAAGTTCCTTCCAACCCAAACCATTCAGTGATTCTGTCATTCTAAGTTTTGGTCCTCAGCAAAGTAAAATGTTTCCTATCCAGGCTTTTATCAGGTTGTACAGAATTTCCCTATTTGGCAATCTCTGCTTTTAAGAAAAATAGAAAATAAATTTTGTTGCTTTATTTTGTGGTCCAGAACAGAAGAGAGAACAGAAAGGTTCAGTCATCTTGTGGGTGGAGTCCGTGCCCACCCCGAGCCATGTCTCAGCCAGCCCCTTCCACCCAGCTGTGGTTCTCTTTGGTCAGCAGGGTTACAATTGAAATGGAAACTCCTCTGGGCCAAAAGGGTCTTGCTTGTTTTGAGGAAGGACTGTGTGCCAGGTTGTTCTTTGTTGGGAATGTTCTGCTCTACCTGCCTGTGGTTTGGCTTACGGAAAGATTGTGACTTTTATAGTCGGCTCCTGGCAGAAGTGCAGGCATTTCCACACTTCCAGGGGTTGCTGAGCTTGATAAATGATTACTGAAGAACAGCTAAAAACTTTGTCTCTGTAGGGCTTTATTTGTGGTGCTTTTAAGGAGAGTCTTCTGGTGGGTGGATGGGAAGGGTCAAGATTCACCATTTATTCTTCTAGATGGGAAATGGTGAAACTGCCCCAGTGGTTTCTGTAGTTCTGACACTCTAATGTCACAGAGCAGAGCTGCTTTTATTTCCTAAATTAGAATAGGGTTGCGGATTTGCTTTTAAATCTGTTATCTAATCTATGGGCTGCACTAAAAGATACATCTCCTCATAAGAGCTTTTTACTTTTCCCATAGCTGTGAAATAAAAAATGACAGTTTGTTCATTCGAGAATGCACATAAATGCTGTTAAGTTCTTGACCCTCCTAAGGAGAAGTAACCATGAGAACATCCTTTGTCTGTGTGTTGCCTTTCATGCTTATAATGATGGCTTTTGAAAGTTTTCAGTTATAGCAAATCAAAGTCCACTTACTTAGAGTGAACATGACAAATGATGGGAAATTGCATATATTTTCTCCTGACGTTATTATAAAATAAGCGCTCAAAGACTTCAGTGGGAGAATTAAATCATAAGCCTTCAGATTCTTTTTTTTTTTTCCTTCACAAACTGCAGATGCAGTTCAGTCTTTGCAGGAGCAGCTGAAATCAGATTTACCCATGCTACAGTGTGTATTGGCATTGGAACTAGACCACCAACATCTTTTTTAACAGGAACGCTAGGAACAAAATAGATTTCAGGCCAAGATTTGACCTTGAAGAGAGGAAAGCGATCGTTATTTATTGTAGACTGTAGCTTGGGTTTGAAAACATTTCTTTTATAGTCAGTTTTAGTTAATGCAAGTTGCTGCAGAAAGAAAATATCTCCCTCACAAAAGAACACATGGGAAATAATAAGCTTATTAATTGAATGCATGAAACCTGCTCTGCTGTTCATGAAAGAAGGGCCTATGCTATGCTGAATAAAACTCTGCTCTTTGCATGCTGATGTGTTCTCCACGAATGGATGTTACTGCTTCATTAGGAAACCCAGCAGTTGAAGCTGCCTTCTGGCAGCAGAACTCCTTTCCTTTACCAGGCTTGGGCAGAGAGGTAAAAGAGCCAGCAGTTTTTTGTAAAAAAAGAAACAGAGAATCTTTAAAACTGAAGTTTTCTTAAGCTTGAGGCAATTTTTCATTTCAGGGTGAACCTTTTATTTCTTGCAGTAACTTCGCATGGTGCAATGTAACAAATTACTTGAGGATTTTTCAATTCCCAGTTTCACCGTATTTGACCCAAGTATGAATCAAAATCCCCTGCAGTTGTGTAAGAAAGTATCTTCTTTTCCTTCCCAAAGTGTTGCTGCTTAACATGTATATTTAAGAGTTTGTAAGTATTTTTCATTCATTTCCCATGTGTCGCATCCAGAATTCACTTTGTGGAAAGTGCTAAGTAGATACTCTGAAAATCACATTAATGTCACAATATAATCCTTTTTTTTAAACTTTTTTTTTATTTTAATGTTACATTCATAGTATTGTTGTCCTAATTCTGATTTCTCTGACATGTCTGTAAATGGAGCTACGTTGTGCTCATCCTACGCCACTGGCAAGGGAAACAAAATCCAGTTCCAAACAGGAGGGTGTATGTGGGGGAGTTGGGACAAAGAAACGTTGTTTGTAAACAAATAAACTGAAAAAAGCTTATTTTGGTCAGTGACCAAACATAATTAATTAATTAATTTCCTGAAGACATTCAAGAAAAAAAGACGTTAAAAAGCCCTGGATTTTTTGGAAAAATAAATTTTGAGCAATGCTTTGGGATTTGGAAAACAAGGCATTTCACTTGGTCCAAGCCAAGCCTTTTCCCCCTGAAATCTGTGGACTGGAGCACTGGTCTGGGCTCCGAGGATGAAGTTGAGGTCCCCAGTGAACCAGCACCTTCCATTCACTTCCAGGAGAACATTGCAGAGCTGGTCAGGGCCCTGTCTTGGCACAGGTTTGTGCTCCCAGAGCTCATGTGCAGTGTGCCAAGAGCCAGCTGGGTGTCTGAGGCAGGGTCAGAGTTCACAGTCAGGGTATGGACCTGGTGCTGGGGTCCCTCTTGCCTCAAGAGAGCAGCGCTGGGTGCTGCTGACTGCAGCCTGCCTTGGTTCACACCACGCACGCGTCACCTGGTGTGAAGGACCTGTTTGAGAGGATAGCAGATTTCTTTTCCAAGTCTGTTCAGTTGGCTGCATGTACAGAGCCTGAGCTGAGTTTGTGTTTCTGCATATGTTGTACTAACCAAATGTACAACCAGCTCTTCTACTTTGTAGAAGAGCTTTGTACTTTGCATCCCTTACTGGTAATTTTCTTTTTGTCACCCTTATACTGTGCCAGTCCTGTTTTTTCTGAGCAAGTAAAGGCTTCCCTGTCTGTATTGATTATTTACCTGGCTGTGAATCCATCCTAGGCATGTTCATGAATCCTAGGCAGCTCTGATGATTTCTGGGCATGAGTATGCTTTGTTGAGCATGATGAGATCAGAACACATGTGGATTAGGAACTCAATGTTGAAAGTACTGTCAGTCTCCAGTTTCTGTAGGAATGTCTTCATACTGAAATGGGCAACAATTATTATTTTTAAAAATCATCTGTAAAAATTGACTGTAAATTATGCACAATTGGGATTTTCATGAAGCTGTCACTACATTGCTGGATGTCTTCTGTGGAAGGCAGGCTGAGACAAAGGCTCGCTTGTTCTGAGTGTGCAAAGGGAGCCTGGTGTGGCAAATGGGAAGTGGATTGGGATGAGTAGGAGGCCTTCAGGAAATAAATATAATAACAAAGCAGCATGAAGGAAAGAGCAATGATGGTGCACAGCTTTTTTAGGCAGAGGGAGAAACATTGCCAGCAGCCTGTGAAGAAGTTGTCACCATCCTTCCTTTCTGGTGTCTGTGTCAGGGTACTGTGATCCGGGTCACTGGGAGCCACAGTGTGGGATCACCATCCCTGGAAGTGCTCAAAAACATGGGACATGGTTAAGTGGTGGGCTTGGCCAGGTGAATGGTTGGACTCTTGGAAGTATTTTCCAACCTTTATGTTTCTATGCCATCACTTCTTCAGTCCTCCTGAACCCATCTGATTGGATTCAGAAGGCGTGAGCAGAGAAAGTAGAGGAGCAGGTGGCATTGCTGTTTGGGACATTCCCCTCTATACTAGAGTCAAACAGGAGTAGTGCCCTGCAAGGCAGCAAGCTGGCACAAGCTTGAAAAAAGCGTGATTCCTTTCTGTGTCTGTAATCCAGCTCATGCTTCCTTCCAGCTCCATGTGGATAGTTTGCTGTAGGAAAACGACCGGCAAACCTGGCCAGTATCATAGTTACTGGTTAATAACAGAGTCCTGGAAATCTTGTGACTTCAGTAATATTTTTCAAAGTATCATTAGTTCCTGCTATCCCACTTTGTCCATAACCATGAAATGGCTGAGTTTCTTACTAAGGAGGCTCTGATACTCTTAGAAAGCCGATTCTGTGTTAAGTCAGGAAGATGCATGTGCTCGAAATCTTCAGTCGATCTGCTTTGGATCAGAGGAGGGAGGATAACAGAGCCGTATCTTCCCCGGGCAACTGAAAGTGAAGGAAAACAGTCCCTGTGTGGCTGCAGCAGCTCGTGATTTACAGGGCTGCCCTCACAGGGCTGCTCCTGCCTCCGGGAACGCACGCTCTGCACTGCTGTTGATTTTTGAATTAAAAAAATGCAGCTCTGTACACAGTTTACTTTAGTGCGAGAGGAGGGCAGGGAAATATAGGTAAGAGCCGTTAATCCCCAGCAGGCTGCTGGGCAGGGGAACAGACACAGATGACAAAACCTAATTGGAAACATGAGCAGTTCAACAGAAAGCATATTTGTGATAATTGAGAGAGTAACATCTCCAGAAAGGAAACTCTGCAGAGGGAAACTTCAGAGGAGAAGTGGCCACTGGTAGGTGAGTGTGATTTTTCAAGCTCTCTTTAAGCTCTGAACTGATTCCTTAACAGGAACAAATACTATTAGGAGGAACTAACTAAATAAAAGATTTGTTTTCTCTGCAGGGGGAGGGCTGTACAGTTACTGCCACAAGTTTCTCTTGCAGCTGGATTAAGATATGTAGTAATACTTAATTTAAGTTCATTGCAAAAGGACACAATTGGTTTTCTTTTTGTACGTGGAGGCTTCTTCTACCTTTTGCATGTGAAAATCTCACCACTCCCAATAACTGAAAAGACTTCAGTTTTACTTTTTTCCTTACTCCTGCATATTTTTTTTATACGTTTGAGGTTTTTCTAAGAATCAAACTTGTACAGCAAGTATTTTGCCAAAAGCAAAGGGAACCCTTGGTTAGAAAATAGTGCTGTGTTTTTGCTAATGAAAAAGTATTGTGGACTTAATAAGGGAGAACACATTGCAAAACACATTTTGGTTTGAATTGGAAGAGATTCTTTTTTTTTCCTTCTTTTTCTTGAAACAGCAAGTAAATGTAAATTATACAGTAGGAGCTCACTGCTGTTCTGCTGGGTAGGAAAAGAAAACCAGCTTTTAGTTTCTCTAAGTTATACTGAAGTTGAAAATACTTGTATGTGCCTTCTTAATGTTATTGGTGTAAAATTCTTAATGTTTCATTACAGAAAGAATCTCTTTCTAACTGTAATACCAGGTACTACCGTGTTGGTTTTTTTGGTTGTTTTTTTTTTTTTTTTTTGTGTCTGTGTGTGTTTTTTCCAGAGCCTGCAGACAGCACAGCCTCCCAGCCCACAGGAATGAATGAAAATGTCTCATCCTCAGTTCAAAGCTGCGGCAGCACTGTTAGTTGCAATAACTCCTCAGCCATCCCTCAGCCCAGCTCTGCTATTAAACCTTGGCGCAGCAAGTCCCTCAGTGCTAAGCACACAGCTACGTCTTCCATGTTGTCTGTAAAGCAGCCGGCGGTGGAGCCTGCAAAGCCACCCTCGGAAATCGCCAAAACGACTCCCAACGGGCAGAAATCCATGCTTGAGAAGTTAAAGCTCTTCAACAGCAAAGGAGGCTCCAAAGCAGGAGGGACAACGCTGGAGTGCCCTGCGTCTCGGGATAACAGCTGCGAGAAGCTGGAGGCTCTTCTCAGCTTTGAGGAGAGCGACGAGATCGATGCCGCGAATCAGGGCATGAACAACCCGGGATCCATGTCCAGTAGTCCCAAAATTGCACTCAAGGGAATTGCACAAAGGACTTTTAGCCGGGCACTAACTAACAAGAAAAGTTCTCCGAAGGGTAATGAGAAGGAGAAAGAGAAACAGAAAGAGAAAGAAAAGGATAAAAGCAAAGACATTACAAAGAGAACGTCTATCACAGAAAAGCCGGACTTGAAAGAGGAACCAAAAGAAGAACAGACAGCACTAGCAACAACAGAGATGCCAAAAAAGTCCTCCAAGATCGCAAGCTTTATCCCTAAAGGAGGGAAGCTGAACAGTGCCAAGAAGGAGGCCTCTGCGCCTTCGCACAGTGGAATACCAAAACCAGGAATGAAAAACACCACAGGGAAATCCTCAAGTGCCCCCGCTGCTGCGAAGGAAGGCGAGAGAAGCCGCGGCGGCGGGAAAGCCGGCTCGGGGCTGTCGCACCCCAAGTCCCAGCTGGACAGCCGTCATTCCAGCTCCTCGTCCAGCCTCGCCTCTTCCGAGGGGAAAGGCGCGGGAGGGCTCCACAGCAGCGGCAGCAGCCAGGCTGTGAACGGGCCCGCCGTGAGCACGCACACCACAGGGAGCAATACTGTGAGCGTTCAGCTACCTCATCCCCAGCAGCAATACAGCCACCCCAACACCGCCACCGTCGCGCCCTTCATGTACAGGTATGGCACGCTCCTCCGGCGGGCTCTGCGGCAGGGATGCCTGGGAGGGTCATTGTGAACACTCTTTTGGGGTAAATGCTGCTGCATCTAGAAGTTTCTTGTCTTTAGAGAGTAGGCAGTTCGTGGATTTGCACAAAACCTGAGGGTGAAGGCTGCCAGAAAAAGAGGTGTGAGCAGTTGTGATAGATGGGAGGGGGAATAATTGTTGTGTTTGGCCCTGCTAACAGGTAAGAATCAGATGAGAATCTGAACACCTTGACCAGGTACAAGAACATGTATCAGGTTTGGTTTGTGCACTATAGCCTTAAAAGTTGTGACAACACCAATTTATGATGTAGATGCACTCGTGGTCTTCAGTGTGGGTAGCAGTGGTGGATCTGCCTCACTATAAGCAGGAATGGGAAATAAAAAAAATAATAAAACCCACCCCTTAGTATAGGTAAGGCCAGACAACAAGTCTGATGTTCTGTGCATTAACCTTGAATGAGATGAGCAAAGGAGTGGCCAGATGAGGTCACAACTAACCTCTGCCTAGTCCAGTTGCTGTTTGAAGCATCTTCTGTTAGACAATGGGAAGTGTAACGAGGGAAATCAACACCAAAGATTCCTAAGGACACAAGAAGTTCCTCAGTCGGATGGTGGGATTTTTGATTTGGACAGCTGTCTCTTAGTTTTCTTTGACATCACTTAATTCTTTCATAGGAAGAGGATGCAAGCAGTTGTTCTGTCTTCATCATCTTCTTGCTGCTCATGATTTGAGAGACTTTTATCACATCCTTCCCTTCCTTAAGATCCCCTTCTGTTGAGTCACGAGTTGCAGAAAGGACCCCCTTGCTTTCTAAACTCCTCCTCAGAGGAGTCCAGGTGTGGCTGGACCCAGTCTTAGCCCCAGACTTTGGCAACTTTGTTCATGTCTAAAGGATTATGTAGGTGTAATTGAACTTTTGTGTAACTTTGCCCTGCAGGGTTAAGGATAGCAAACCAGATATATTTGTATAAAAAGAAAGTATTTATTACAATAATGACTAAACTGAAATATCTTAATCAGAATTATTTACTACACAGTATGGGAAGCTATAACTACTAGTATAGTACAGTGCACTATTTCAAAGCAATGTCGAAGGAATTATATTAAAGCTAGCAAACCCAATTATTATGTAGAGATTGATGTTACCCATACCAATGACCTTTGCTTTTGCTCAGCCTTGAGGGCACCCCCTCTCAAAGGAGGAATCTCCACACACACTTCAGGAAGGGGTGTGTCACAAGACCCTGCTGTTAGAAAGTGGCACTGGACTTTAATAGTCAAGTGACGGACTATCAGTCATTTGTCTCCTGGCCAGCTGTGTCAGCTTACCATCTTTAGTTAAGTTATCGTTAATATCACTTCCTTGTTCCTTTATCTTCACCTCACTATCAGGTTGTTTAACTTTGGGATTGATGAGTCAGGCTGATTTCAACATTATTCAACACCAGAATGCAGCAGCATGTGGCCCCTTTCTCCTTTCACTACCAACAGCTTTGAAAATAGGCTGTTGTTGGAGTTGGTTTACCCCTACTCCAGGCAGAGCATCCTGTTCCAAGGGTCAACTGAAATTAAGAATATTGCAATAGTCATTCCCCAGTGTGTCTTCACTTTTGTACAGCACTTACCCTTCCAGATGTTTGTTTGTGTGGCTCTGTGAGCAAAACACAGCACAATCAGTAAAGTGAAATGAGTCACAACATATTAATCAAATCTGACAGTAGATTCTTACACCATCACCTTTCATTACCTGATAGCCATAATATCAGACAGTAAATTGGAGTTTGAAGTGGATTTTATCCAGTCCTTGTTTTTGAAATCTAAGTGCTAGTTATTGAAGAGAAACTAGCAGGACTGTAAGATGCCAACACACACTACCTGCTTTATCTTCGTGTAATACAGACTTTATTAGAGAGGAGCGGAATGACCACAACAACTGGTGTTATTGATAATTAAAATACAAGTGGAAATCCAAATGTCTTAAGACCCTGTCTGAAGCTGTGAAGCCTATCTTTGACTATGAATTTTTTATTTTTCACACTTGAGTGCTTGTTTCCATTTCCAGGACATAATTCAACATGGGACTAATGAATTATGTAAACTCAGTCTGCTGGTCTGTTCTGCAGAGCGGGACAGAGTGGCGGCTGGCAGGTGCACTCGCCTCCTTGTTGTTCTGGCTGTACTTTGGATGAAGAGTGTCTGCTCATCTCTGTTTGTTTTGCCTTCCAGATCCCAGACAGACAATGAAGGGAACGTGACAGCCGAGGCCAGCACAGGAGGGGTCAGCATGGATTCTGCTCTTTATGTCAAAACTGCCCAGCCTGCTCTCGAAGACCTCTCAGGTACGTCTTGGTGACATGACCAGTTACTGACTGTGGTCTGGTTAAATGAGAGTGGGCTAAAGCAAGGTGGGTTTATTGCTAATGCTTTGGTTCTCAGTAGTTACAGTATTTCTTTCAGCTCTTCAGCAATGAAAACGAGGTGTCAGTAATTTGAATCCTAGATGCTCATGTTCAGCACAATGGTGTCCGCCCCAAATTTCTTGAAATCATGATGATTTCTGTGTACTTAATGTTTCTCTAGGAGACTTGCAGCATTTTTCAGGAGGAAGCTATTATAAGGATCCTAAGTATTCCCAAGCATTTGGTATTTCTTGTTTACTTTTTAAAACTTTGTTGTGGAGTTTATTTCCTTGATGCTTTAGTTCGTTTCTAGGTTTGAGGGAATCTCAGTATCACTCACATGAATCCGATCAATTTGAGAAACAGCATTTGCAGCAACAGGGGGGCCAAAATGAATTTACAATCAATTAATTTCTACAATTTATGGTGTCCAGCATACAGAAGCTGAAACTGATGGTAGCTAGAATATGAACAACCTAAATTAGAAAGTAGTTCATATATCTGTCTAGAATTCCTGCTACTGTAAGAGGTATATGATAATTAGCAAAAATTTTAAAGCTTATCAATATATCAAAGTGATTTTTAGCAACCATATTCTATTACTGTGTAGATATACAGTAGCATCTAATTTGGTCTAAAATGTGTTTTTAAAGTCACATTCAAGTCTCTTCCTGATCCAATTTCAGCAATAGCTGTGACTTTGCTCACTGCATGCTATTACAGTATATCCCATCTGTAGAATATCTCAGGTTTTTTTCATCTCCTTAGTCTTGGTGTCTTCCAGTTTAATGCGGATTTTGAAACTGAACATCATTCTTGGAGAAATGATATGGCTAAAAGTTTCACAGTGGGATTAATTTCATACTGTATTACATATTCTATCAATTCTGTCTTTACACCTGTGTGCACATGTGCTGATGGCAGAGGTAAAAGGCAGAGTCTTGGTGAGGAAAAGGGCTTCAGGAATGCAGAAATGAGGGTATCTGTGTGCACAGTTTATGTATGGGTGGATTAAGTACTTGAAAAGCAAACAAATGCCACAGGGGATAAAGTCCTTGAGAATGCTTTTGGGCTTATATTTAAATATGAGAGTCCAAAGTAAGAAAAATTTTTCAGTATTACCTCTTCTTCATCATCATCATATTGCCTAGCCAGGATGTATTTCAGCCTGTAAACTGAGAAGTGTTCATAGACAACTAAAGGCCTTTAATCTTTAATACCAGGTGTTGTGTAAATACAAACTATTACTCACACAATATGTAAGTTTGGGGATCCAAAAGAGGAAGAGAGCTGACAACCCCAGCTGTGCACAGCCAGCATCCAGAAAGGGGTCTTGGGGGGAACAGAGCCAACAAGGCAAAAGAGTCCCTCAACCCAAGTGAATTAGGAGAAATAAGGGACAGATTTCTTCTCTCCCTGCATAGCAGGTGTTAATTTAAAAGCACATATAAAACAAGAGAGAGCATAGATAGGGAGGAATGGAAATGGAATCACTTAAGGATCCTTCCTGCTCATGAGGAGTTAATTGATTTCATAATTAAGTTCTAGTGGCACTATTCAATATCTGTCTTTTAAGTATGCTTATAATTCAAATAGAGGAATGTCATTTGGGTGAAAATTCGGTATCAATTTAGGCATAAGAGTAGTCTCAACAGAAATGGGTTCAGTTTGTCTCCTGTGTGTTCTCCTAAGAAGTTACCTACCATTTGCCTTCCTATCTAGGAGAGAAATTTTCTGTGAAAGAGCACTGTGACCTTTGTTAAGCTAAAGGCCTATAAATATTTTATGGGTTTTACTGCAAAAATTTGTAGATCCACGAGTATAGAAAATGTTTTTCTGTCCCAGACACCCTTTGGCTAAAGGAATCAGTCTTGTTAGGTGGATGTTTCCAGTCCAGCTAGACCAAAATTGCTTGACCCTTTGGCTTAAGTGAATTGTAACTCAGGGAGATGATTTCCCAGGGAATGGAGACAGATGAAAAAAAAGGGCTAACATGGACATTGAGCACTTTGGTCAGTAATTTGTGCCACTGCTGCTTTGTAGGCAACAGTGTGTGAGTGTTTTTCTGTGCCACCAGTCTGGCATCCTTTAAAAACATGAAATTTGGGGCAAAGAATGCAGAAAGTTCCAACAACAGCTTATTTATCTGGTTCTTAACACACCTGATGTGTGTAATATATAGGTATCCATGTAAACCAGCAATCGTGTGGATGACTTGCATCGCTTGTACAGAGAAGGTGGATAGAAAATGTAAAAGTTTTACATTTCCTGTAGTATTTTCTTTAGTCATGAGTTGAAAACCCTTTAGAGTGAAATCATGTCCTTCTGTGCCCAACAGAAGCTTTTTGATGGCTTTTTGGAGGTTTTCTGTTCCAGCTTTCAGCTTACAAAGAATACGCTGGCACTACTAGAAATCCCCTTCTCTTCAGCCTCTTAGAAGGTTTAACTCTATAAAGCTCAGCTGAGGTGGCAACCAGAGCATTTCTGAATGGACAGCTGAGAGCATGTAAATAAATTATACTGATGCACTAATTAAATTAGTAATTTTAAAAGAAGAAATTATGCTGAGGCACTAGGATGGCTTTTTTTCTTTTTTTTAAATTTACATAAACTGTACTTTTAAAGAGCAGGACATAAATGTGTTTTAGAAGAGAGTATTTAAAAAGGACAGGATTTCTAAATGCCATGAGAACTAAGTCATCCCCCAACTTTATGTCATGTAGCACATTTAGGTAACTGTGTTGTGATGTTGACGAGCAAAAACTTTTGCTATTTCACCTGAAAAATCACTCAGCATGGAGCACCCAGTCAGCACACTTTAGTTGATTGGAAAGCTGTTATTGTAGAATGAGCTCTGTGTGAAAAAGGAAAAAGAAAATCTAGTGAAAATACAGCACTGCAGAAACTGGCTGTGTCAGGTTGATGTTAATTGTGTCAATATATGAGAAGCAAAGGGTGTTATTGATGGAGAATGTATTCTAATGAGGTTAAAAGCTAACCAGAATTTAAACTGGGCCATATGGGGAAGTGACAGCACAGCAACATCTCAAAGGCAGCCTGTGCAATGAAGTTGACCCTGCAGAGCTCATCTCAGTCGGGATGTGATGATGGTAGGTGCCTGCAGACAGGAATGGAATTCAATCATAATCAATTTAGAAAGGCAGTAAAAAAATGTATTTGAGTCAGATTCAGGCACAGGCAGCAGCTCAGTTCTGTGCTGTTTCCTGCATTATCCTTTCTCATGGCTTCCCTTCCCTGTAGGAGAGGATCCCGAGACACGGCGTTTGCGGACGGTGAAGAACATCGCTGATCTTCGGCAGAACCTGGAGGAGACCATGTCCAGCCTACGGGGAACCCAGGTCACTCACAGGTATGGGCACAGCTGTGTTTATGAGAAAACAATTGTGCTTTTACATCCTTGAAAAATGATTGACACTGGCAATGGAAAATACTTGTGAATGATGTGCACTGGTTACTGAGGTGTATGATGAGTAATTGATGGGGTGGGCTGTGTATTGAATCAAAGGTGGAGAGTAGTCAGCTAAATGTTTGAATATAAGCAAAAATGTTTCTTCATCTTACTGTTGAATAAATGGAGTGCATTACACCCCTCTCCTCCTATGTGTAATACTTTGTTTAAATAAGCAGGTGGACTGTGCTTGACCCACTTTATCAAGTGGATACCTTGAATTCCTGACCAGTCTTTGGTCAAACAAATTCTTTTAATTTTGTTAGTCACCCATGTACGTGACTGGTTTATTTTGTAAAGCAGCATTTGGAAATCTTCAGCAGTATTTAAAATATGCTGTAAATGAACAAAGACTTTTATTTCATTTAGACTTTCTGTGACTTAGGTATTTTCAGTGTTGAACAGAAGGTTCGGGAAAATAAGCTGCTTGGCCCCTAATGATGTTGGGGCCTTATGGACTCCAGCCCTAAATGAGTTCATTGGGGGAACACTTTGTGTTTTGCCTTTGTATCTAAAACTGAGGCAGGGCTTGCAAAGATGAACTCCATTGCTATTTTTCTTTTCAAATTTCAATTAATGCAACAACTCATTATGATTTAATTACTACAACCAGAAGATATGTAGGTTTTTGCAGCATATATGTAACATTATATTGTGAATGGTACAGTGGTGTTTATTTTTAAAATTATCCACAATAAACAAAAAGTAATGACACTGTTAGTTGAGCAGGAAAGGAAAAGAGTTCATGAGGATGAGATGCAGCTATGGATTAGCTACAGTGAAGCTGAGAGAATTCAGGGTATAGGCTTGCAATCTATCACCTGAAATCTCATGGTGTAGCAGTCCCATTTTTAGGGTTCTGTATATAAATATTATCAATATTTTAAAAAAATATACTCAATTCATGCATATATATAACAATTTATTGGTTTTTTTCTGGGTTTGCTCCTATGTTTGGGTTTGAACATCTTCAAAACAATTCCTATTTTATTCACTGATTTGTTAATGTGCAAGATATATTTTGAAAAAGAAATTTTTTGGCCTTTCTTTTTACTTTTTCATTTAATCCTCTCCTAGATGTAGAAATAGCTTTCATCCTGGTGCTGTACATGTCTCCAGAGCTTTAGGACTTTAATGAATTTAGAAAAAAAAAAAAAGTAGTACTTCAGCTGGTTTTCCTTTAGTCATCTTATTATCCTACTCCCTTGTGTAGAGTGGCAGAACTGTGGTATAATTGAGTTACATATGATTGGAGATGAAGAAGTTATGCTTTGATACTGCAGATATTCCATTAAAAGGTTCCTGCTTAAGCCTTCTCACATGTATGTTGAGCACCTGGTGGTCCCTATGCAGGGGTGTCACTGATTAGGAATGTGGGGGAATGGACCTCCCCCTTGCAGAGTGTAGTAGCGGGCAGATTCTCTTGGTGCTGTTACCCACAGGCTGTAGCTTGGTGGGCACTCAGGGCACAGGGTCTCGTGGTGCCCTGAAACCTCACGTTTCACCTGGCACGTGGTCTCTTTCTTTCTTTCTTTCCAAGCACTCTGGAGACCACGTTCGACACCAACGTCACCACCGAGATCAGCGGGCGCAGCATCCTCAGCCTGACGGGGCGCCCGACCCCCTTGTCGTGGAGGCTGGGGCAGTCCAGCCCCCGCCTGCAGGCGGGCGATGCCCCGTCCATGGGCAATGGGTACCCGCCCCGGGGCAACGCCAGCCGCTTCATCAGCGCCGAGTCGGGGCGCTACGTGTACTCGGCCCCGCTGCGCCGGCAGCTGGCGACGCGCGGCAGCGGCGTCTGCCACGTGGACATCTCGGACAAGGGCGCCGACGAGATGGACCTGGAGGGCATCACCATGGATGCCACGGGCTACATGAGCGATGGCGACGTGCTGGGCAAGAACATCAGGGCCGATGACATCACCAGTGGGTAAGTTAGTGCCCTGCTTGGGGTGGCGCTTCCTTTGTGGCGGGTGGCGCCGTATTTATGTGGTTGCTTGGAGGGATGGTAAAACCAACCCCAAATATATTCTGCTAGTTTTAATAAGTGTCTGGAGAGACGGCTCATTGTCACAGTTAATTTAATCAGTGGGATTTAAGCACGTGATTTCAGCGCATGTTAAGAAAATATTCCCGTATATGAAGATATTCTTGTACATGATTAAATGTTTTCCTGAGTCAAGGTTCATCGTGGTTGTCAGACACATGCTGCAACATTCATTGATGCCCACGAGATGGAGAGAGTGAGGCATATTTTATACATTGCTGAACTCTTGCCGTCTGAACTTTGAGGGGACAGTTCACTGGAAGGAAATAAGTTTGCAACTCTGTGTTAGGTAAAATAGTTGTATGCATCAAATAAAGTTTAAGGAACAAGCTAGTGGGCAGAAATATGCAGTGACAGACAATTATTAACAAGGTTTTACATGAACATTTTGTCTCTCCCTTGAATGGAAAGAGCATTTGTTCTTTGCTCTGAAGTCAGTATTCAGCGCAGCGTGTCTATTTTCAGTTCTACTGTAACATGCACTCATTTTTTCTTAGCTCAAGTGCATCAGCCTTTTCCCTGTCTGGCCATCTTACATCCTTTGCTTTTTTGTAATTTTGTTGCTAGTGACATTTCTTGTGAGATTTAGTGTCTTTTATTGGAACAGAAAGCTGGAATCCAGCTGCTGCTTTGTCACTAACTTAGCCAGTTCAGTTGCACCATCTGGAAATGTCCATTAATTTTGTCTGTTGTGAATACTTGGACATTTTTGAAAAGTCAGACACTTTATTTTTAATTCTTTGTTAGGGAAGCATATGTTGAAGCAGCTGATGCAAGAACCAGTATGAAATTCTGTTTCAGGTAAAGCACCAGTAGCTGTAGCTGCATTACTAATGCATCATATCACTAAAGTACCTTGTCCTGAAATAAATCAACTTACACTTGAGTTTTGTAATGTTTATTGTAGTAAGTTACTGCTTTTCCTTTGGACTATGAATTTTACTCGAACTTGTGCCTGCAATTCTGGTCTGGAAGTGAGGAAAATAAATTCTGAGTAGCACCATGGTTTCTATAAAACACCTTGAGCAGGAGGTGAGCAGTACCTCTGGCAGAACTGTGTCAGTGAAGGCTTCTGCTGCTCATATCCCAGAGGAGCTCCAGTCCTTGCAGATCTTTACCAAGTGTGTAATGTTCAGATTCCAGGCTGAGGAGAAGGAAGGAATAAGAAAACTGTTGAATTTATGAATGGTATTGCCGGAGGAATCTGTGCCTTTGCTCATCTCTGTGTCTCATTTCCTTTTCTGTGTCCGTCTGTTCATTCTGCAAGGTTAAAATTGGGGGTATCCATCTGAAAGTACAGGTGTGATCTTTAGATTCTGGGTCTAAGGGACCAACAGTGTAATAAAATGGCTTTGCCAGTTGGTACTTCTGTTAATACCAAGAGTAATACTGAGAATGATGAATCTTGCAGAAAGAGTCATATACTCCACCCCACTTCACTCCTAGCCGTGTTAAGACATCTTAAACTAAGTATCTGACTCTTTTTTCTCCCCACTAGTTTTTAGAGGGAGATAACTTTCACTTTTTACTCACAGAACTCTCCACAGATTGATGAATGACATCTCAGTATAAAGTTCTTAGGACAAGAAGTGTGTACAAATGTATTTCTCTTTTCCACATCTTTTACCTTTAGCAAAAAACCCCTGTTTTGCTAAATAATATGAGTTAGTTCAACACTTTATATAGCACTGGTTGGAAAGATCCAGCTCCATTTCCAGGTGGTAGGCAGGGTTTGGAGGTGGGGAATTTGGGGGTCCTCTCCTTGCTGCACTGGGCATTTGGAGGGAGCAATGCTGGAAGCAGCCCCACACTGTTGGGGTTCCACAGTGTGTGGAGAGTAATCGTGTGTGGGAATTCCCCAGGAAAGGAATGCTGCAGTGCTGAATTGCAATAACAGCATTGGATGTAATCCCGCTATTAATGGGGAGAGATTAAAAAATGAGGGGAATCTCAGTGACATCTAATGGCACTGGGCTACCATCTCCAGTGTGGACAGACGTCTGGCAGCCCGTTCCATAAGTTATCTTCCCCAATGTCAGTTTAATCCAAATAGTAAAAAAAATAGGGTAGCATTGAGTTTTTGTGGGACAGGAGAAATAAAATGCTTCGGGACTCTGCTTGTAAAGAAAGCATCCATGTGACTTGCTGCAGAACAAATCACCAAGATCAGCGTTAGGGCAAAGAGGCTCACTATTTCCAGAAGCTGTTACAGTGTGTGGAGAGCAGCACAAGAGGGTATTTAAAGCATGAATAGCTCTTTATTAGCTGGTATGTGTTTCACTTTGTCATTTTTCAGAATTGCTGCAATCCTGCAGTCTGAAAACCTTGGATCTGTGTTTTCATTGGCAAAATGATAGGGAAGGGAGCCAAAATATTTGTTACAGCCAAAATAAATCCAATAGCCAAGAAAAACTATTTTAGCCCTGTGATCCTGATGCTTTCTCTGAAATGTACTGGGTCATGGGAAGTTTCGTTTGGCCTCCTTTAGTGAGTCGGCTCAAGCAGAGCTCTGGCAGACACCAGGGTTGCTTTCTTAGGGTTAGGAGGAATATCTTTGCCAAACGGCCAGAAAACAGCTCTTAAACTAAGGAAGTCTCCAGGGGGTGGATCAAAGGTAAGAAGTTGCCTTATTTCGGGAGCTAAAACACAACCCAGTGATAAAGCAAGGGGACTGGGATTTGTTTGAGGTGGGGAGTGAGCCCCCAGCCCACTGTAATCCTTTGGTGGCTGAGCTCAGGGCTCAAAGCCCCATCAGAAAGTGGCACCCCAGAGCCCAGAAGTGTCTCACCTGTCTTACCCCAAGGATTGTCCCAGGAGGGGCTGTTAATTCTCATGGGTTTTCTGAGTTTGTTCAGAAGGTTTTGTCCAGTTCAGTCTCTCTTTAGGTACTAACATACCTTTTTTGTCTCTCCCGCCACCCCTAGAGTTAATTCCTTTTTTATGTGTCATTAGAACGCACCAACAGGGCTGCTGGTCAAAAAAAAAAAAGCCTTTTAGAATTGTTTTCTTTTAATTTCATTAATCCTCTGTCCCTGTTTTCACTACCTCAGTATGCAGCTTTCTATGCAGAATTAACCGTGCTGGTCACAGGTTTTCTCAGGAAATGGCTTTGATTCTGCAAACACACCTTTGTCAAAATCATCCTTTACACAGGCATGGCTGTTCCAGAGATGTCCTAACCAAATGTGGGTTTAGTGATTTGACAGCCCAGTTGCCTGAGAGCCTGAACTTTGAGGCAGGGCAGTCAGTGAGCAGCCTGGACTGAGGGTGCCTGCCAGGCTGGGCTTTGGGGCATGCCCAGCTCACTCATTTGAGTGTATCTCATTAAGAAATGTTGCCTAGTGACTCTCTCAAACCTCACTTGGCCAGCCTAGCAACACACTGCTCCCTCAGCTGTTAGACAAGGCCAGAAGGGCACAGTCTGCATCTGATGTTCAGGGCCACTGTGCTAAAATTGTCCGTGCAGCCACCTTCCATGGGTGCAGTGGCTGGGAGCCGGGGGGGAGACATTCTGCCTTTTTATTAACCTGCACATTTATTTGATGGTTTGGGGCTGATACGCTTCCATTGCAGATCTCGATTTCCACAACCTCTTAATGTGCTTGTGTGCACAGTGCTTGTGGGATTATGATTCCTTCTTGTTTGTTCAAACCTTTATGCTCCCCAGGGGTCTTTCCACAAGCACTGCAAACAGCTGAATTTGGCACACGGCTGAAGGATGCTAAAAAGGGAGGACAGGCCACTCTGGACTGGGTAGCCAGGCTTTACCCCTCCTTCTGCTCACGTCTTTCAAACCCACAGAAGCACTGTGCCCTTCATGGACCAAAACCATCGTTTAAATAGTGTTCTGAAGAAGGCTTAAATTTGGGAGTTGTATCTGTTAGGAGGTGAAGAAGAGCTGAAGCTGAGGACTGATTTCATTGAATGTTGACGTGTAAATGAGATTTGGAGGATCCTTGCAGCTCAGTTTCTTGGGTTTGTGCTATTTATCGGTCAGACAGTGACACATCTTTTTCAGATGTCAGGGTCACACGTGGTGTAATAGACCTTCACTTGGGCTGAGGTTTCAGAGAAAGAGAAGAAGGACTATGCTCTTTGCTGCTCGTGAGAATCTGTTATTGGTAACAGTAGGTAAGAGAAACCCTTTCCTTCTAAGCTGCAACAGGAATGGTTGCTGCGCCAGGTAACATGTGGCTGGCTGGAAAACAGGAGTGGCTGAGCTGAGAATGTGTGCATTGATTCAATGCTCTGTGTGGAGTTTTTTCTGACCTATTTCTTGCCGTGGTTATTACCACTGTATTTTTTCTGTGCACTTTGAGTTCCAGTGGGTTAGTTATTTACTGGACATTGCTCTTCAAATGCTATGACTTTAGTGATAAGTCTTCATCTAAATGCGGTGGATGGGTAAAACTGCATTCCTTATATATCTCTAACACTTCAACATGACTAAGACTCATTAGGAGGTTTATTTTATTTTTCTTCTGTGCTTCAGCAGAGTGTTTATTTGAACTGCCTTTTTTCTTGCTAGGGCTGTCTTCTTTTACATTTTGATCTTTTCAGCATTGCAGAATAGTATCTATATATGGTAAATGGATAATTAACACAAATAATGAAGGGGTCAGGGAAGCAAACTCAAAAGTTTGACTTTTATGAAAAGGTATAAGGAAACCTTGACTTCTGACTTCATAATAAACCAAACTGAAACTGAATTTGGATTTAAAATCATAGACATCTGGGTGCTGTAAGAATGAAAAGAAAAAATTATGGCAGTGTTTAAATCAAAATAATATTCCAAGAACTGTACTTACAGTTCTTTACATGAGACATGAATAGGATATCACACAAGCATTTTCAGTAGTATTAAGGTTGTACATTGGTTTAAGTGTTCTTAAATATTGCATTCATTTCAGGAATAGTTCTTGTGTCAGCTTAATCAATAAGACAGTGTTTTATCATTTCTCACAGATGATAGCTCACATAACATGCTCTCGTAGAGCTTTTCTTGCAGTGTTCAGGAAGACAAAGTAGGCCTGTAAGGTATAACCTCAGACATCAGCTGGAATCAAACCTTTTATTCAGTATAATGGTAGAAAAAGCTGTGTTAGGTCATATGGAGTGTTACTCAATGAAATTAACTCAGAGGTTATGGTGTATTATATTTTTCTTACTTCTACATACTATCCTATTGTTAACACTTACCAAAATACCATTTAATAGCAATCATCCCACTCTGGGCTCCTTCTGTAATAAACACTCCAGCAGTGTTTGAACTGCTGCATCCGTGACAACAGGTTGTTGTAATTTGAGTGAAAGGGCAGCTTCTAAAGGACAAAATACAGTCCCAGTCTGGGGCTAGCCAGTAGAGGGGGATGGAGTCATACACACTGTGTCCATATGGATCATCTGCAGGAAAAGAGTGGGAATCCCAAGTTGCAGTTCCTCTGCTTCAGATGCTGCTGAGAACCTCTGGAGAGGCAGCACTCCCTCCTTGCTCCTCTTTGGTCACAGGTCGTTCCTCTCCTCAATAAAATTAAAGACGATAATGAAATATAGATCACTTATTGCACTGCCTATATCTGCGATTTTCTCTGAAACAGATTCTGAAAAAGGATTTAGGCATTTAAATCAAAATTGGCATATGCAAAGCTCCACTGAAGAAGAGCCTGATTTTGGTGAGCCTTCCCCTGGCTTCAGGCTCTCAGCCTGTGCCTGAGGGTGTGAGAGTCTTCCTCTTGTAACTAAAGAGTTTGCCCACATTTCCCAGGGGTCCACAGTGATGCTTGCACATCTGAGAGGACTGATCTCCTGGGTGTTTTCCAGCCTGACTCCAGCCCAGTCTGTCTGGGCTGACTAGATTTGTAAAATTGCTTTAAAAGTGATGGTGGAGCAAGCCTGTCCCTTGAGGTGAAGGTGAATTTGAGGTTAAGGTGCACTTGGCTGACAGTTTGAGTGAGTGTTGAAAAGAGGATCATACACTGAGGAGACTCGCCTGGAACAGGAATGGTGCAGCAATGTGAGAGGTGCTTTCTTTCAGTCTAATATTCTTTTATATATTGACAGTATCTCTTTGACTGCATCTGCCTAAGACCGCTCATTCTGCAGGAAGCTGGTTTCTTCAGAAGTTCGATGAGGAGCCCTTCTCCTGGAGGGAAGGGATGTGGAGACAGATGTGAGCTCTGACCTGTAGTGGCAACAGCCACCCAAGTTCCTTAGGCCACACTGTCCTTGGAATTCCTTGCCTGCAGACTGCTTGAGGCTGAGAAGACAGAAAAAAACATTTAGCCTTGGACAGCAGGGCCCAAAAATTGTTATCTGATGGCTGCTGAATGACTTACGTTCCAGGCAGCCTTAATACATCTCCAGACAGAAAAGTGTTGATTTCAAAGAAGCCACTTATTTCTGTACATTTCTTCTTTGGGTTTTGTTTTGTTTTTTTCCCCCAGAAAAGGGCTTGAGCATTAAGCAGTTAATGGAGGTGAACTTGGTTTGCTTCTAGACTAGTTTGGACAGTGTGAATAAATAGTGCTATTTATGTTATTAGTGCTTTGCAGGTGAAAGGTCTCCCTAAGTAAACTGTGAAACTAAAATATACTTGCTAAGTTTTGCATAATCTCATTTTTCCTGTCTTACCTGTTAGTGGAACGGGTATCTCCTCCTTTCCAGCAGTGATTAGAAGTTTTGAGACTGCAAGTAGTTTGTTCAGAGTTTACTCCATGTTTGGGTTGAGCATCTTCAAAACAATTAATTGCTCATTCATTATTTTGCTAATTGTAAATAGTTACTAATGATTAATAAAAGTCTTTAATTTATAAATTATAGACTGCATTAAATATATATTAAATTTAAATTAATTGAGCAATAGGTTTGTGCTTCTGTGAACCAGAAAGGTAATATTTGGTCTAATATTAAGGATTTGAGCATTGTATTGGTAGTCCCAACCTGAAAGCTCAGGACCTAATCCTGTTCCTGAACTGTTGAAATTCACAGGGAGAAAAGAATGGAGTTTAACCCGGCCATAGGCTTGTATCAGGGTCTATGTTCAACCCCTTGGTGAGAGAGGTTGAGAGCTGTGCCAGTGGGGAGGGTGTTCTAACAGAGTGGCCAGGCAAGAGCAGAGGCTGGGGAGACTTTGGGGGATGTAAACATGGGGAAGGACTATATGCTCTGATGTCAATGTTAAGATGGAAAATGCAGACAAGGTTCAAAGTAAACAGAGAAATTTGGAGTTGCCATCATGCTGCCATTTCTTTTTAAGTCAGATTTAAGACATATTCCTAGTTGCAGTAACAAGATAATTTTGATCCCATTTATCATATTTCAGAAACATCAGTGGAGAGTTTTCTGCTGTTGGTTTTTAGCGCCTGGCAAAGTTAGAGTTGTTCTTTGATACTCAAAGCTTGTTAAGCCTCTTGATCTCATCTGACTGACTGCAGTGATGAGACAGATGAAGCCTGGTGAAAAGAGAGAATTAAAGGAAAACATTAGGATAACAGTGGTACTGCTGTGTTTGTAAGGGAACACTTCTGCACCTCAAAGCGGATGTCGATACACAAAATAATCCAAAAGCTGTCATTCCTACAAGCTTTTTGTTTCTTAAAGTTTTGAGCACTTGGGTTGCTGGGCAAGTCTTCTGCCTGGAGACACCTGGGCAGCTGTTTCCAAACCAGCCTGGAATCCAGTCTGGGGCACTTTGCTGCTCTCCCACTTGTGGGTTTGGGCTGATGAAGCTGTGTGATCCTGGGCACATCAGTGTAGGCTTGCCCAGTCTGGTGTGTGCTGCTGACTTACCTGCTGCTCCTTCCCTTCCTAATACTTAACTAAAGAATGCCTGTCCCTTGGCTATCTGTTTTCAAACTTGGAAAATTCATATTCATGCATTAAGGAGCAACATGAATATATATGAAGTGGTAGAGTTGTCAGACCATAAAAGTAAGTGTGCTGCTGGCTGGCTGTATGTGTGGGTAAGTAGAGAGTGCAGGCAGAAGTCAAGTGATTCAGACCACTGGATTTTACTGGTCCCTGGCATAACCCGTTCCTGTTTCCTCAGCGTGCCTTTCAGGAAAGGGAAATAAATCACTTCAGCGTCAGAAATACCCTAAAAATATTACACTTGGAAGGGCTTGTGATGGCATTCAAAGTTTCAGAGGCACAGAAAAACTGTATTTGGCTAAAGAAAAGAGAAGTTTAAAGGGCCAGGCTGTCCAAAGCAAATTACTTTATGCCTGTAATGCAGGGCACGGAGCCACTTTCTTACAGGAAAAAATTGTCACCTAAAAAGTGGGCAGTAAGTCCCAGTTGTGTGTTAGAAGTGCATAATACTTTTCTTGTTTAACTTGAGTTTTTTCATATTGACAGGAGTTTGGCTATTTTTTTCCTTGCTGATGAAGAGTGAAACTATAGCAATGAGTATTTAAACATTAATTCCTGGAAAGATTAGAAACTCCTTTTAACCAATGTCATCACCATCTCATTGTCCGTTCATTAAATATTATTATATTTAACTTCATTAAAGGCAGTCATTCCCCATTAGCCTTTGGTACCATTCTTAAAGCATGTGTGACATTAAATTTTTGGTAGAATTTAGCCATCTGTATAAAAGTCAGAGTTTGGATACTACGTTTTTCCCCAGATCATATGTTTAACCTTCTTATTTTGGGGCAGGTAAAAAAAATACTTCTGTGTGCTGGGTTTTCTTGCACTGAATGTTCTGGCAGAGTTCCTGGGAGTCATGAAGTTAGCAGGGCAATTAGTGCAAATCTGCTGTGTTTTTTTAATAAGAAAAGTCAAATTCGTTACACCTGATCAATAACTGGCCTAATACAATTATTTGGACTGCAATGGGTCACTGTAGAGGAGAGGCTGATATTCTTGTGTTGCCTATTGTGTGGGTGTGATGGTACAATAAATTCAGATAGTGTTGAATACTGTTACACTTATATGCAGGGTAATATTTCCTGGTTTTATTCCTCCCCAGGTAAAATATTGTAAGGTTGTCTTTAGAAAAATATGCCTTCATTGTGTTCTCATTTGTCACAGAGCAGGTATCTGGAACAATAATATTGTATTCATAAAGGCAAGACAGTTTTAAGTTTGAAGGGATGGAGAGGAAGAGAAAGAAAGCAATGGTTGGAAGTTTGTGGCACCAGTAACTTTTAATCTCCTCTGTACTAACAATGGATAGTAGGGATTTATTTTTTTCATTTAAAATATATTCATTTGAAATGTGCTTTTCTCCACAGACTTGAGAAGGTAGTACCTTTCCTTCTTCCTTTGCCTCACTGTTGCATGCAGAACTAAGACATCATTGGTTTTGGCATCTTTTCAGAATTAAACATTCCTGGGTTGAGGATATTGCATGAAATGAAAATAAGATATAAAGCTTTCAAGCTGTGATTACACAAACCTGTTTCAAAATACAAAGATCTATACTGTGTTGTTCTGGCATGTAAGAAACTTGTCCCATTGGTATGGGGGTAAAAGTCACTGTTTGTGTCTGTGCTTTTTTACATGGTTTTGGTTAGAAAAACTGCCACGGTTTAATGGTCAGAGGTGCCAAAGGCATCCAACTGCCACTGACTTATGCAAGATTTGCCAGTGCTTGAAACCAGTGATAATCTGACTCTTAGTTTTCAGTTTGATGAAACTGCAGAATTATTTTATCTTGCTGAGCTTCCATGTAGAACATGTGAAAACACACTGATTTCAGCGTGGCTACCTCTTGAAAGTAATATATATATTTTCACATATTCTGAGCAATAAGTAGGGAGAACAATGTCTTTCAGCTGTAGTAGATCTTTTTTATCAAAGGGCTGCTCGTATGCCAGACTCTGACAGCAAAGCTAAAGGCTGCATTTTTCAGTACGTGTGCAATGAGTGTTCATACAGAAACGTGGTTCATGTGCAGACAAGTAGCCACAGTAAACCAATTAGTGTATGTACATGTTTTTGCAAAATACTCTTTGCATGTTTGTATAACAGTATGGTCCTAAGCTCCACTTCTCTCTTCTTTCCCTTTATTTTAGTAGCGTAGGGAAAAAAATGTCCTTCCATGATAAAATATTTATAAACTGTCAGACACAAGTTAGAAGGCCAGACCTAAGGCAAATTCCATATGTTACAGTGCAACTGCTCCCCCTGCTTTTTACAGTCTTTGTTTCTGACTTTGGAGAGTTGGTCCCTACAGATTTGCTGAATGGAGAATGCTCTTGTGTCTCACTTGACGGGCTTAGCAACCTCTTTGTTGAACTCCACTGAGACTCCTGGGCTGCTCCTGGGATGGCCCTGTACAGATTTATACATCTGGCTGAGATGCTAACCAGCAGATTGGGCAAGGCTTCCTGACTCTTCACCATCCCATTTTTATAAATGTAGTAATCACATTTGACTTGGGTGAAGTACAAGGGTTGCAGTGAGATCTCTCCAGCAGAGGCGTTGCTGGCTGCAGCTCAGAGCATCTCTCCCTTCTTGCTGTGGCTGAAGGTGTCTCCCTGTTAGGGAGAAAGCTCTGTGCTTTCTTAAGCAAGGGCAAGGTGTCCTGAGTATCTGGATATTACTCTGTGGGCTGCTGTTGGTTTGCTGAGTGGCTAAAAGATTGAGAAGATACAATCCCATCAGCTCCTGCCTCGGTGAGGTACGTTACGTGTCCAACAGAACGCTGGAAACAGCGACCACAGTGCTGGAGTTGTTGGAGTTATTTCAGTCTCAGGTGTGTGAAAACCCCTATGGTGTGTTTGCTCAACTGGCAGTGCTGCTCCTGGGTGGGCTGATGAACTGGTGATGGTAGCACAGAGCTCACTCCATGCCAGTGTCTTTAGAGGCCAGTGGGACTTGCCTTTCCAGTTTAAACCTCTCACATACATCTGTAGTCAGAAATAATTAAAGAAATTACGCTAAACGAAGAGAAAAACCCTCCTGTTTTATTTTGACGCCTGTTTACCTACTACTCTCATGAAATGCCAAAAAATATTTTAAAACATTATTGAACCATTAGTGTAGGGCAGCTTGTTGAGAAGTTATTCAATAAGGCAAGACTGGAGTAACTTTTTAATTTCAGTATTAACATATAAAAATATTTTATTCATTAATTATACCATAGTGTAGGGTAGTTGTACAGTTGTTCTTTTCTTGGGTTACTGCTGTTCCTGAAGTTAAATTACATGATGTCTATTGCTGTCTGCATCAGTACTGACTTCGGCAAAAATGTGTCATCTCTGTTCAACTGAACATTAATGTGTCATTTGTCTAAACTGGAAAGTAAGAAGTGTGCTATCTTAGCAATCTGTGAACTGTCATATGTACACCTGGCACTTCTTAATATCTCAGAAGAGTAATAATCAATAGTAGTTTCTAAATGCAAGTGTCTCTGGATCACAGTTGCAGCCAAAGTAGAATGTAGGAGCCAAAACAAGGTGGAAAAAAGCTTTTCATTCATGCTGCAACTTTGATTTCTGTAAATCTTAGGGTACTTAATGTTCATTTTTCATTCTAGGTATACATTCAATGTGATTTTTGCAGTTAACTTGTAAAAGGTTTGAGATTTTGATTGTGTTGTTTTAGCCCATGCAGAAAAATTCAGGGTGGTATAAACCATGTCTTTTTTGGGCAGGAAGGGATCATTAATGACAGCATTCACAAATATTAGGTTACTTCCATATGGGCATCATTAATGAAAGTGAAGTATTCTTCCTTCATCCCATTTATGTTGAAATTCAATTCTTGGTGGTGAGAGAGAGTGCAAAGTGTAATGGAGAACAATGAGAAGCAAAAAACCTCTCCAGTCCAACCAAGAACAAAGCATTCCTTGCTTCTTCTTCCAAGTAATATCCTTAGTTGAAAAGTTTGGAAATTGTAACACAGGGTTAAAAAACAGGTGCTACAATGACATGTTGAACCTTTATTTCGATTTCCCGAGTGTGACGTTTTGTTTTGCTTTGCTTTGCTGTGTTCAAGGTACATGACTGATGGTGGCCTGGGCCTCTACACCCGCAGGCTGAACCGGCTGCCCGACGGGATGGCCGCGGTGCGCGAGACGCTGCAGCGCAACACGTCCCTGGGGCTCGGGGATGCTGACAGGTAAGGCCAGAGGATGCTCCCACCTAGTGGTGCCTTGGATTCCCACTGTCCCTTGTCAATATTGGATCTCCTGAGATGAAGCAGCTATGGGAATTCAGAGACTGAGGATGTGGGTATAAGTTTCTCCGGAGTGTTTTTGTGTTACCTATTCATGGAGGTGTCAGGATAAATGCTGATTTTATGCCTTCTGATTGCCTTGCTGAGATCTCCTCTGGGTTTTTGTGGATGGGATGCAGCACAAGAAAACTTAAAACTTCTATTTTCATAGTGTTTGAAATACAAAAGGCTGAGTTCTGTTTTGATTTCTGCTGAATCTTCCAAGTCCAGTGATCTAGTGTGAACAGTTAAGGCCAAAGGTTAAGAATCAGGGGAGTGAAAATCCATAATTTATGGCACTGCAATCATAAAGGAACCCACGGAGATGGATGTATTCTGTTGAAGTTGAGATAAATGGGTTAAATGCTGTTGCTTCTAGTGACATCAGCATATAGTGCTTCTTTCCCTTCCAGACCCAAAGCCTGGTGAGTGTTACTGATGATGTAGTAAGTGACCCACATCCTTTTTCTTCCACGAGGGCCTCTGAGTATAAAACACGAATTTTGAGGTACAGGTTCGAACCAATTTCTGAACTAAAAGTTTTTCATTAACAGTAAGTCATTCCCAGGACACAATGCACTTGACTGAGCTTGATATGACACTTTCTTCATAGTGATGTATGTATTACTGAAGAAATACAAGTGATGGAGGATCTAGCTTTGTTTTCTAGGCCAGCTGTACTAAATGTGCTTCGGCGTCCTCCTGATAATTAGTAAAGAGCAGGATGGTAAATCTAAACAAAAGAACTAAAACCTCTCAGAGAATCCCAGCTCAGTTTGAATTACAAGTCAACATATGCTTGCCAGTTGTAAAGGACGCCTGGATTTTTCAGGAGCTCATATCTCTTTCTGGAATTTGCTACTTGAGACCCAACGAGCACTCGCTGCTGGTGCTGTGAGTTGGAGGCACTGCCACCTTGTGATGCAGCTGGGGACTGATCAAGTGTCATCCTCGTCTGCTGCTGTGGCCTCTGACACTGCCACAGTAACAGAAACATCTGTTTAAAACACAGCTTTGGTTCTAAGATAACGCATATTACTGTTTAAGTAACAGTCAGCCTTCTGGAGAGCCAGTGGTACGTTCCTCGCCACTGGTTCCTTCCCCCATCCAATATTTTCTGTTCTTGCAACACTTTTTCTTTGCGTGTAGATTATCTTCACATTTAATTTGCTGAGCTCCTTCCCCTGAAGACACCACACATCAGATACCAATTAGGTACATTTGGCAAGAGAGATTATTTGTGTGTTTAAATATATTCCAACTAGAGTGGGACTGTGGCCCACTGAAATGCAATCCCTAGTTTGTGAATTGTTTCAGCTTTGAAAATCATCCTTTCAGTTCACATGGAGGGGATGGGCTTTACACACAACAAAGATTCTGTGTGGCTGGTGATTTATCTGCAACACAGGATCACAGAAGAATTACCCTTGGTCCCAGAGCTGGTGATATTATTATGTGTTGCTTTGATTTAGTCTTTTGTATTTAGAATATAAAACTACTCACCTTTTGCAGGAGATGAGAAATTTCTGACAATAGGGCAGTGATTTTAAAATAGCCCCTTTGCTTGCTGGGTGTCCATGATGTGCAGTTTAAACAAAACATTAATCTTAGTTTGAACAGCAGTTTTCCAGGGTGAAAATGGCCATAAGGAAAAGGAGCTGAATAAACCAGTGTAGTCCCTAATTGTTTTCTTCATTCTGTGAACAGAGGCAGTGAGCAGGAGTGCTGAGTTGCTTTATTGGTACATGTAGCAAACTTAAGATTATATTTAACTTGTTCAAAGCAGATGCTAATTGAATGCATGGGAGAACAAGTGCGAAAGACTGTGAACCTGTGAGTATGAGGTTAATCATTAAAAAGTTATCAGAGGAATTTTTGCAATATGCTTGCTTGTTTAGTTTCTAGTGTTATTAATTGTAGAAGTTTAGTTGTGAGGCTTTTGCTCATTGGCTCTGGTAACAGAAAGCACAGACCTTAGAAAGTACATTTTCCCCTGCAGCAGGGAAATCCAAACAAGGCACTTGAATTTAATGCTTGATTGCAAGGTTAATGGAATCACTGCACAACACAGCTGAGCTTTTGTTGACTTCAAGACGATTTGTATTTGCCTAGAACAAAGGCATCTTAATTTTTTTAAAAAAAGGCATTAAAATGCCTTTTATTTAGTTTGGGATTTTTTTTTTTTAAGGTTGGAAATTAATCTCCTGTTGTTTTGTCTCTGCTGTATATATGGACTTGATTACCATCTGGTTATTTAAGTTGATTTCACAGATGCAGCTGCTTGATTTGAGACTACATTCTTGTCTTTGCCTTCATATATGCAACTTGCATTTATAACTATGTATAGATAAGAGAGAAAAAATTTGAACCTTCATTTGAATAAATCTGTCTGTAATTCCTTACTTGTGTAACCTGTTATTTAGGGAAGATAATTCAGACCTGTGCTGATTTATCATATCCTTGTGACTGGGACAGGTGACTGTTTAATGCATGTGAGCTTGTCAATGCTGTTATTAGGGAAATGTCTATATGACCTTTTAAAAAATTCTCAGGGATGAAGTGCTTAAAGAACTACTTCTGGGCACGATTAACTTGGATTGTTTCCCTTTCACAATTTTGTTTGAGGTTGCATGAATTACATGCCTTTGCATAAAGGCATAGAAAGGTCTTCCCAGCTTCTGATTGCAAGGACCTGTCTCATCAAAGAGTGGATTGCGTTCTCTTGGTTCTTCCAACAGCAGTGGCACTGGTGGACTGGAAGTCAAACATGGCCCAGATGCTGAGTGTGCTCTTCAGGAGCATGTCTGTGTTCATGGTTCACATCTGTGAGAACCACAGTAACTGTCTTGTCACACCCTTAGTTAAAAACAAGTCCATATCCAGTTTAACTTGTAGAAGGATTTGTGACTGAAGCTGCTTCCTGACAGTCAGCAGCGTTTTAGAAGTATTTCCTGCTTCTGAAAAGATTTTTGGCTAATCCCAGAGGAGACTGTGGATCCAGGACAGGAGATGGGCAGGAAAGAAGAATTGGAAGTGAATCAGAGCAGAAAGCCAGAGGACATTCCATGCAGAGCACCCAAACATCAATATTAACAACAATGTCACTGAATGCAGATTTTTAGTAATTTCTACAAATGGTAAAAATTATAGCTTTCAAAAATAGCTGAATAGTAGTATTTTGCTGTTATTTTGCCCTTTATGAAACAAATTAAGGTTATCTGTATGTCTTTTGGCTCAGGTAGCAGACAATGCTTCACAGTTATTTGTGGAGTAAACCCCTTTGACTGGAGTATATTTAAATTCACTGACTGCAGTTTAATTTCTTGAATCCTACTACAGTGATGAGATTATTGAAAACATGGGTTAGTGCTTGGTGATGGAGGAAGATTGCTGGATTGCCTTCTTAACCATGGGAACTTGGATCGCACTTCAGAGGGGCTGAAAAGCAAGTTGAAGCAAATCATCAAGTTTGGGGCAATATTGGCCTGTTGTGAAAAGCAGAGAGAGAAGATGTCACTGCTTTTGGGAGGAGGCAGATTCCACTGAAAGCAGAATTACAGCCATGGTGTTGATGGCTATTGCTTAAGAAGCTGTATCAAGTTTCCTTTTCTTGAATTTTTTTTAGATGCTGTTTTATTGTAGACAATGGAAAATATTATAAGGAGAAGAAAACGGAAATTTTTGTTAATATATTCTTTATGCAGTTTTATAGTAGGATAAGGACAGCTTTAAGTCCTGACTGTGTGTTTTCAGTTTTTCTTGGTAATTGAGACAGTGAAGCTAAAGTTAAATGCAGGTGTCTGTAAGTCCTGGCTTTGCAGGTGAGGAGTTAAGTCCTCCAGTCACAGAAAATATCCATCAGCACCACCACCCCATCACTACCCATCTCATCATTGCTGTGGTTTTACTACTCTAGCAGGGGCAGCACGATACATTAAAAAAGGAGAAAAACAGAGAAAATTATTCTGAAATAGAGACATAGACTGGATAGTCTTTGTCTTAAAATGTTAAAACATGACTGGGTTGTATCTTAACCTTCAGACGGACCCAACTCTTGTAATAATATGTAAAAACAGATATTCCTGCCTTGTAATGGCAATGGCATTCCCATCATCTCCTTCCCCCCCCGCATCTCCTCCTCCTGCAGTGCTCCCTCAGGAGTGCTGCCAGAAGTGTTAGTGGAGTTTCACTGTAGATGAACTTGCAGGGACATTCCTCTGGGATTTTATGTGAAGGAGTTTCTGGGGCAGGGACAGAGCAGCCTTTCTATCTGGAGGAGGAGTGACAATATCCACTGACATCCTGCGGAGGTCTCCCATGAGGAGGTGCACACTATTACCCCTCTACCCGGAACATTTCATGCCCTCTGTTCACCGTTCCTTCCCTTCCAGAAAGCCCTGGCAGCTGGACTTGCATTCAGTTGGTACTAATTAAGACAACTTACAAATTCGACTTTTCCCATTTCTTTTCCTTGCTGGGACAGTGCTACACCCCAACATAAGGATCCTGTATACTAAATGAGCATAATTTTCTAGAAAAGAATTTAAAAAATCTCTAAATTGTTTTAAGATAATGTAAATCAAAAAGTATTTTTGAGCATTCGTTGCTCACTGTGTGCTGTGAGTCACTGCGAGTTCTGTATATGTGCCCATCTAGAGATGCTTAACAGCAAAGTCACAGGACTGGTGAAATTATTCATGCCTAACAGATCATCTGCTCTGCTTGACCATCTGTTTGGATTTTATCACTAAATTAGAAAAAAGTACTATTGCTTCTAAATATGCAGGTTGTACCTTGGTACCTGTAGATATCCATCTCTCTGTCTCTGAAAGATCCCACTTTATCTTGAAAACTGACTCTCAGGAACAGGGGAAATTCACATTGCAAAGATTCTTTGAAGTTTATGCCCTTGGGATCTGCTGATTAGAATCACAATACCATATACTTTTATTTTCCAAGGACTCTTCTCACAAGCTGTAAGCCAAAGTGGTTTTAGGTTACATAAAGTAATTGCCAAGTTAAGAAACAAACAGTAGTTGAAAGCAGAGGTATAGTAGCTCTACCCGAGGGCTGAAATTAGCATTACCAAGAGGAAAGAGAGGCCACTCCACCTTCAGAGGAGGCAAGGTGGGTCAAGGGAAGCAATGTCTTGTGACAGATCTGTTTCAACGCTCTAAAGATGACAAACTTCTCGGCATGTAAACTTTTCTTCAGGTCAAAAACAGAAGCAAGATTTTGCATTATTTAACAGAAGTTGAAGAGAAGTAGCTCTAAACCTGACTCTAAAAGACAGACGATACCTACAAAGCAGAGAAGATTTAGCAAGGAAAGGTGTGATATGTTTGTGTGATGCAGAAAAGATGGATTATTTATCACCTGTAACATGGAGGGGTTAGCTGGGGAGAGGGAGCAGATTATGACAGGCTCTAAGGGCTGTCTCTATATTGAATCTGGGTTTTAATATTCACCACAGTTATTATTTTCATACTCTGGTTTGTTCTTTGATGCTTTGAAGATGCTTTACAGAACTCCCTTGAAGACGAGAAGGGAGAAGTCAGAGGTGCCCCCCTTGAGTAACCAGGTGTTTCTCAGCTTTGTGGCTTTGTGTGAATTCATTCAGGGGACACAGTAATATTCTTTTTTTTCTTTTTCATTTTTCCACACACGTATTTTTGGGGATACATGTGGTACACTGGCTGAAGTATTCTGAGAAGTACTTCTGTAGGATTTGGTGGTAGTGTCAGTTCTGTTTGGGGAAGTGTGATGAAATGGAGATAGGTTTGAAAGTTCTGTTTGCTTCTCAGGCTTGGTCTAATTTTACCTATTGCATGACAGTAGCAAAGAGTTTGCTTCCAACAGCAAACTTAAACTTAGGTTGGGAGCTGCTGGAAGGCTGGGGAGAGTTTTGAGGAGGGGATGAATTAAGGAAGTGGACAGTTTTTCAGCAGAGATTGTGTTTGTTTAAAAATTTGAATCCAGGCTCCAAATTACCACATCCTGTAGCAACAGCAGAGATATGATTGATGGAGATGAAGCAGTTTTGTGCCTATTAGTTAACTGACTTTGTGTAAAAACTTGTTTCCCTGTGGGAGAATCCATTTTCCTTGTATTCATGGCCACAAAAAAAGAACAGTTTTTAGTGCAGTTAGGACCTATCCAAGTCCTAAATCCTATCCAAGTTCATCCACGAAACCAAGAATTATCTTAGTCTTCTCTTATCCAGGTATTCTCTAATACCTGGTTTACTAGCTCCACAGGCTGACAAGGCAGTTCAGAGCAGTGCTTTGCCTTTTTCAAGAACTTTCTTCATATGAGGAGGTGCAATTCTACCACTTAACACTAAAATCAAACCAAACACCCTGCAATTGCAAGCTGCTTCCTTCAAAATGAGTAGATTAGGCAATCTCTACGTGCTTGACTATAACTTTAATTCTAAACCTCTTCAGAAATGCCTTTTTGCTTAGATGTAAGCACTGCAGAGATAGGCTGGATCTGGGCTTTAGGAGCTGCATTTCTTGTTGAATCCTTCCCCCTGATGTCATGGCCCTTGCTCTTGTTGCTGCGATTCTGGTTCTGCGCTCCTCTCTGTTTTACTGGGTATTTACATCTCTCTTCTAGCATCTCATTAAAATGTGTAAGCCAGGAGCTGAAGTTCACTACAAAGCTAATGGCAGGTGGGAGGTGCCCTCAAGGGACCGACTCATCATGGCTAAGCCAGGAGTTTCTTGTCGCCCCTGTATCCCGCAGTTTGTCACTTCCCATGGAAGGCTGCACTGCAGCCTGGGGGCAGGTGAAGGGACCTTACCTTTTCCAGAATTCTGCATACTGATTCTGTGAAAAAAACTGCCTAATTTAAACAACTGGATAATTTGCTTCCAGGGATGGCAAAATCATGATCCTACACCACTGGAACTAGATTTTCCTGAAGAGATGCTTCCTTTCATACACCTCCACTTCAGGTGTATAAGTATAAAGTTGATCTCACTGCTGATTTGGAGGCTCTTCTGAAACCCTCTATTTCTGGTCCCACTCCCAGAGATTAGCACTGTCTTCTCTGTTGTATGAAGTGGCTTTTAAAACACTTTAGGCATGTGGGAAATTAGGCTTGTATTCCCAGGGTAAACAAGATTGTAGATACAAAGCCCATTCTGAACTGTATCAAGGTCTTTGTGCTTTGCATGACAAACCGAAGAATGTGAAATGCTTGCTGACATAGTGCAGACTTTGTTGTTTGGTTTTCCATGTCGAATGGCAAGAGAGTCAACATAGTCTCACAACTGACCTACACCAGTAACCCCTGAGTTTGGGATTTGGAGATTGAATAGATAAAACTAATAGCAGACAGCTGTCAGGCTCCAAAGGAAGAATCCTAGTCTGGGGCTGGTTGAGGAGCCTGGAAACTCATTGTGGCTGTAAAGCAAATTTCTACACAGGTGATTTTTTTCAAATATTGTGTTTATTACTAAATGTCTCATTACTGGAAAACCTAAAGATTCTTTCTCTGATCTTTGTTTGTCCCTCTTAGTTTGTTGTCCATAATTGTACCTTTCAATAGTTGGGGTTTTTTTTCCTTCTGCTCTACAGATCTACAGCTATGTATTATTATAATAATATGTAATAATTCTGCTCTACAGCTTGTGATTGTAATAATATTCTATTACTTTTTGCTTCCATGGCAATAGAAATATTAATTTTAATAGTCAGGATCTAAGCTTTCTGTTTAGTAGATGAATGTTTCCTGTAATAGTATTGTTTGGAAAATTATATAAAAAGTCTGAGTCCATATGTAATATGCATGTATTTTCCTGCATGATCTTCTGAACTTGGCTGGAGTATTTTTTTTTGTTTGGTTGGTTGGTTTTTTGTTTTAGCTCTATTGATTAAGTTTATTGAATATTCAGTCATTATTCCTGGTTTTGTCCCCTCCACTGAAGAGCTTTCAAACACTGCAGGTGGGGTGAGGGGTCTCCATCCATTCCCTCCAAGGAATTCAGGATATCTAGATGTTTTGATCCATTGCCTGTGCAAGGGAATGAGACTCCTAAATTGAACAGTTAACTGAAATGTCTGAAGTAGGATGGTACCCTGGTATATCGAATCAATATCAACACCTGTAGCACAGCAGAAGAAGCTCTAAGGTATCCACAGCTCTGGGCTCCTATTCAAAATGCTGGGTATTTCACAAACAGTGCTCTCATTGAGCTGTCCTCCATGGCAGCTCCTGCATTTTTAGAAGGTAATGAAGTAAGGGAGATACTTTTGGGGCTGTTTGATGTCAAAGCAAATGAAAGCATCCCTGATCTGGCACTCACAGTGGCAGAAGATGTCTTCAGATAAAATGAAGGTTCACTCCCTGTTTCTGTGGCACTTCCTAGAGTTGCACTGTATTCCCTTTCCATCCCAGACCTTATCCATCAACTGGGTATATATATTGAGTTTTCATAGAAACGGGAATGTCGGATTCCCATGTACACTACAGACAGAAGCGCAGAAGGCAAAGTGTATGGACCATGTAGAAGGAATGTGTCCCCAGTGGAAGGACACTCCATCTCTGCAGAGCAGCTGTGCTGCATTTTACCAGCTGGGGAGTGCAGTGGCAGGGACAAAAGTGCATGACTGTATTTTGGCTGCCCTGGGGTTCTTGGAGCTCCTGCTTATGTCACGCCATGCCTCGGTGTCAATGATAACTTCCTTGGTGTCCCACAAGGTATTCTGCATTGGGGGTCCATCCCCTTCTTATCTGGAAGTCCTATTCTGCTCTTCTCCATTCCTCAGCTTCCTCAGGGCACAGGGATTTTTCAGCAGTATGATAAGGTGGCTTTGTGACCTTTTTATGACAGTTTATAAGGGTCACAGTGAAGCTGAGACTCCACAGAACAAGTAGTCACTTTGCTCCTGATCTTTCTGCATCCTGAGGCTTAAATGGCCTGGTGTTACAGAGCTCCATGGGGCTTAAAATCACTCTGCTCTTACATAAACAGGCATTAAGGCTTTCACATGATGTTCTTATGTTGCTTAACTATATACAGTTAAATATACATTTGGCTAGGCTAAATAATTGCATGCTCTGCAGTGGAAACACTTGGAGCTACATTGTGCTGTTACAGCAATATTATGAGAACGTGCGCAATTTGGTTTTATTAGTCCGAGGCTTTTTTTATATTCTCACTAAAAATAAAACATTAATTTTATTGAAACCGATTGCTGCAATTTGAGGCTAATTAATTAGACGTAAGTGGCGTTGGGACGTGTGAAGCCTGTGAGCAGAGCTAGCACAGGGAGCCTGAGCAAGCACCCCAGCGCTGCGGGCTGTGTTTATGTGTGCCCAGGTAGAGGTGGTCAATAAGTAGCCAGAGGATAAACGCTAAACATTTGAAGTCTGATTAGAGGCTGAGCAAAGTCCAGGGGCTGAAGTCAGCTCTTTTTCAATATATGGTATTTTTTGGTTGTTTCTTAACTTACAAAGGCTCAGCTCAGCAGCTACTGTGGAGTTACCATGTGCTCTCATCAGCCCCAAGTAATATTTTTATCTTTGTAATTTAATTTTAACTTTAAAGTTTATCTTCTCTGATTGTGTTGTTAGGTTAAGTTAATTTTCATATATATCAACTAATTCATTCGTTTTGGTTTGGGGGAAATGAGCAAACCACCTTGAGTGTTCAAAAAGGTTCTATTCCCTTTTTCATGTTCATTGTCAAGATTGATTTATTATTGTTATGAAACTTGCAGCTAGAAAGACTCTTCCTAACATGACTTAATGCCTTAAACATTTCTTTGAAACTCTGGATGTTATATGATACTATCTGATATGTGCATGCATAGTTTTAGGTTTCATTTGCATTTTTATGCAAAGATTTCATTTTTATTTTCAGAGATGACTGAAACATAATGTTGCTTTTGCAAAACTGGAACTGTTTTGAATGCAGAAGGGATGAATGGAATATTATCAGGAAATGGCTAGAGATGTATTTATAGACACCTGTATGTCTCTGTGGAAAAAGGTGAGAGGGAAAAGGAGAAGGAAGGATCAACATGAGCCTATGGGAAAGAAATATGAGTATCTTCTGCCAAATCAAGTTCACAGAGGTTACATTCACCCAGGAAGGCCTTCTATTCCACTTAGTCTGTGTTTTGGGACTGTGTGTGTTCTCCATTTACTCTTAGGTAGAGAATTTATTGGTTTGTGGTTTAAGAGTGTTTCTAGAACCAAAGGACTCATGAGGTGGATCAGGCAATCTGCATTTACACATTTCTAATGCCTAAAACATGCATGCAAAGGAAAGGCAGAAATTTTCTGAAGTCAGAATATTGTGATCTCGAACTGAAGTGAGGCTGTGAGTTCTGTGCTCTGATTTCTCTTGAAATTCTTTGTTGGCTTCTAACTATAACCACTAAGCTGTTGCTTTGTTAATATGTATTAAAAGCCAAAATGCCACATGGCAACATGAAGTTGCTTGTCATTCCTTTTGGTCAAAGAATGCTGGTGGTTTGACCTCCAGCACCCAGAGGGCAGAGTCAGAGGTGTCTTCCACGCTGTGGGTTAGAGTTTGGGTCCCTTTCTGCAATAGCTTCTGTCTAGTTCTTGATTTTAGAGACATTCTCATCTCTCACACCATGTTTTTATGACTTTACATCAACTGTAATGAGCTAAGCATGTGACTGATAAAATAATCACTCTTCTCTGTGAGTCATACCATATGCTCCCCTCTCTCCACCACCACAATTCCAGTCATTCTTCTCTGTGAGTCATGCCCAGTTATTTTACCTTTCCTGCATCATCCCTTCCATGCTACCAAAGTGCTTTCCCTTGCAGCCATTCATCTCTTTCCAAACAATGCTTTGTGCTGTCAGTGGTGGGCTTTCCTCACATCTGCCTGTGTCCTCAACAAATTACTGAAACTTGTCTTTGTCCATGAAAAGTGTTTGAATCCTGAAGTCGCTCCCCACTTGGGATACATTTTCCTCTTATTTATTGACATCAGACTCACTCTGATTTCACTTTGAGATATTAACACCATTGGAACAAGGGAGCTTGCAATATATGGTGATGTGATTGAGTTTGTTATGGCAAAGTGCATGTTATCAAATCATTTAGGAATAAGGGATTATTTTAGAAAGAAAAAAATGGGAGCCAAAGGTAACATGGCTTGGCTAAGCAAGTCTGGGTGAGATCATGGGAGGAGAACAAAACTTTGTTTGGACATTTTCAGAAATAGTAGTGAACTGTAGCTATAACTTGAAGTAGAACGGATTTAAGGCAGACAAGAAAAACAGTGATTAGAAGCAAAACCTTTCTGGCACTTACTGTCTTATAAACCAGTCTCTGGGAAGTCTGCTCTTTGTGTCCTTAAAAATCTCTCTGAACTGAAGCACAATCACACATTGGAGGGAAAGTGGTAGGAATAACCTAGGAGGGGTTTTCCAGATATATCTTTGTTCATTTCATTATTAGTCCTGAAGGCAAGGACTTTCCTTATAGTTTCTTAGGTGTGCCTTTTACAATGCAAAATATGTTTGCATTAATCTGACTAGTAGTCTTTTTTTATTATTATTTTTGAGGGGGAGGAGACATCTGCTGAATTTTTTCCTTTGATCCTGTCATCCCTTATGCAGTTCCCTTCAATGAAGTCTCTAAACAAATATATCCACTGACCACTCCTTAATTCTAGAGGAATTCACTGAAATAGAGCTGTCTTTATCAGTCCTAGTTTAAGTGTCTGATAGCAAAGTGAGACACCATTTCACAGCTCAGCCTTAATGGATGGTCACATTGTGCCACTGTTGAAACAGGACAGAGGAATGAGAGGCTGATTTAAAATTATTTTCATTGGATAAAACAGAAGATAAGGCTTTGGGTTTTGTTCTTGTTTTTCTCTTCCAGAGTAGCGATGCAGTGATTGAGGTTCTGATGTACAGAGTTGAGCTGAGGTCTCTGCTGTGCCTGGCTGGAGCAGGGACCTCCGCTTTGGCTTCCTCTGTTTGGGTTGTTTCTTTAAGGATGTTTCTCTCTGTATGTCCTGCCAAATTATTTGCTGGAAATAAAATCCACATAAGATACTGCAAGGTGTTGATGGGACTCTTGACTATTGTGGAGCTATCGGGATGGGAAGTGGAATGGAAGGAATTAAGGATGAAGTCCTTGAACTCCCACTAACCCCCCAGCTGATTTAACTATGAAAATTAACAAGGGGTCCAAGGGAGTCATCTTGGTGTTGTGGAGCTACATTTTTTAATAAACCAAGAGGAGATTTAATAAAAAAATACCTAACATCTCTAAAGTATTGCTGTAGCAGTAGCAGAACTGGCAGAGTTGGAGAGTTCTAGCTAAAACTTGCCAAAGTAGAGGGGGGAAGAGAGTGCCTTAAAGCCTGTTTTTTACAAAATAAATTTCTGGTTGGATTCCAGTTACTGCTTCTAAATTGCTTTTGTGTCACCACTGTGCTGTAAAGGGGTTGTGTTTGGTTAGAAGGCAGGCCTGGAAAGTTCTCACTACCTCAAAGAAAGAATGGATCATAGGGAACAATTTGGGCCAGTAGATTATGGCATACGAAAAATGGCAATAACAGAAAATTGGGGTTGTGCATGGTCCATCTGCTGCCCACACACAGGAAGGTTGTGAACCTGCTGGAGTGAGGTCAGGGGAGGCCACGAAGATGCTCAGAGGGCTGGACACCTCTGTGATGAAAACAGGCTGAGAGAGTTGAGGTTGTTCAGCCTGGAAAAGAGAAGGCTCCAGGGAGACCTTGGAGCCCCTTCCAGTTGCCTAAAGGGGCTACAAGAGAGGGACTTTGGGCAAGGGATGGAAGGACAGGACAAGGGGGGATGGCTTCAAACTGAAAGACTGTGGGTTTAGATTAGATATTAGGATTAGAAATCCTTCCCTGTGAGGGTGGGCAGGCCCTGGCACAGGGTGCCCAGAGAAGCTGTGGCTGCCCCATCCCTGGAAGTGTCCAAGGCCAGGTTGGATGGGGCTTGGAGCAACCTGGGCTAGTGGAAGGTGTCCCTGCCCGTGGCAGGGGGATTGGAACGAGATGATGCTCAAGGTCCCTTCCGACCCAAAATGTTTATGATTCTGTGCTGAGACAGGTGGGACAGGGTTCCCCAGGTAACATCCTTGGAGAGCTGTGATCCCCCTCTGCCAGCAAGTCCCAACCTTCAGCTCCAGACTTTCTGTCTAAATTTGATTTCCCTTTCCTTTTTTTTTTTTTTTTCCCCAGTTGTTCTTCAAATCTGGTTTTGGCTTCCCTTCATAACTGTTCTCCAGAGCCCTCCAGAAACAAAATAAAAATCTTACATTGCAGGACAAGATTTCTCAGGGAAGATCAGTATTACTTAATAGTAAAATCATGTCTATTTTCTGATGATGCTCAGGGATTGTTGTGCTGTTGTTAACTGAGACCAAATTCCATCCTTAGGTTGGCAGGCTGCTTGGAAAATTTCAGGTCAAACAGCTCAATTTTGGCAAAGTGATAAATAGTTGAACTCATTCCCCCTGCTAATTATTTCATTACTGTAACACAGCCATCTCTGAAGCAGTGGGTGTAGCCTCAGAGAGAACAAACATGCGCCCCAGCAGGGCTGGGGAAGGAATTACTGGGCAAGGAATAATTTCACTAGTTTTTGCTCTTACAGAAATGCTGGGAGAGGTTAAAGAGCCCTGCAGAGACCCTGGGACATCAAGGACTTCTGCAGGGTAGGGAGGGAGCAAGGAAGCATCCAGCGTCAGGGATGTAGAGCTCTCAGCAGGCAAGGCTGGTGAACTGATCCAGCAAGAAAGCCTTGCTCACCTACTGCAAAATAGTAGAACTGTGTTCTTCTTTTACAGTTCATGGCTGGGATGATTAAAAGGTTAAATTCTTCTGAAGTAAGGAGCAGGAGAAGGGGAGAAGGGTGACATGACATTGGAAAGGTTTATGGCTTTGCACAGTTGAGCTTTTGTTTTCTCACACTTTATTCCCATTTTATTCCTTTTAAAAAAAAAAAAAAAAAAAGAGAAAGAAACCCAGCCTCTTTAAACTTGTTATCAGCTAAGAGTTATAGAGATAATGTAGGTGAAGTGGCTGGTGCTCAGGGCTCCTTGAGCAGCCGGCGGATCCGCTGCTGGGCTGGGAGGGAGCGGCACCGGGGAGGCTCCGCTGGGCTTTGAACTGCATCAGATGCTGCAGGGCAATTAAACACACAAGGCTTCCCCCTCTGAACAAAGGCACAGAAGGGAGTCTCCCTGGTTTTTCTGCGCTGTTAGTCTTCAGGAGGAGAGAAGAATGTGTAAAGGAAGAAAGAAAAGATGGTGCTGTTTCAGCGAAGGATGTCAGACCCCAGCAGGATGCCTGCTCGAGTTGCATCTCAATAAATAATAAGCACTTGTTATGCTAATAGTCACTATTTCCAATAACGTGATTTGCATACAGATCATATGCATGTTAATTACACTGTGCACGTAGCCAGTAATGACATCTTAGGTCTTGTCTTTAGCATTTTCATTTGTAAAATGATGCAGCATGTTAATGAATATTGCCGAGTTTTCAAGTGCAAATAAATAGCTGGTAGAATGAAGAGCCAGATAGCCCTGAGATAACCAATAACAACAGCGGCAATTGGGGAAGAAGCCCAGGATTAGTGTCACTTCTGGCCCTGACAACATCTGTCCTTGCACCTGATTATCATGAAAATAAGTTGAAACAAAAGGCATGATAATGCCATGAGGCAAGGTAATAATTAACCCCTTGTCGGTTAATTACTAGGTGCACACGTGAACATTGCTGTGCCTTTATAGCAGTGCACAGAATTTAGTCATTTTAGCCTGACTTTTTGTCACCTGGGAGGGGGGACAGGAGAGACCTGGCTCTGTGGAGAGATGGATAGCGCAGGCAGAGTTACTGGAAAAAGAGTTTGTATCTTGTGACTGTGGTATTTCTGACCCTTAGCAAGACTGGACTTCTGGTGAGCTGGGTCTGAAGGGCAGTTCCAACTAGTCTTCCTTCTCTTCCCTCCTTTCCCACACATGTTCTGGATGTGTGGCATTTCTCATTTTATTTTGCCTAAATGAAAGTTCTCCTGACCTACTAGCTTAAATAAGACAAGCAGAAATTGGTCAGGAGGAGAGTGCCCAGTGGTAGAAGTGAATGATGCCCTGTGAAACATGACAGCTGAGGTGGTGTTGTGATGAATCTGTGTTGCATACAGACCCACTTTAGTGTTTTCAGGGGTGTGTGTGTAAAGCACAATGCAGCACCAGGTCAGGTATCTCTGAACCACGTTTCATAAGGCTGTGTAGCTGTGTCTTTTGTATTTGTAACTGTACTGATTTATTTCTAATAGTATTTTGACACCACTGAGCCCTGCTTTCACCTTACTACTTAAGTTAAAAACAAAATAAAAACCCCAACCTATAGTATATTGGGAAAATATCTAAGAGTTATATTGCATTCCAGACTAAATATTTAGCATGGTTCCTAAGGTATATAATAGGAATATTTACCTGTAAGGAAACTACAAGAAGATAATTTACAAGTCACTACCAGATTAATTTTTCAGGTATCAGAGAACGATGTCAGGTGTCAGATAATGTGGGCCCTACAAGGCAGAGATGTTTGGCATTAGTAGTTCAGTGTCAAAAGAAAATAACTTAGCTGCAATAACTTGCCACATCAAAATTCAGTTGTCATTGCCATCCGTGTGCCCACGTCCCACTGCTGCTCACTCTGGGTGTTTTATAGCTGTCATGGCAATTAAAAGGATCTGCTCTTCTAGAGAAAAATTAGTGGGTTTTAATAATTTTGTTACCCATTAAGCTTTGCTGTTCCTTCAGCAGATGCACTGCTTCCCACGCCCGGTGCTGTCCTGCCCCTGATTGCTGTGTCCACCCTGACCTTCATCCCTGGTGTGGGAATTGGGAACTGAATGTGCTCAGTCGTGGGTTACATGCAATCTCTGCTCCAAGTCACTTTCCATGGAGAGGAAACCTTAATGTCCCTCACCAATATGCTCGTGGTCGCTCCTGTCTGTGAAAGGGCAGAGAGTTAGGGAGTATTGAGCTGTCAGAGTCATTGTTGTTCAGAAACATGGGCAACCATGACAACTGGTAGGGCTGCAGAGTCTAAACATGTCTTTCTTCTGGTCCTTCTGGAGGAATAAAAGCAGAAGGTTTCATCCCTAAAGAGGCTTTCTGTGTTTGCAAGAAGTGTTCTCTCTATAAATGAGTAATCTTCAAGTAATGGAAAGTAAGATTTCAGTTTATCAATGTTGCAGGTAAAATGTTGACCCTTTGCAAAAGCAAGTCAACCAGCTGAAAGTTTCTCCAGTGGAGCCTCCATGAAGCTGCTGTGAGCTGCCCGAAGGGTGTGCTGCCCTAACTTAATCTGGAGGACCATTCCCAGCTACGATTTTATTAGGGCGTAGTGGAGGTCAGAAGTTCACCTGGGCAAGTTGTGATTACCACAGGTGTTCCTGAGATAAGGAGTTTCTTGGAGAACACACCTCGAATCAGCTGCAATTCTAAAATATTAGTTTAAATTTAGTGATTTATCTGACAGGCTCGGGGTTTTTTTACTGCTTAATTAAGAATTTCCATTCTATTTCTAGAGCAAAAATACTGAGTCCATAAGAGTTTGCCAGCATTTTAAACAAAAACTGGGAGCTGGGAAAGACTTTTGTTTAAAAGTATGCACTAATTGGAGCTTCTGTCTTGTAGGTGATGGTTTCATTCAGTTACCTTTTGCTAGAAAGATTATAAATCTACAAAAAGCTTAGTTTTCATAACCAGGCTTAGGTATCCGTGGCAGGGAGGGGAAATGTCTGAAAGTCTATATTGTATTAAGACTCTACTGTGAATTTGGAAATGGCAAATGAATCTATTAGACAGACAATACCAATAAGAAAAAAAACCAATTCCTATGGGAAGGCACATCCAAAAGAGTGGAAATATTTTGCAAGGTAACCTGAGAAAGAGGCATGTCTTTTGGCTTAGATACAGTCTTTAGAACATCCTTATGTTGTAGGGTGAGGTAGATCCCTTTGTTTTATTAGGAAAATGCAGATGCGCTCTCAAAAAATAAAGGAAAACTAATTCTTGTTGAAGTTGGGATTTTGAACCTTTGTTCTTTGCTGATTGCTCAGTTGAAGCGTTTCTGTGGTTGGAATGTTTTATAGGCTCAGTGATACAGAGGATTTGCAAACACTAAAGATCAAGCTATAATGATGCTAGCTTGATTTAATAGTTTTACTTTAATTAGAATAAATGAGTTTACTTTTCTAGTGGGATGGATTAGCTTTACAACAGCCACAGCAGCAATAAACAAGTGTAAATGCAGAGTTATCTATAATTGAGGGGGAGGCTGAAGCAATTAAGATGGGTGAACTCTATTGATCATAACTGAACCAGGTTTGACCAAGACACACAGGGATGACAGCAGTGGTTTTACAGAGGGTGCCGTGACACGGTTAATGACCACTGTTGATTAAACACTAATGATTTTACTATTTTATTGGGGGTGTGTGGGAGGGGAGGCCAAATCAGGTTTTATATGACTTTTCAAAACTACTTGGAGAGCTGCTTGTTCAACCAGAAATATTTAAGTGGAGTTCTGTAGATAATGCAGTTGGCACACCCTTCTTGGGCCTGAATGCATCTTCTGACAGTTCCCTGGACCTGCTGGCCAAAACACAGCTTGTAATTCTAATCCTCTCTCTTTCTGAGCTGCTCTCTACCTCACTGGCCATGAAGAACTTTGCTCCTTGATTAGGGGTTTATATGGCTTCTTTCATATCTGAAGTTTCTGTTCTCTGCTTTTTTGCTTGTTTACATAGGCATTGTATTAGGAAGCTCAAAAAAGAAGCTGTACATCAGAAGTGGACATCTCTCATGTGTTCACCCCAAAGCGTCTTTTCAGAGTCCTGAAAAGGAAGAAAATGTGCCAGCTGCACTGGTTTTAGAATTTCATTTGTTAGGGAAGAAGCTGAAAATCTCAGTGGTTGCAGAAGACAATAAAGTTTTATAACAGTGTAGAAGTAAACTGTTACTCTATTCAGCACTTTAGATTGGAAGAATTAAGGTTTTTTTCCTTAGTCAATGGCATGTGTGTTAAAGTCTATGAGTGGCAGTGCTATGGTCTTTGGAAAGAGAGCTGATTTTTATGGTTTGGAGAAGAACACCAAGAAAACTGCATTTAAATCAATGCGAATGATACATCATACTTGTGTTTTACTGCATTAACTGCATTTTAAGATCAGATTTTTTACCATTTTATACAGTTTGTTCCTACTAATGAGCTATTTGCCCTATTATATATATTTTTGTTGGGTTTGTTTATTTGCTGTATCTGGAAAAAATTAGCATAGAAAACATGGATACAAAAGCATATACATGTGTTTATAGTAAATATGTTGATAATATTTCTCACTTGAGGAGTTTGAGACTTGGTAATGTGTTTAAATATAGAAACAGCTGTTTTGATCATCCAAGTATAACCCCTGCATTCAGGATGCATTTGGAATTCCTCTCGGATAATGACGTGCAAACTGCTCCGCTGCTCAGCATCCCCCATTTTTATTGGATTATCTCCAGTTCCCTGCCTTTTTTCTTTCTCCACTGCCACTGGAAAGTAGCCATTTGTGTTTATTCACTCTGATGTGCTTGCTCATTTGAAGTGGCTATAGTGAAAACTCTGCCTCACAACTGTGTCAACATGAGTGCTCCGTGGAGGCTACAGGCATTTTTTAAGCAATCTTTGAAGTACATGTAAAATGTTAAAAGGTCATTTTTAATCATACACCACACATGCATAAATACTCTTTCCTTCTCCATCATGCTTCTTACCTTGTCAGAGCGAGCTGTGGCTGGTCAGTGAAAAGCAATTCCTAGGTGGTGGATGCTAAGTCTGTCTCATTGCTTTATCAATGCAATAATTATTTATCTTTTTCCAAGTCGTTCATCTTATCCCATATTTGACATCTCTAGTCAAATGCACAGTCTTTTTCGGGCCAGAATCCCTTCCTTCTAGTGAAGTTTTGCTGAGGGACTTGCCTTAGGAGTGGAAAAGTCTCCCCAACCTTTCCCTGATGGGCAGTTCCAATGCCTGACACTGCAAACCCATGCAGCATCACACACTGGTGTGTGGTTTTATTTCCTTCTGTACAACATCTAAGTGATTTTAACAAAATCCTGAGATGTTCTATGCTTGAGGTGTTCACTCCTAAAAAGAAATAATCAGACAGCACCACCAGACAGAATTGTCTGCTCTCAGGAAAGTCTGAGGCAAGAGAGGACTCTGAGATTTAGGAAAGTGAAGAGTATTTCCTAGCAGACATCCCTCGTCACTGCAAAGTCAGTGACTGGGCAATTAAAAAATGAATCTTCATTTTTCCAGTCCCCACTTCTTCTGTCTTCCAAGCTCCCTTTGGAACCTCACTGAAAACCCACAACATCATTTAACTGGAGCAACTGGGGCTTATTTTCTACCATATCTCTCACTGAGGGTTTATGTTGCTTCCCGTGTTCCCCCAGTTTTAACTCGAGGTACCTACCCAGGATTAACAATTACATACGAGTGGTTTTTTGGTTTGGTTTGGTTTTTTTAAAAATTTCCTTTAACACAAAATGCCATTTGTTTATGTTGATGCCTAGAATTGTAGACATATAGCATCATGCATAATAGTTTGTAATGGGGCAGCAGTGCTGCTGTAATCCTGCTTTACTTTCTCATGCAGGTATTTAATCAGTGAAAGTACTTGAAAAAGTTGTATTTTTGTTCAATGTACTCAAAAGGATAGAAGTATGTTCAAAACTGTGTTTGAGTCTGTTCAGAATGTTTTGGTGCTACAAATATTTTTTTTTCTCATTTAAAAAATCTTTGTGTCCTTTAGGAGGAAAGAAAGGAAAAAGAAATCTTAAAAAAATTACTGTTGAGATTATTTTAAGATCTTGGTTTACCCAGTTGTAATGGAGTCTCTTCCAGGGCAAGATGTGGCAGATGCCTCATACCACACATTATGCAACAGCTTAAAACCACTGTGAAGTGCAATGCCTTTACAGCCTATGCTGCTTGTGTTACTTTTAAAATCATTTCAGTCATTAAATGCAGACATTTTATAAGCTTCTAACTGATGTATCTCAGCTAATGAGGAAAAAAAAAACCCAAGGAAATTAACATATTACAGTAAAACCCCAATTTTCAGGTGTTTTGGTGTTCTCCAAAGGGAGGGTTTGAAATGCAGCAAGGTTTGTGCTGCTTTAACCCAGAATGCAGACCTGTAATTACAGGTTTAGGCCTTCACAAGTAAGAATCAAACCAGACATTTCTTTGATAAGTTTTTTGGGGTTTTTTTGCTGCAACCAGTTTTAGTTCAGTTCAGACCGTGGTAACAGTCCTGAGGTTAATGGGAGTAGCACATGGTGGGGGGGGGAAGAAAAGCCATTGGAGATGCAATGGTTTTATGGCACTGAGTATTAGGACACTTTGCAGGCTTTTCTGAGCAGCTGTTCTTTAGGTAAATTAATACCTGGGGTCTCTTTACTTCTCCCCAACTTTTAACTACCATAAAAGAACTTAATGTAAAGCTGTTCACAGCTTATCTCACCCCATTGCTATGTGAAACTTCTAACACAAACGCCTTATACACTGCAGCCATAACACACTAATCTTCTGAACTTCCTGACCCATAAAACTATGATTATTGCTACATGTAGAATTCATCTGGAAATATCCCTCTGTATTTAGGGTTATGGGTATTATGTTGCAAAATCCCTCCTTTGCCGTGGAAGGGCTGCCAGGGAAGGGGAGGACAATGGGGCTGTACATGGGTGTGAGAGTGTAATGCTGTACCTTAATCTTGTGAATTTGGTTTTATTTGGAGCTGGTGATTCAACAGATACCATGTTCTGTTTCTTTTATTTCTCTCCCTAGGTTACAATTTCAGATTTGATTTTTTTTAAATTACAATATTTCTGGCTGTCCTTACTTACCATTGGTCAGTCATTGATTTCTTATACAACTCCATGAGCAGATAGTTGAGAAACTATTGTCACATATGAGAGCTTTTGTATCAAGATGGGAAGGATGACAGAGATGAAAAGAAAGCTTTGCTATTGCAGTTGGGATTCCTGAAAGTATCTGTCATATCTGAGAGTTATCTCTAGTCACTATTCTGCGATTATAGTAAGGAATGAGAAGCAGTTTGCAGGATTTATTTTATACAGGATAGCAGTTAAAATGCACCAGAGGCAAAGAAGAAATAATAAAAGTCCATGAGAATCTTTTCCCTCTCTTTCTTTATGGATAATACATAGCTTTCTTTTTAAAAAGCTGTGTGATTCTTGTCTAATCTTCAGCAAAGATAATGACATCAGCAGCTTTGCATTTGTACATGTGCACATCGTGGAGGGGTGGGTTGGCTGCACTCTATGGTGCAGACATACGAAAAAGCACAGGAGTTGTGTTTCTGTCTTTTATTCATCACCAGACTAACCTAATATAGACAATTATCCAGCTGGGGAAAAAAAAAAATCCAAAAATTTTTAAAATTAAATGAGCAGGCTTTTTAATTTTAAAACACAAACACTTGTGTTAAATGATGCTTTTCCCAAGCCATTTTTATTATTAGTATTGTTCTAAATTGCAAGTTGTCACATCCACCAGCCTCTAAATTACCCGTCCTCTGTATTGCTATGGTTACACTGCAGCCACTAAAGTATAGACTCTGGTGTAGAAAGGCAAGCTCAGACTGCGACTCATTTATTTGAAGGTCTTGGCAGCAGAGTATCTCCACAAAGACTTTGTTTTATAGCCTTTGAATACTTGCATTTTAACTCTTTCAAGCAGCAATACTGTGTTGTACTAAAAGGTGTGTTTTATTTAAAACAAGGTACTCAGGCTGAGTTAATGAATACATGGGTATGGTTGACTTATGATTGCTCTTTCCTTCTCTCCTCTCTGGTTTTGGGCTGAATGATTGATGATTCTCTTGAGGTGAAGGTAAGGTGACAGCGCAGTGTTGTCTTCTTCATTTCCTCAATCCAAAATGCTGCCCATCTCCCTTCCACCACGGGATCCCTCCTTGCTGGCAGCAGAGATCTATCCTGGTTGAATTTGAAATGTAGTTTCTTGCTTAGTGAACAAATCCATCTGTAATAATGGAAGGGGGCTTTGCATATTCCCCAGAGTCCTCCTCGCACACTGCACCTACTTGTAGCTTTTCTCCCACAGATTCCATTCTGCTCACACTGACCTTGAGCCAGTCCCTTGGTTCTTCAGACACCCATGGGCTCCTTGACCTCTCACAACTCTTCCACTCCAAGCTCCAGGGCTGCTTTCCATTCCAAACTAGCCATGGTTATCCAATACCCTTGTGTTTTCCATCACCTGGGTTGTTATTAGCATTCCTCTTCTATTTCTTTATTTTCTTCTTGGGACACACGCATCATTTCCATTGGCACACAGGATGTGGTGAGTCCACATGAGCTGTAATTGACCAGTTTTCAGGTTTTCTAAGGTTTGCAGGTTATGCTCATGCAGAATAAAGGTAACTACTGCCTCTGGGCACTACTACTTCTGGTAAATAGAGCTGGTGTGATTTCCCATATTAGAATAAAAAAATCCCAGATGTGCATCAGAATGGAGAGATCTGGGAAGAATCCTGTGAGAAAATATTGATATTAGGCTCAAATAAGAGTTTTGAATGCTAACCACCATAAATTTTTATCAAACAAATATGTATAAATCCCCATCTCTGTCCTACTTGAAATAAAGGGAAGTATTAAGCCCCCCTGACTTTACAGCCCTAAATAAGGATGAGTCACATAACTAGGGCATATCTTATCTCAGTTTCATAAGGTTTTTGCTGGAGATACCAGCGGATAAATTGCTACTTTCAGTACCATTTATATTGAAAATGTTTTCCTACCCCTCCACCCACAAAAAAAAAAAAAAAAAAGGGAAGAAAAATGTGTCAATGTGTCTATTTTACCAGTATTGTACATATTTTATATTAAGACATTTTGGTTATGTCTCCTGCTACATTCACATACAACTGCAGTTATTTCAGCAGTCACATCATTGAATCCCTCTGAACAAGCAGAGTAGGAAAAATGCTTTTAGAGATTGTAGCTGAGATGAAATACTGTCGTTTAGTACCTTCAGGTGCAGGGTTGCTGACATGAGCTTTTATTTCACGGGATATGGTACCTGATCTGGAGGCACCAGTCTGCCTGGTCCCTGCCACCCAGTTACAGCTCTCTCAGATGACCTAGTCCCAGCAGAAAGTCCTGACCTCTCACTTTTCCAGCACTTCAGAGGTTAATTTTGTTGAGGGATCAGATTTCTTTCCAGGGGAAGTTTCTGATGATCACCTTCTAGCTAGGCTTTACTTTCCAGTGTCTCTCGGAGCTGCTGAATGTGGAGGGCTCTGTTGGGAAACGACCTTGCTCAAACTGTTTTTTTCCAAGTCTCTTCCTAGATAGTCAAGTTACAGGCTGGTTTGTTTTGGGCGGGGAGGGTGTATTGGATGGTAGCCTAATGAAGGTATCAACCTGCAAAATAAATCTGAGCCCCTTTCCTGGAATTCTTCATGGGCAACAAGGTGGACAAGTGCTTTGGCCAGGGAATATTGCAAGGTAAGAGATTTTCTGCCCTTCTGAAGGCATGGGGAGTGTGTTGTGTTACACCTTTGTGTATGGAGGTTTAGCTGTGCAAACACTGGCAGCAGTGGAAACACAGTAGATGATGGATAAATCTGAGGAGCTTGCTCCCTGCACTGTTTCTTTTGAATCGCTGTGCGCTGTATGAAATCAGTAGATTTTTAGTAGATTGCACATATTTGAATAACATTATAGAAAAGTGCCCGTGTGAGAACTGACAGTTGTTACTGTCCTTGCGTTTTCCGCCTTAATTTTGTGATTCTGTGAGGGTTGTCGATACCCACGGGTTGCAATCTAACCAGCTATCTTTCCTCTAGTGCTACTGGCTTTTAGCTGCAGAAAACTAGGGGGCTTTGTTATATTTTAGCGCTGTAAGTCTGTTTTCTGTGCAAAGGAGGAACCTCTGTGGGAATGAGCTCACTCTGCAGGGAAACAAAGGCGTGTGTGAGTGTGTTTCAGGCCAGATCCCAGCCCCGAGTGCACTTGCCTTTTAGTACATAATACCCAGTTCTTATTCTCACCCCTGTGCAAATTTCTGTTGGCTTCCTGATTTGTCTAAGTAAGGTTATAAGATCCTTTTCCTTTTTGTAGTTCCTTTCAAATAAGCCTGATTTTACAGGCTGACATACACCAAGTGTTACTGGTACTGTTTAATGTTGCCCTTCTGCAAGGAAAAAAAGCTGCCGTCAGAGTTGGTAGTCGCTGGCATCTTCCACACAGCTCCATTGTACAAAGAATAAAGTATTTCTCTTCATTATGTGTCTGTCTGTTCTGTAAGTCACTGGTGTGATAACAGCAGTTGTTTTTCAGTGGTTTGGCTTCCTGAGGGACAGTGCTGTGCCCTGTGATCAAATTAACACTTTTTATTGCCAAGTTCAGCTTCGAAGATGTGTTTCAGCAGGCTGTGATGCACTCAGGAAGATAATTTCTGTTGGTTTTCTCCTTTTTATCTCATGGGAGAAGAGTGTGCAAGTGTGTGCATTATCTTTGTCTCCATGTGCTCAGCTGCAGCTGATGCTGCTGTGAGACTCCTGTGAAATCTGTTTGCAATGCACAAGTTTTTCCCTTGATCAATTTATGTAGAAGCTTTGCAGTGTTTCTTAGTAAGGAAAAACTTGATAGTGGCTGGAATTGTTTTGAGTCTTCATACATATATATATATCCCACCTTCATTTTGTGCCTGTGTGTTTCCTGCTTGGGATTACAGTCTGCAGACCTAAAAGCTTTGCACTGGTGTCGTTAGCAGAGCTACAGTGTTAAGGTGGATTAAAACAAGAGTGGGAAGCAAAGGAGCTGTGTTCTACCTGTCAGCTTCAGGAGGTTTTGGCTCTGAGGGTGTTCAATATCCACCTTTTCCTGGATGAATCTGCCCAGTGGTCCCAATTGGCCACTTGAGCTGGGGGAGTGGGTGGGTGAGTGACCCTGGCCAGGGAGCAAATGGCCACAGGACAGGTGGGTCCAACCCTGTGAGTCTTTCAAAAGCACGATAAGCAGCAGGGAATTTAGATGCCTCTTGCATAGTTTTGTTTCCATATTGCCCTTCATTCCTTTCCTTCTGTGTTGTATCAGTCCTGTGAGATGATGTGATCCAGAGTATCTGCTTTTGGGGAAGAAATAGTAAGAAAGAAGTACTGGTGAGTAAGGCAGGGTAAGAAACCCGCACGGTCTAATCTTTGCTTGTCATCCCCATCCCCAGGGCAGGTCACCCTCTGTGCCTGCCTGAGGAAAGGAGGTGTTTGGGCTGGGACCTTGCTGAAAGGGAGTAGGAGGCATATTGCAATGGTGACCTACACCTTTAGGCTTTGCCAGGGACCTCCTCCCCATTCCCTCATTGCAGGGGGACTGCAGGGAGCTGGGGCGGTCCAGCACTGCATCCCCAGCAGCCTGGGCTTGACCTCTGGGTTGGTTCAGTCCATCGCTGTCACATGTATACTTCACAGGGATTTATTTTCTGGAAGGCACCAGGGGCTTTGTAAGTAAACAAGGATTTCTGACTTCGATTAGAAGACTCTTCTCAGCACTTCTTACTGTCATGGAAACAAAGGCAGAACAAACAAAGCATGTTTCTTAACATGATGACTGAGATTTAGCGCTGACCTTGCTGTGATAGAAGGCACTGGTTTTGTTCCCAGCTTTCTCTGGAGTCAGTGTAATGGCACAGGATCAGGGATGAGCATCAATCCCATGGCCTTCAAAGCAGAGAGGTGAGAGTGTTGCTGGCCGAGGGGTGCTCTGTGCACCCAGTGCAGAGCTGGGCTGTAAACTGCTTTATAAACCCAGTAAAGCTTCAGACAGGGAAGTAAATGGGGGGAAAAACCCAAAAATATGGTTGATAAGTTGTGAGTGCAAGAAAAGGGGCTGGTAGCTGGTTGTGGTATTGTATACTAAATTTTGCAGAGCTAGCTGGGAGTTACTGCAGCACTTGGGTCACAAGGCAGTGCCTTGCTCTGGTTTCTCCCCTTCCCCGGGGGCTGTGGCGGTGCCAGAGGAAACCTGGATGTGAACAATGGCCAAAAAAACAAGTTCCACCAGTCAAGCACAGTTGTGCTGGCTGCTGGCTCCGTGGCTCCAGCCAGCCCTGGCTGAAGGGGCTCTGAGCACAGCATGCAGGTGAAGAAGGGGCCGTTGGAATTTCGGCTTCAGAGCAGGCTATGATGAGTTTCGGTGGAAAGTCAGATTGTTTCGTGAAGCTTCAGAGTGTTTCAAGTGGTAACTCCCTGAGTTCAGCTGGATTTAGCAGATCCAGTGTGTGTGTGTGTGTGCTCAGCTGTGTTCAAGTTTGACAATGGCTTGGTCAAATTCCTGGTTAGATTTTAAGGGAAAAACTAAAACCCAGTGTTATTTTTATAAGGTTCTTAGCACCGATATAAAAAAAATTAAATGAAAAGAGCATGTGCAGTTTTTTAGCTTCTCCGAATCTTTTCTTACCCAGACTTTTTCAGCACTGATTAATTTTGTTCCATGAGTTATTCCCTTTACAAATAGGTATTTTAAATGTAAATCCTGAAACCTTATCTTGGATGAATTCTAAACAGAGCTTGACAGAGGGCTGCTGGCGGTAACCCGAATAGTCACTAAACATGAAAACGTCTGAATAGCTCCCAGCACACTTCCAGCATTTGACTCTGCACCAAAACATGTTGTTAAAAGGATTGGATTCTGCTCCAGAAAGAGCAACTGGAAATGGTCTATATTAATTTTTCCTGGTTTGCTTTTCATGGGCTGGCTTTACGAAGTGTTTCAAGGTAAAGTCCTGTCCCTGGGCTCCTTTTTGGGTCAGAAACAAAGTGGTTTATGTTAAAATACCTGTAATGAGATGTAAGACCAGAGTAACTGAAGACGTGGGGGAGGTGGGTGATTAATAACAGTGTAAAACACATTAATCATGCAAGGGTCTCTATGTGTTTTTTGGATTTCTGACCCAGTGATCAGGATTGTAGGAAATCCCAGAAGAAAATAGTGGAAACTGTCATGTTTACTATCTCATGTTAGAGCGCATTTAGTTTTTGCTTTTAAATCTTTGAAGTTGCTGCAAAGTTTAAGTCATTTTGTACCTTGCCCTTTTTTGTTGTTGTTGTTCTCCTATCAACTCATAAACAGTTAAATTTTTAGGTAGAAGGGGATAATTGCCATGTTTCCACTTGAAATATTATAAAGCCCCAAGGCCCTTTCTTGGACAAATGTATTTTTCAGCAGCTCATTGTAATTTTGGTTTTGAGTAAAGATCCAACAAAGTTAAAATCCACACCCATCCACAGAGAAGGTGCATTCTCAGTCTTTAACAATAGCTTTATTTAGTAGGATTTTAATAGCTCCTTTGCAAAGGGGGAAGATTTCTGCAGCAAGGGGGGCTATCCTGGGGATCACAAAATGATTTTGTTTGCTGTCCAAACTGGCAAAGAAGAGCCAATTCTGTGATGATTATGCAAGATGGAAAAGTGCTGATAGACTGTGGAAAAATACAAGTCTGAGCCTAACCACTCTACAAACCTGTTTCAAAAAGCAGCTTGGAGTAGCTGATGTGGAGCTGTATGTGGGCGACCTATAGCAGCCATGGTGTAAGTTGCATTTGAGGAAGGTGGGGAGGGAGAGGAAGGTGCTTGGGGTGCTTGGTTTCATAGGGGAGCAGGAGGCAATGTTGGGAGGGTTTTAAGTGTGTGGTTTTATAGTTTCCATGTATAATACACTATTAAGATTTTTAATTATTTTTTTGTTGTTGTTGTTTGCAATTTTCAGTAATCAAAGTAAAGTTTCAGGTGATTGATCAAATAGAGAAAGGGAAGCCCAAACACTTCAGCTTCAGGTTACGGTTGAGTAGCCTTTTGCTGACATCAGAAATTATTAATTGCACCAGCTAAATTACAAAGATGTTATCTTGGTTCTGGGAGCCAAGAACACCATAATTAGGGTTGTTAGATGCCCCGTTCTGCTTTCTTGCTTTTCCCCTTAACCATCGAGGCACTGGATCAAGGTAGAAGCGAACTACTTTACGTGGAGGGCTTGGGGTGGTTTCCAGAACCACGTGAAACAGACCTCAGTTTGGTAACAGATGCTGTCCCCTGGAGAAGCCCCAGTCTTCACCCAAGTGTCCATCTTCATCCATGGACATGGAGCAGTGTGTCCTGTCCTGGGTGTGCTGCACCAAATGCAGTGTGATGGACTTCTTGGGGGGAAGAGCTTTATGTCTCATTGCCAAGAAGGTTAAATACTACACGTGGTTTAACTGCAATGCTTTTTAGCAGTGTATGTTATATGCTCTGAAAGTTGCTTGTGTTGGCATCTAAGTTACAGAGTTCAGTGAATTCTACATGCATCTCATATTAAAACCAGTCCTCACTAGTGCTACTCCAAAGTGCAGCATTGTTTTTGTAGGGTTTGAAAATTATTTTTGGTCTCTGAAGGTGTTTTGTTGTTCTCTTACATCCTGATTTGTTTTCTAGCTAGAGATTGAGCACTCCCACCCCCCTACTTTAAATAAAGCTACACCTGAGGAGTCTGGGCTTAGCTGACACAGCGTCTTACCTTGTCACAACAGCTCTGAGCATCAGTGGTGTCATCAGCATGCCTACAAGAGCTGTGTTACTTAGCTTCTGGCACCCAAAATGCTAGACATCTCAGACCTCTATTTTAATGTAGTAGCAGATTAGTAAGCTTGAAAACACAGAGTTTGAGTTGTTCACAGTTTCCATCAGAACATGAAGGACTTAAAGCCCAGGAAACCACAGCCATCAATGTATTCAGGTGCATGTCTCTACCTTTGTCCTCAGGCACGTGTCCCAGTTCAGAAGGGCACTCAGATATTTTCATAATGCCTTAGATTGCCCAACTGAAGCCAACAGGACTGGTTGATGCCAGAAAAACTACTTTGCTAACGTTGAACACATTCTTTAGATGCTGATGAGCTGGGGTCTATGATAGTTCAAGAATGGTGAATACTTGAAAATGAAATTTTCAGTTTCTGTACATCTGAGATGTGGCTGTGAGTCACAGAGAGGAAAATTACTGTATTTAATAATATTTTTTGTCCATTGACATATCTCCATTAGAAGAAAATTGATCTGTTAAACATGCAAAACATTGGCACTGTTGATGTTATATTTATGACTGTTATTATTTTATTATGGGCTCAGAAGTAGAAAATATGTTAGTCGCTACACAGAACTATGGATAATGAGAAGCATATTCTTTCATTCAGTTATTTTGTAACCTTATTTATAGACTTAGAAAATCTAGGAATTGTAATTGCTTTATAAGTTTTGCAGCAGCAACAAATATCAGTTATAGAACCTGTTTTCAGAACTGAATTTTAGAAGTGATGTGGCTTTCAATATTTTGCATTGCAATATTTAGTTGCCTACTCTAAGTAAAAAGGTGCTTCAAAAAAGTCTTTCAACCCTTTTTCAAATTTTCAGTTATCCCCTCCCTAACCTTCCATGGATTTCTTTGTATGGGCAGCACCTCTTTCATTCAATTATGCTGAAAAAGATTTTGGAAAATTAGCAAATAAAACCACTGTGTCAAATCTGGCCGTCTGGCTTTCTCAGACTCAACAGGTCTCACATTGTGAGTTTTATTTTAACATGAATTTCTATTTTGTATTAAAGTGGATTCCTCTTTGAAAGTACCCAGGTGAAGGCAAATCTAGGAAAAAAATTCTCTTTTTCCTTTAAATTGTATCATCACCAACACTGCAGAGTGCAGCATTTCTTTCCAGTCAGGAGAGCTGGAGTGTCTGTGCGTTTATCAAATAGCATTTGGAAAATATTCGTGGAAATCTGGGGCCTTTGCTGTAACTGGGACACCCCTGAAAGTCAGCCAGAGCTGGCAGGGGTGTATTTCCTGAGCTGGAGAACACCACATGGAAAGGCCACCTCAAGGCTCCATCCAACAGAGCCTGTGGCAGGAGTCAGCAGTAGGTCCTGCTGTCTGTCCCTGTCCCTCCCCACCCCTGATCTTGCCAGCAGAGCAGTGTGGCTGAGCACCCCAAATTTCCTGGAAGCAAAATTGATCTGCCTGGCTGAAGCTGTTGGTCTGAGCTTCTCAGCTCTGCAGGGATGTGGGGAGAAGGGGCACAAGTGGCTGTGCTGGCAGATTGTTGAGGACCTTCACTGGAAACAGAGAAGTGAGCAAGGGGCAGCTGCCAGCAGTAACCCTTTCTGTAACATGTGGGGGAGGATGTCCCCATGGCCACACTGTTCCTGTGGTTCAGCAACCTGTGCTCAGTTCCCTCAAAGGCCTTACGTGGGTGAACAGAGCACTCCCAAGCAAGCAAAAAGCAATTAAAGTCATTAAAGCATCATTAAAACTCATACAGGCAGCTGTTTTGTAGTGCTAAGTGAGAAAAATGAAACGCTTTTCATTTCAAAGTTGGCAAAGTTTGTGTAGTAAGGCTACAGTAAATCAGTGGTGGAGCTATGAATAAAGATCAAGAAGCCAGAGATAGGTTGCCTTTCATTGCATAGTTCACCTCCTCAACACACAGTTCAGTTTGAATGTGTAAATTACCTGCTCAGTGTATCAGTTGGTGAATGACTTTCACTCCTCAGTCAAAAACCTCACTGCAATCTCTTTGTTACAAGTTTGTAAAGCAAACAGAAATGCAACGGGGAAGAAAGTCTGGAGCTCCTAAAATCTGAATGTGAGGTGAAAAATATCTAGAGAGCTGCTACGTGATGAACTCTTACTTTTTCAAATGATCTACGTTACGTATATATTTATGCATTTCCAGCAATAATTACCCATCAGTGGACTGAAATGTCTTCACAGAGATACTTCCAGGACTGTGTTTCAGTCCCAGCTTCATTGTTCTTGCAGATGGAGCACTTCTAAGCCAGTTTACAAATCTCCTCCTTGAGTAGCTTATTTTTACAGGCATTTTAGGAATGGTGCATCTGGCTCAGTTGTTAGATCATTTTGATTCTTCCTGTCCCAACACTCAAATCACTTCAGACGTGGACTTTCATTTTGTTGGTGCTTTGTGTGTCCTAAACTTCCAGTTTCACGTTTCTCATTTACTAGAAAATGCTGAAGTTATCCCATGCTGGAAGAAGGTAGTCCTGAATGGTAGATCTTCTTGAAAAGGGTGTGGTACAGCTCAGGAGGGTTATGTGCCACCTGAAGGACTAAACTTTCAATTAGTGAAATTTTCTGAGCCCAGTGATGCTGTTGATGGTAGATCCAGGTTGTTGCCCAGGTCTGTGTGATGCCCAGGTACGGAGGATTGATTCAGCATGAATTTTTTCCTTGTATTTAAGTTCCATTTCTCTGTTACAGCTTAGCAAGTCAGTGCTATGTCTGCTTGGAAGTCACAAAATCATAGACTGGTTTGGGTTGGAAGGCACCTTAAAGATTGTCTAGTTCCAACCGCTCTACCATGGGCAGGGACACCTTCCAGTAACCACACAGATTGGTCCAAGTCCCATCCAGCCTGGCCTCGAACACTTTCAGGGATGGAGCATCCACAGATTCTGTGGACAACTTGTGCCAGGGCCTCACCACCCATACAGGGAAGAATTTCTTCCTAATAGCCCTTCATAGCACTGCTTTGCCCTGCTCTGGGACTGCAGGGACACATTTCACTTGAGTCAGCAAGACCTGTGTCATGGGTGCTGTTGGTTAATGGTGGTGCATTAGTGATGGTGCACACTTGTCTCCGTGGCAGCCAGACAGTTAATAGGCTGCCACAAGGAGGCTCAAGGTTGTAGAAATAATACTTTTCCTTTTGAATGATGTTTTGTCTTTTGACCCATATTTTCTGCCTTCATTGTGGTTTTTCTCCAGCTGGGATGACAGCAGCTCTGTCAGCAGTGGGATCAGTGACACCATAGATAATCTCAGCACTGATGACATTAACACCAGCTCCTCTATCAGCTCCTATGCCAACACACCTGCCTCCTCCCGCAAAAACTTAGATGCACAGGTAAGATGTTTGGTTTATACAAGTAACATTGGTATGTATTATCATCCATGGCATTTACAAATATTCCCTCCGTGGGTGGAATCCATGGCATCTCTGTTGCTGTGGTGTCACAACAAATGCTTTTTGCCTTCCTAGAGGCACTGCTGCACAGAAAACTGGTGTAAATGGGATTTATTTGTTTTTAAGCTCTAGAAAATGTATTATGTTTTTTCTTACATAATAGAATTTAATAAAGTCAGTAGGAAAGCTTAGAGGTTATTTACACTTCTGTGGGAAATGTAAGCATGAAATAGATTTTATTAAATTTCCAGAGCTGTCTGTTACTGCAGGCTTTCTATGTTTGGCAGCATTTCGTGGGAGGATAAGTTTTACATCCATCAGTAGGATACATGTATGTTTTGTGCTCAACCACCACACATCCAAGAGGGTAGAACAAGTGAAGGTATCTTAACAATTTTTCGTTTACCAAATAGGCTGCATAACACAGAGATCTGCAGTAATATGAAATGCTTTTTCCCTCCAATTGCATAGAACTTTGTTTGGAAAAGTGCTGGACTAAAAAGTCCAGCTTTGTTCTTTGTACACCCTGCTCGAGGGACTGGAGTGTTGTGTGCCAAAGCCACTGGGATGTGGTGACTTGGCACTGCAGCAGGTAGAGGAGAGGGATGTAGGTATGACCTTCTCCTCCGTTTCTTTCCTCCTAATCTTCTCCAGTCATTTTTCATTACTGGCCCCTAAATCTGTTTTTAATATCAGTTCTAATGTAGACATGTGGTTGCTGTGAAGTCTTGCTCTGTCTGCAGGACTGTGGTGCAGGCACACAGTAGTCTTTGTTCCCTTGCCATGAAGTGCATATTTGAGCCTCCACGAAGGGTTTCGAGTGAGCCTCTGGTTGTGCATCAGCAATTGCGTCTGCTAATACAAGTCCCATACAAGTTGAAAGGAGTTAAGATCTATCAAGTCTGTTTGCCACTAACAGAGAGTAAGGTGGACAACTAGAAGTATTTTTTGACAGTTGTTACTGTCTCAACATTGTAATACTGCTGGGAAAAAAAGGGAGGAATAGGGAGACATGACTAAACATTAACCTAGGGGAAAAAAATAGAAACTCATATGACTTCTATCTTCTGATGGATCAGATTCTTGGAAACACCTCTGAGAGATCAAAATCTGTGTTGACGAACTCCTCTTCCTCCTCCACAACTATTGCAGCATCCAAGAGGGTGCAAACAAACACCTGAAGAAAAGCAGCTGGAGCTTGTACAGGCAGCAGAGTGTAGTTGTTGGAGGAGGAAGCCACGAGCCAAGAATGTACAAGGCGTGTTGGCAGTCTGCATATGTGTGTCTGTGACCTGCTTCTCTCCTCAGTTTTCATGAATGACAATCCTTATTCTAGGTATTACTGTTACCTGAAAATTATTGTCCACAGGATAGGTTATTTTCATTTGAGCAGAATACCCTAAACTGGTCAACCAAGGGAATGAAAATAGCTCGGAGTGCTGGAATCCGTAGCTTGCAAGGTTGATTTTTTGCTGTGCAGAGTAGTTCTCAGAGCTCATGACACAGTGAATGCTGCAGAGACACATTTTCTGTCCTACCTCAAGGACCGTGTGATGGCCTGTGCCTGGGTTTGCCTTCCCAGGGGTGGTGAGCCGTGAAGGACCAGCAGACATCTGCAGAGGGGTGTGGACTTTCCTTCTCTCAGTAACCACTGCTTTGGTTCTCCTAAATAGGAGGCACTTTCAAGCTGCTGTGATTCTGTCACATCTTTTTGAGATGGTACAGAAGTTGGATTTCAAATAATTAAAGATGAAGCTTGAAGCTAATACACGTGCAGCTGGGAGTCCAGGCAAATAATGCAGCAACATCAAAGGGAGACAGCCTGAACATGTCAGTGTCTGCTGATAAAATCAGTAACTCAGGCAGAATCATCTCTGCAAAGGAAGAAGGCATGGCTGCTGTAGGAAGAAGTCTTTGTTAAGAAACTGATTTTTCAGAGCTGCCGAGTACTCAGAAGCTGTAGTTTCTCCATCACTGAGAAGCAGGACTTATACGTGATATTAATATGATTTTAATTCTGTCTTCACAGACATTCATGGTTGTAGCCCCTTCTTGTAACAGTGCAATGAAGGTGTTTGCAAGTTGTTTCTGAACAAGGTAGTGGTGGGAACCAGAATGTGCCTTACCCTGTTTTTATGTCTTCTTGTGATTATGTCAGATACCAAACCACTTAATGTAGCTGTATGAGGTTTGGGGCCCCGATATTTTTTCCTTATATTACACACACTGAGATAAGTTACCTTTTAAGTCCCATCATACACATATTTTAAGGAGAAAATAGAACCTGGTGGTCATTTGAAGACAACTTATTTAACTGAAATAAAAAGAAAGAAAGAGACCAGGTAATAAATTCATTCATGTGATTGGAAGATGGAAAGGTTCCAAAACAGAAAACAGCAGCATCCCTAAGCAGTTGAATCAAGACAGCTTCTCAGCAAAGATGGGTTTGGTCTGTTCACAGCTTCAGGAACAGACTTGCAAAGCTGCAGAAATAAGTTGAGACATCCTGGTGGTTTCCTCCCAGCTCAGTGGGTTGTAGGCTTTGCCCCCAGCTCTGTCTTGCCGTGACCTCCAGCAAACAGCATTTCCACTTTCACCCTTCCAGCCAGGTGGAGTTTCAGCTGCAATCCCTAAGCCCTGTTTCACCATGTTTTTGGTTTGATTCCTTAGTCATGTTTTTGTGCTGTTCTCAGTGTTTACCATTAAACAGAAACATCTCTGGCCAGAGGGCTTTGAAGGTGGAGGTGCAGCATTTCAAAGGCTGCAGAAAAGCTTTGGCCGTGGGTGTAGCAGTGGAATGAAATGGAAGAGGGCAAAGGTAGGGACTTCTTGCAGCGCTGTTCTCTCTGTGGAGACTGCAACTAATCTTACAGATGTAAAAGAGGGGAAAGAAAAGCTACAGGAATGTTTCCTAGTCAGGCAGAACTAGGATAAGCCCTTTGCTAGCAAGTAGGTGTATTTCTTGCTCTTGAACACTAACAGTGTAAGTACACAATTCCTGAAAAGGAGCTTGAAACAAGGTACTGATGTGAGCATGTGAGGGATGGTGCTGAGGTGCTTTTGTTGGTTGATTATTTAGTCCTTCTTGCCTGTGCTCTCTTCCAAGATCAGTAAATGCAGAAGTTCGCACGAAACGATGATTTTGGAGAGGCGCAGGACACAGGAACAGTCACTCTGTGAATTTATTGCTCACCTACCAATGCTCAGAAATAGAAAAGTAACCCACCATCACCAAACCTGGCAGCCATATGAAGAGAAGGGAGGTAGAAAGCAGAGTTTTGTTCAAGCCAATGCCATGTTGCTCTCATTGAATGGAGAGGCAGGGACACAACTTTTGCATGGCACGAGGGAAGTACAAGAATATAATATTATCTAAATCCAAAATTCAAATTGCTTGTTAGTGTAATGACTCAATATGTAGATAAATAACCCAAGCCTGAACTGCTTCCCCTGACTGAAGAAAGACCATTGTGATATGTGGTGTCAGCTTTCACATACTGATCGCTTAACTAGTTTTTCAGGCTTTGAAAGAAAAGTAATTACAGTAAAAAGCAGAGGAAATGCAACCACAATTCCTCTAAATTCTTTAATATTAATGGCGTGATCTGGTAGAGAAAGAAAAGTTACAAACTTAAAACATGTTTTTGGAACTTAAAAATAAAAGGGCATTTTGCTGAAAACGTGGTAAATGTTCTTCCAGCCTTTCCTGTGCTGTGTTTTTCTGATTATCCAAAGGGAATAAAGACTCTGGGCTTTAAAATGCTTTAGGATATTTAAAATAATTTCCTTTTAAGTAAATTACACCTTCTGACTACTGCACAGTTCTGAGCACATTCATCTTCTGCTGAGGCTGCAGGGCAGAGGTGGCACTCAGCACCTCACCAAAATTCATCAGCTCCTACTTGGGACCTGCAGAGTCAAGTGTGGAATTGTCAGTCTCTCATGGTGTTATGGTAGGTGGAGAGCACTTCAGCTAGGAATTTTTTATCCAGCTCAGGGTCAAATGTGCAGGTATTTGTCATTTGTGCCTGATCACAAAATAGTTTGTTGTGGTGTCACCAAATTTGATGGATTTAATTAACAGCATTTGAAGCAGAAGTAGAATTCTGAAACAGTGAGCAATAGCAATAGAAAATGCTGATGTATGGGGAATATATATATATATATATATAGGTTAATAGACTCCACATAAGCATTTCTGAGAATTTGGCAAAGGTTTGCAAATGAGAAATTTTCTAATTGATACTGAGCTTTGCAAAATTCTCCATAAGAGACTGGTAGCAGACACAGTCTGTGCAAAGAATAGGGGAAAAAAATCCATCTGTAAGAGTTGCATTAAATTAAAAACTAAGGTAATTTATGTATTTAAGTCTGTCTTGAGTATTATTAGAAAGTTCTGTGGGATTAATTTTTCTTCAATTCTTGGGTGTCCTTCTACAATGTTAACAGCATTCCACATCTTCAGATCTGTTCCAAAAGTTACATCCTCATGCTCTGGAGATCAGACTGCCAGACAAGAGATAGGAAAGCAGCAGGAACAAAGGAAAGCTGGCCACACGGATTTGAAATGCTTTTACTGCACTGCACTAAAAGGGTTTGTCAGAAATTTGAGATGGAGGATTATAGATGTTCTGGAGCTGAATATGTCCTTTATAAATCAAGTGGGGTTTTTATTTCATTTTTGGTTTGGTTTGGGGTCTTTTCCCCCTTTATTTATTCCAAGGGTCATGGCTTTTTGTATTTTTATCCCATATAAATTAAAAAAAAAAAAAAGTCATGGCTAAGGTTCATTTTTGCTGGGACATTTCTTCATCAAAGGCATGTTATGTTTGTTGGTACTCAGAGATGACTGCTGAGTTGATTAATCAGTTTGATGCTTCTTATTTATGAAGTTCCTTAAAAGAAAGACTTGCTCTGAAGGTTGTCTCGCAATTCCTTATCTGTCCTAGACTGATGCAGAAAAGCATTCCCAAGTTGAACGGAATTCCTTATGGTCCAGTGATGAAGTCAAGAAATCAGACGGAGGATCTGATAGCGGCATAAAAATGGAGCCAGGATCTAAATGGAGGCGGAATCCCTCTGATGTGTCAGATGAATCTGATAAAAGCACTTCTGGTAGGAAGAACACTGTTATTTCACAGACGGGCTCCTGGCGACGGGGCATGTCAGCTCAGGTTGGCATTACCACACCAAGGCCTAAACCTTCAACCACCTCAGGCACCTTAAAGACACCTGGAACAGGTGAGAAACGGCGTAAGAATAAACAAGCCAAAAAGTGTGTTCAGTGTGAAAACAGTTTAAATACTTTGCAGAGGCAGAACCTGAACTTCAGGTAATCCTGTCTGTATTTTTAGGCATTGCTTTAACCTATGCAGCATCTCCTACATCCACATTTCTATTTCTGTTCACGTGGAAATGTGTGTTTCAGATTGGTACACAGTGCAAGTTGTTTTCATGACAACTTCAGTCTTAAGCCAAGCTATTTATTTGGCACAGTTCTACCATAAGAATAAATAAGAATAAATAGCATAATTTTAGTTTTTGAAGTCACCATTAACTAAGAACATACAGTATGTGTGGCTGAGGAGAATTTTTTTCCCTCCGTACTAAACAAGCATGTTCATTTATACTAAACACGATTTCTGGATTTTCTGATAAGTGTATTAGTGATTTTAGCACTTGCAGATGTGTGAATGAAAACCGATTGAATTTGCATAATCGAGTAATATGATTTAGTACCTCTCCTCTTACTTGGTTCTGTACGCAATTGTATATGAAAAGGTTGAAGTTAGATACTTTCTTGAACAATGCCTTTTAGGAGAATTATACTAACAGCCTGATACTCCTGTCTAATGATTAAAATGGTCAATCTGTGGTAGCTACAGAGGGAAACACTTGTTTCTTATCTGTCACTATTGCATAAGACTGTTCTGCTTTTCATATTCTCGAGGGCAAAGACACCACATACTTTCTCTGGCAAGTCTGCATGTATAACTCACTGGAGTGGCATGAAAGTTCAGTGCAGACTAGATCATAACTTTGAACCACACTCCGGGGGCTAACACGCTTTTGCTTTTCATGCTGCTTTGAGTTTCATCATTTGCTTGATGTTTTCAAGTCATTAAATATTAGAATTCTTTTTCTATTTTTGTAGGGAAAACTGATGACGCCAAGGTATCAGAAAAGGGTAGACTATCTCCTAAAGCTGGACATGTTAAACGTTCCCCATCAGATGCAGGACGCAGCAGTGGTGATGAATCCAAAAAGCTTCCCACAAGTAACTCTAGAACAACTGCTGCTAATGCTAATACATTTGGATTTAAGAAACAGAGCGGGTCAGCCGTAGGCATGACTATAATCACTGCCAGTGGGGCAACTCTCACCAGTAGATCGGCTACCTTGGGAAAAATCCCAAAGTCATCTGGACTCATGGGTAGGACCACTGGTCGGAAGACTAGTGTGGATGGCTCCCAGAACCAGGATGATGGCTACTTAGCACTTAGTGCACGAACCAATCTTCAGTATCGTAGTTTACCCCGGCCCAGTAAATCCAGTAGCAGAAGTGGAGCTGGGAATAGATCTAGCACAAGTAGCATAGACTCCAACATAAGCAGCAAGTCAGCTGGGTTGCCTGTCCCTAAAATGAGAGAGCCTGCCAAGGTAATCCTTGGAAACTCTCTGCCAGGATTAGTCAATCAGACTGATAAAGAGAAAGGGATTTCGTCTGACAACGAAAGCGTGGCCTCATGTAATTCAGTTAAAGTGAACCCTGCATCACAGACTGCTTCTAGCGGAGCTCAGAGTACTCACCAGCAAGGAGTCAAGTACCCCGATGTGGCCTCTCCCACTTTGCGCAGGTAGGCAACAAATTCCTTGGTTGTGCAATGGTGTTAGTGGGAGCTGAATGAGCAGGACTCTTCCAGCCAGGCCTGCCTATGTTTTGCAGAGCACTTACTATTTAGTGTCCTACGTCAAGGTCTTTGTATTTACATTTAATGTCACATAAACAGGTTGTGAATACTCAGGACATCACTTAAAGATTGGGGAAAAAACCAAACCTGGCTGGCAGAAAGTTTGCCAGTTGTGAGTTGAGTCTCTTGGTTCTAGAAATCATACCTGAAGGCTTTTATCCATGCAGATATGGCAGGAAAAAGAGTTCTCGTACCTGAAGGTTACTGAAGAGGTCTTGCACCAATGTGTGTGTAAGAAACCTGGAAATACTCCAGGGGAGGATCAAATTGTAAATTGGCAACGGGAGAGTTATCTCAGATTTTCATGATGACAATGGCATAATTTGATCTGCCATACTTAGATACACCCAAAGCAATCTTTTAGTTGTGTGGATTAGGCCAGTGTGTTGCAAGACTCAAACATTTTAGCCTCAAACATTTTAGAAGAACCCTAAATAAAGTTACTGTCTAAGCTGGGTTAAATTTTCCTATTTTAATACTATTCTTTGAATAAAAATCCTGTCTTCTGTTTCTCCAACAGTACCCCACACATTATTTTAACATTAACATATAGTTGGTGAGGAACTGCTTTGTTGATGCAGTGTACATCAAAGCCTTGATATTGGTGAAAAGTTCTGTTAATATTATTTTGCAATTGAATTTGACATTGAGTAGCTTGTCTGTTCCAAGTTGCAGTGTTTTGCATTTCATTCTGTCTTGACGCCCATAATACCCATATGGTTATGCTACATCATCCTGCTTCCAGTGACGTGAGAAAGCCACATTCCATGTGAAGCACCAGTGCAAGCATAATGGCTGTGGTGGCAGCTTAGGCTAATGCTGTAAACTGTCTTTAGATGGGTGGTTTTATTTGAAGATCCTAGGTGAGGGCAATTCAAGATACTTTATTTTGTTCCTGGTTATCAACAGATAAGATGTGTCCTTTAGAACATGTGATTTTCATCAATGGCTACTTAAAAACTCCCATAGACCTTTCATTTCTATAGTGTATCCCATGAGAAATGCAGATTTTCAGCGTTCAAGCCTCAGGCACGTTGATAGGAATTTGATTGGGAATGTTTTTATTGCTGGAAAGCTACATTGCTGGCTGTGTAATTGAAATACTACATTAGAAATACATGAAACTTCAAACAGAAGACACGGAGGCTCAATTTAACTATTCTCTGATTTGATTTACAATTTCACACTTGGATTTTCACCAGCCTCTCTTAAGTTGTCATGTGTTGAAATGTGTCTGAGTTGAACTGGGCCTTGTCTGGTTATTATTGATTTCTAGAATGACAATGAAGGAGATTTTAAGCTTAATTTTCATAGTCAGTTGACTTGTACACATTGGGTTTTGCATATTTCCTCTTGGTCCTGTAATTTTTTTTGTGTTGTGGAATAATTTAGAATCCATACCATTGTAATGATACAGATTTACCTGAAAGTCTGTGAATATGTATAAACTTCTATGCTGTCATAAACAGGAAAGCTCTGTAGCTTAAAAACAGTTGCAAAACTTCATGTGGGTGGTTTAGTGTTTTTAAGCTCTGGGATCATATCTAAGAATACAGTATCCCCAGTGCAACTGAAGAGGTTGTGTGCCCTGGCATAGGAACAGGAATACTCTAAGCTGGTATTGCTGCTGAAGGTGGTAGAATCATGGATTGGTTTGGGTTGGAAGAGACCTTAAGTTCACCTCATTCCACCCCCTGCCATGGGCAGGGACACCTTCCACTAGCCCAGGGTGCTCCAAGCCCTGTCCAACCTGGCCTGGGACACTTCCAGGGATGGGGCAGCCACAGCTTCTCTGCCCAACCTGTGCCAGGGCCTGCCCACCCTCACAGTGAAGAATTTCTTCTTTATGTCTAATCTAAACCTGCCCTCTGGCAGTCTGAAGTGCTGTCCAGGTGCCTTGTGGCAGGTGTGCAGCAGCAGCCCCCCAGGTGGGATGTGTTCCAGGCAGCCTTCACAGGGAGCCTGGAGCTGCAGGGGTACCTGTGCAGTACAGACAGTGCTTCTGGGCATCCCTGGGCTTGCTCCACATGTGCTGTATATGCCCATCTCTGTTACACAGCCTGTGTCTCTGGGATGTGCTGAACATAGTGACATAGTGTCCGTGTGTTGTACAGGCAACCTGGGCATACTCAAAAGCAGAGAAAGTTTTCCCTGGGGCATACCCACCATAAGTCTTTAGGAACAGTTGTATAGGTGTGCTGTAGTCCTCTGTTCTGAGGAGTGCAGTCTGACAGATATCCCCTTGACAGATTTCATCCCCAGTGCTCCACAGTGAACAATAAAAAAGCAAATCCACATAGGCACGTGTGAGGAAAGCTAAGGTTCCAAAGCCAGTTGCAGGAGGGAAGTGGCAGGAAGAGAAGCAACATTTTGGAGTGGATGTTTGAACCTGGAGTGAAAGATATTCTTCCTTCCAAATTATGAAGATCAGTTTTGGAATGATTAATAACTTAGTCTTAAGCATGTTTACTGCTAAGACGCTTCACTACTTCTGAGAACTTTCCCATCGACTGTTACTGAGGGAACTGCAGTGTCTCCTTCCTTGGCAGTGCAGCTGCATCGCAGTCAGCAGTGATGCTGCAGTCAGCCTCCTCCAGCCATGCTGACTATATCCCCTCCCTCCCTGAGTTCTGGAACTCAGCTAGTTTTTTTACTGAGCCAGTTCCAGGTGCCAAAAAGCAGGTAACATCTCACTCTCCCCTGAAAAAAAAGGTAGTTTTCAGCCAGCTTGGCTCATGGAATGAAACAAATATACATTTGATATAAGTACATATTATTCTTGTTTCATCCCAGCAAATGCTGCTTCTGTACAGAGCATTTGGTGATTTGCACAAAATTCACCTGGTCAACAAGCTTTCAACCTCTAGTATTCCATTCTGGATTAATCAATGTAGTGTTTCTCTGGTATCCCTTTTCCTTAAGGAGCAGATGATATGACTGTATTTTAGCGTTGTGAAAGCAGTATTTGATGATTCGGACAACACATACTTTATCATAGATTTGAAGCTATAGTAATTGCCTCTGGGCTTTATTGAAGGGTCAGTGAGCACAAGGAGATTATTAATTTATAGTTGCATATGTCCAATCTAGGATCCTGTACTTTATGTTGGTTTTCTGGAGCTAAGAAGATACATGCTCTAGATATAAAATATCCTTGCGCTTAATATTCCATTTTATGTATTTTTTGTGTTGTCTTTTTTTTTACAGACTTTTTGGTGGCAAGCCTAGTAAGCAAGTTCCCATCACAACAGCTGAAAATATGAAGAACTCTGTAGTCATCTCCAATCCCCACGCTACCATGAACCAGCAGGGTAACCTTGATTCCCCATCTGGCAGTGGTGTGCTGAGCAGTGGGGGCAGCAGCCCTCTCTATAGTAAAAACACAGATCTCAACCAGTCTCCACTGGCTTCTAGTCCCAGTTCCGCACACTCAGCTCCTTCCAACAGTTTAACGTGGGGTACCAACGCGAGTAGCTCTTCTGCCGTCAGCAAGGATGGCATTGGATACCAGTCTGTCAGCAGCCTTCACACCAGCTGTGAATCCATTGACATCTCTCTGAGCAGTGGAGGTGGGCTGAGCCATAACTCCTCCACTGGCTTGATACCAGCCTCTAAAGATGATTCCCTGACTCCCTTTGTCCGAACCAACAGTGTTAAGACCACGCTGTCTGAAAGGTTAGTGTGTTTTTCTTTTCTTTCCCTAACTTTGTATGTGTCTCAAACGGGAATGAAGCCCTGGCAGCAGTAGCTGCAGGTACAAGTCAAGTAATCTTACAAAATAGGGCAGAATGGTACTACTAGAATACACAGAGAAGCCATTCCAGGCAAGGAGCCCAGCTCAGAGCAAAGGGGTGGGTTCAGGTGAGCTTTTAAATTTGCTGTGGTAGCCAGCGTGACACCTTTGTTTTGCTACTATGTGATACCTAATATTTGAATTTTACATCTTATGTTATCCTTCCAAAGATCTCCTGTTAATAGATCTGATAGTGATATTGAAAAAAACCTCTATTGTTATTACCATTTTGACTTGAAAAGTGAACTGTTAAACTGTTAAAATTCTTGTTTATAGCATTTGATGGGGTTCTAAACTGGACGTGATGCTGAAAAGAGAAGTTCCCATCTCCTTAGTCATTTGATCCCTTCTCAGCCTCTCCTTGTTGTCCTGTCCCATCTCCAGCTGCTCCCTACAATGTTTCAGTACATACATTCATGTGGATGCTTGATAAATCCAATTGGAAGCTGGATCCAAGTGAAAAATGATCACTGGAATTGTATTTCAGACCGATCAGTTCCCCAGCTCTGTACATGATGAGTGGACACAGAGTAGGAGCTGGGAAGAGGCTGAGCAGGGAGGAGGGACCAGGGCTGGTTTTTCAGCATCAGAGCTGTATTGGTGGCTCATTGAGCTGACACCAGGCTAAACTGGGCAATACATGGTCTCTGAGGCACCTCTTGTAGAAGGCAGTAGTACCCTTGCAAGTATTGGAAATCAGCTACGTCCCAATGTGCAATTACAAATTCAGGGAGCAAAATTTTTGTGGTTGCATCTCAGTGGAGAAAATTACACCTGAGTGTAATGTTCTGACAGTTTGGGTTTCTGTTTGTGTTTTATTATAACTCTTTTCTGTTCTCTCATCTTTTCATTCTAATATTCCTTCTCTTGTTTTCTGTCTTGTTGGACTGATTCTTCTAGCCCTCTTTCTTCCCCTGCTGCTAGCCCTAAATTCTGCCGAAATACTTTGCCCAGGAGACAGGACAGGTAATGCTGTCTCAGTCCAGGAGTACGCTCAAGGCTGTAGGTTTTGTTGCCCATCTCAGTGAAGCAAATTGTTTTGTGCCAGACTGTGCTCAGTTGAGTGCTCTGCTGTGTTCATCATTCAGGTGTGACCTGACACAAAGACATGCCAGTGAGAGTCTCCTCAAACACCCCATTGATCCACCCAAATCAATCTGGGGAAGGGCATATGGCAGAGTTGGCGTGTTTTTGGTGTTGCTCTTGTTTCTGGGAACATCTTTTGGATGGAGAGGGTATTTCCCCGCCAAAGGCAATTTGAAAATCATGCCCTTTTTTCTTTCCTGCAAATCTAAACTCTCACTAGCATTTCAGCATTCCTCTGGCATGCTGCTTTTCCCACTGCCTTTCTGGCCTGTCCTTTTTGTTGTGAAGTCCCCGTGTCATTCGGTGTCCGTCAGTCTTTTATTGCAGTTTGGCACACGAGTGTTTTCCAGGGACTTGGGTATGTTCATCCTTGTACAGATGAATGCTGGAGTTAGGAAAGGATGACACAAATCTAAACATTCTAGCTCACTCTTGCTCACTGATGTAATTTTAATCAGTCCCATACTGTAATTTAGCTATAAGGGTTGTCATTTAATTAATTTACTTAAACATGTGGATATTTTCTTTAAAAACAAAGTAACAAGTTCTGCTCAGTAACGAGTTCATCAGTTGTAAAAACATAAACTGAAATAGTTGAGTTTTGGGTGACTAATAGGTCCATTTTATTTGCTAATGGAATTTAAGCTAAGATTTGAAAATTTAAGCAGTCTGGGCTCAGTACTTCTGTACACTGCTGCTGTCACAGTAATTAGCTGCATTCCCTAAGTGGTGTCTGCTGAAAGAAATGATGGGAAGGTGGTTTGGACTTGGAAGATTCTCATCAGTTTTTACCAATAGCCTGCTGAAAAGCCTCTTTTCAAACCCCCATTTGACATTTCAAGAGCCATTTTTGTTCATTGTGGGTAGGAGAAACAGTGAAAGAAGGTTGTGAACAGATGTGGTTCATTGGCATGGTACCAGCTGCATGTTTGTGCAAACCCCACCTGGGTGAGGAGGTCTGTGCATGTTTCTGTAGGGAGGCCCCAGCACCTTTTCCTCTGGAAAGGTGATGCAGATGTTTGTGCGTCCTTCGTCCTGATCTTATTCCTTCCCTTTTGTTCTTCTCTGAAGTTCTTTTCTTTTAACTTTTCTGCAGCGACCCACATCTTGATAGGAACACTTTGCCTAAGAAGGGACTCAGGTATTGGTGTTTCCACATGGTTTAACAGCTTTTGTGGTGGCTTTGGAGTTTGCTCTGTGTTTCTGTTGTGGCTCGTGGTGATGGTCGCAGTTTGCAAGAGGTGGCAACAATACTTTCTCTTTCTTTCCTTCTTTCTTTCTTTCCTTCTTTCTTTCTTTCTTTCTTTCTTTCTTTCTTTCTTTCTTTCTTTCTTTCCTTCTTCCTTTCCTTCTTCCTGTCTTCCATCCTCAAAGAAGGCCATTGATGACTGCTTTTCTCATCTAGTGGCTTCTCTGCTTGAGCAAGAACTATGGCTTTTGCTGGCTGAATCGCTGAAAAGCATCTCAAACCATCCCTGGGCTTGACTTGAAAACAATAATTTTGCATTTTCTATGGCTATTACGTGGAATGACTTGAGATCGTTTTAACCCTGGGAACCTTGGTGTTGATACACAAACGAAAAGATTTGCAAGGTCATGCCAAACCTTTTAGGTTTAAATTGGATCTATTAATTTAAAAAAAAGTTTCAGAATACCTAAATATGTAGGACTTTAGAGATAACTTCTGCTCCTAGAGAAAAGAACAAAAAATCCTCAAACAAACTCTCAGCAGTTGTCTTCTCATGTATTTTATATGTCTGTAAGATGGTTATTTTTATAACATGAAAAAAGATTTTTCCATTGGTACAACCAATTCTAGCCAGATAACTAACATTAGTTATATTAATTAAATGCTTTAAGTGTTCCAGAATTTACAGAAGGTATCTTAGACAGTTCAGGAAATTGCAGCTTCAGAATTGCTTAGTGCAGCTTCTGGGATCACTGAGGTGGTGCCTTGAAATTGCAGCTGTGATTTATGTTGTCATTCCTCACAGCAGCCTTGCCCCGTGAAGCCGAGTGCTAAAAGCCTTTCTTAAAATGGCAGCTTATTTAAAATGTTTCTGTGGGTCTCCAGTATGTCTCTCATAAATAAAGGCTCTCTTTTAAGAGCAAAACATTTGAGTGCTGAAGAGGTGGGTATTAATGCTGAGGAAAAAAAAAAAAATCCTTAGTGTGTTAAAGTAAAATGGCTGTTTAAACCCCCTTTCTTAATAAACCGATTTATGTGCAGAGCTCAAGAGATGCAGATAGGCAGGGTCTGTTTCTGAGGTTCTGAGGCTTAAGCAGAAGAATTAATGTATTTTTGAAAGCAGTTTGAGTTTCTTAATTTTTGTAGTTGTTCCCATTGATTTAAAATAGTCTTAATAAGTGCTCTCTTACTGTAGGGTATTTTATTGGAGGGAATCGAATTAATTAAATAGATAATATCAGCTCATAATAGACTCCAAGTGTTTAGTTTCTGGAAGGAGAGCTGGTAACTCATAAATATTTCTCCAAAACCCATGGCATAGCCTAAGACAGACACTGAATTCCATCAGCAGACAAGTGTTTCCATGATGCTCCTGCTGTTGATACCTGTTCCCTATCACGTAGCTCACCTGTCCTAATATACCTATTTTTTCCGGCATCTGCGCAACAAATCAAGCAGATTTAAAACTTTGCTTAGGCTGAAGCCAGTGGGTGTTTTGCCACTGGTGTTGGCATAGACAGTGTTTGTGCTGTTCCTTTGCCTTCAGAAAAGGCTAAATGTAGGCTCCTTTAGGATGATTTAATGCTGTCAGTTTTGAGCTAAATGGGATGTAGCTCCACAGGCTTTTATATGAATATCTCTGGAATATGAAATACTGGGTCACAGCTTGTTGAAAAAAAATCTGATAAAGGCTTTGTTGAATTGAATTTGGTTATATGATCACAAAATGTCAGCTAAGCTTAGGGATATACCAAAGTATTAAAATAGTGATAGAATTTTGGAAAGGTTTTCCAAGTTGTGATTTTATTTTTAAGTCATACATACATAATACACACCACATTTTATTCTGCAGTGCTACACTGCACCACTTCTATCTGTCACTTTTGGGTCAGTCTGCTAATTTTTACCACTGAAGCCTTTGGAAAGAGATGCGTGGTTTGGGTTTTTTTTTCCCAAACAGAGGGGAAATTAATTAGGAACAGCTTAGAATAGCTTGGAGCAGCTTCTTAATTCAGAATTCTATTGGGTTTATATAATTGTAATCCTTAAACTTCGTGTGAGGATCTTTCCATTTTTCTTTCCCTCTCTCCCTCCTCGAGTCTTGTGACATTTCATGGTTGTTTTTATTTTTTAAAAAAATAATTAAATGAATACCAGAGTTCACTGTGAAGTCCCTGTCTGTCTTTGCAGGTATACTCCATCCTCCCAGCTCCGTAGCCAAGAAGATGCTAAAGAATGGCTGCGGTCCCATTCAGCAGGAGGACTGCAGGATACTGCTGGCAATTCTCCATTTTCATCTGGATCCAGCATAACATCACCCTCTGGAACCAGATTTAACTTCTCGCAGCTCGGTGAATAAATTATCTGTTTGAACAATCATAGCAATACATTGTATGCCTTGAAAACAGCGTGTTACACAAGATGAGTTTCTTTCAGCAGCTCCAAGTCCCACACTGAAGCTCAGGAAGTGCTTTCATTGAAATGAGTGTGACTAATTGGCATTATTATCTCACATGCCCAAAGGTGCCAGGCTTGCAGTAACGTTGAAACTGCTTCTCTGGTTGTAATCAGATGCCTTAATATAAATTGTGAGCTCTTCAGTGGAGCTGTGTGTTAATATCACACATCGGGGTGCTCAAAGGACCTGAATTGTTGCTTACCTCTATAGTAATAATGCTGTAAAATCCAAGCATCAGTCTCATCGGTTTGATATTTTATCTTTGTATGCATTTTTCGGGTGGTGGCTCATTGGAAAATTTACATAAAGCTCGATCGGAAACAATATATAAAAGTCAAAGGAATTTTAAGTCAGAAAAAACACCATTCCTTCATATAATTACATTGATAAACACATTTTAAATGAAGGAAACAATAGAAGTTGATTGACAGGACTCAGGTTGACAGGTTTTAGTTGACTCTATCCACAGTTGAAATAACCTAATTTAAAGCAGTAGTGGTGCTCATCTCTGGTGGGCTGATTAAGTATGACTTAGTTGCCTTTGCAATTCTTTAGGTCTATAAATCAGTCCTAACATTATATATTTTGTCTTCAAGTGGCATTTGGAAAGTACTATCGTGAAGAGGCATTCTCTGTTTCTTTTTGACTTTCAAAAGCCCCACCATAATAATTAATATTATTTAAAATAAATATGTTTATGATAACATATATAGGGACTATATATGAAATTACATGCAAAATAGTTAAGCTTATACTTATGTTGTGTGTATTTGCAGCAGCTTGCACAGTCACTTATTTCTGGTGTAGTTTGGAGTTGCAGTAATGACATTTTAGAGCCTTTCTTTGAATGTGCTGGAAAGAAACACAATGAAAAAACCGCTTTAAATAAACTGACACTTAGTAAAATGTCAGCTGAATATATACACAGTGTAATTACTTTGCCAACAGCTCACAAACTGTCAGGAAACTTCATGAAAGTCAAAGAAAACAACCAAAAAGTGTTGTCACCGGCACAGAAAGTTAACTATGCAGAGGTGTCGGAGATTATTAATGAGCCTCAAAAGCCACTTGGCCACAAACAGCAATTAACACCAGGGGAAAAAAACAAAGATGTTTTTCTATGTTCTTGAGAAGAGATATTGGAGTCAAGAGGGGTCACTACATTTAATTTAAGAGCAGATGTTGATATGAAAGTTGATCACCTGTAAAGTGAATTCTTCTGTCTTCTACAGTAGTCTGTGTCAGTTGATGGGGTAAATAGAAAGAGGCAAGGACAGCACACCAAGAGGAACCTGCCAGCTGAACAGTGATTTTGGTGTTCTCTTTTTTTCCCACAAGTCAGTTAATTCTTAGTAAATAACAGACATAAGTTTAGCACAAAGTTCTTTAAAAAAAAGTGTGAAACTGGAGTGGTCATTTTATACTCTAAACACTGGTTGGAAGAGTATTGGCTTTTAAGGCAAAATTACTATTTTAAAATTCTTAGGACCTCATATTGGAAAGAAACAATTCTGAAATATACAACTATTGGGAAACTAAAGCTCTTTACATTTGTGACTTAAATACATAGAAAAGTGTCATTTTCTGAGAACTTGAAGGCTTTGAAAAAGCTAAGTCCTGTTCTATATAGACAAAAACCTAGTTTTCGAGGAAGGATAGTTTGAAATTAAATGAGGGTTAATTAGATCACTCCTATGAGGTGTTGAGCTTGTTTCTAGAAGCATAGACATATCACCCTGTGTTTAAAATGATCCTGTTTACTTGAGTTTTCATATTCACTGGCTTGATTTGCCTACCTCTTATTTGAATTTATTGAATTTAGGAAAAAAATGAAGCCTGAAGAGGACATCAAAAATTTGTGTCCTGAAGTAGGGGAGGGGTGAGGGAAAATTTGTTGGTAGCTGCACAAAAACCAGGCATGGAAATTTGGGGTTCCACGACTAAACTGGTGTCTACTCTTGACTTTCTAGCAAGCCCAACCACGGCAGCCCAGATGAGCCTGTCCAACCCCACCATGCTGCGCACCCACAGCCTTTCCAACGCGGACGGTCCCTACGACCCCTACAGCGACACGCGTTTCAGGAACAGCTCCATGTCCCTGGACGAGAAGAGCAGGACCATGAGCCGCTCTGGCTCCTTCCGTGATGGCTTTGAAGAAGGTCAGCAAGTATGGGGTGGTGCTGGAAATGATCAGAAGATGGTGTTGTTGCATAAACCAAGTATCAATTGGGCACTTGTCGGTTCGGTGTAAGGGGTCATTTTAAAGCTTTCACTGGAGCTCTCAGGGTTAGGTAGAACTCTAGTCCTGGTCATCGTTGCTCTGATTATAGAATCACAGAATATCCTGAGTTGGAAGAGGCCCACAGGTATCACCAAAGTCCAGCTTCTGGCCCTGCACAGCCCCAAGAATCCCACCCTGTCCCTGTCCCATTGTCCAAACACTTCTTGAGCTCTGGCAGCCTTGGGGCTGTGCCCACTGCCCTGGGGAGCCTGGTCAGTGCCCACCACCCTCTGTGGGAGGAACCTTTTCCTGATATCGAATCTCACCCTCCCCTGACACAACTTCAGGTCATTCCCTTATGTCCTGTCACTGGTCACCAGAGAGAATGATGATCATTCAGTGATTGTTCTGGCCAAACACAGGAAATAAGTGTTGTGCCTGGACCATGGCTGTTCAAGAAGTTGTTTAAACAATCCTGTGCTTCGTTTTTAGCGATCTCAAAATGGCAAGTTCATGCTTAGTCAGCACATTAGTGTTTCTTCAATAGGGATATTCTTCTAAACTTGCACCTCCACATTTCTGTATAAAATATAACATGACATGACATGATGTAATATAATTTATATAATACAATGTAAGTGATATCAGTCAGACTGTTTCTATCCTAGTAATTTTTCAAATATTCAATCTGTACTTAAATTGTCTTTATTTCTGCTCAGTGTCCTGGTTTGATACAACACATCTTTCAAAGAAAGGACCTGGCTAGTTTTTCAAAACGTCTAGGCTTGTCTTTTAATGTGTTATCATCTTTTCAAATATGTAATCATAGCTGATAAAAATGACCCTATGTAAATATAATAAGAAAAAGTCATTTACTTATAAATGAATGTTTGGTTTGGTTTGTTTGCTACTGATCAAGTGACCTTATGGCTGTAACAGGAGTAGCTGTGAGCACCCTCAAGCATTGCACTTTGAGGAGTCAAGTTTGGAGTGAGCTCTGGGAGTGGTTCATAGGAAGCTCTTCCAACATTAACTCTTTGAGTCTTAAATCTTCTTTCTGGCAAGGATTGGCACGCTGATGGTGCTTTGCAGGTCACAGAAGCCTTTACTGGGTGTTGCTGCTCCCCAAGAGCCGGGCACGCATGGGAACCACACTTGTAGGGGCCACAGGATGCCCTGATGGAGATACTGGTTATCCCGTCAGCCTTTTGCCATTGAAAGAAGTAGCAAATGCATACTGGATGCGGCTCTGGAAAGATGAATTAATTATTTCATTGCTGAATTTAGTCAATCTAACTTCATTACATTTAATTGTATTTTAGAAGTCCGTGGCTGATAATCTTCCTTAGGGGTTGAAAATTATTAGAGTAACATTGTAGAGCTGAAAACTGGGTCGTTGAGGGAATTAACCTTTGTTTGCTCTCAGAAAGCTGGGTGATCAGGAACAGTCAAAGACTGCCAGATGCAGTCCGTCAGTTGAATTCCATACTGTGATGAACAGTTGTGCTCTTACTAAATTGTTCCTGCCTATACTCTGTGAAGGAATTTAAATCATAGCATCTGTGTTACACTTGGATGATTTACTGAAAGAGCTACTACAGAAAAACTTATTCCGGCTTTATTGAAGGCATCCTCCAAAAAAGTGCAACCTAAGTCTTTTAAGTGTGCTCAAAATTGCAGCACATCCATTTTGACATGTTGCAGGTTAAACTCTCTCTTGTAATTCAAAAATTCTTGTCCAGGAGAGAGGCTGGTTTGGATGAGTAGTTAATAAGTATTGCATGTTTGAGGATGAACCATTTTAAAAATAGAAAATGAAGAGAGGAGTTAGGTGACATGGTCTGCTAGGTGCTTTTCATTCATTAAAAAAAAAGTAATAAAAATGAAGTCCAAGAAAGATTGACTAAGTTATGGACTTGAAAGCAGTTGGAAAATACCACTTGTATATGAGGAAGGAATTTGGCCCTGTAGTGGACATGCTAAAGAGGTCCCTTTCAGATTTTCTCCAATTTTTGGCACCTAAAAGCATAATACTATTTTACCAGATGGGATGAATATTTAGAAATATCCTCTGTATTTTTGTCTTAATGTGAAAGATCTTCTGTCACTTCCCTGGCTGTACAGAAGGCAGGGTCTCCTGCTTATTATCTCCTGCTTATTTCTCAGATAATCACAAGTTCTGAGTGAGCAAGTGATTCTGACTATGGCATAGGTGTTGTGCTGTGCTTTCAGACCTGTGGATCTAATTCACCTCCACCTTGAGGGAATAGATTAAAAAGTATTGCAGAATTTAAATTTGTGGTTAATGAACAAATTGATTTTATACAATCAGCCAGTGTCAACGAAGCATAAATCCAGGGTTTAAATTAATCTCACCAACCTGCTTCTTAATTATTTCTTAGCACAAAAAATTGCAAGACATTTGTTTCTCATTAACTTCAGCAGGGCCAGGATTTATTCTTAAAAGCCTTTTTTTCCTTTGTCTCCATAGTGTGAAGTACAGTCATGTTCTCTCACAGCACAGCATGTAGGTCAAAATGCATTGCAGTACATAACTCCTGATAGAAGGGGTTTCAGGACTGTGGAAATGCCAGTGGAAACAAACTCCAAACATCCAGAACTTCAGAGGCGGGGATAACACAGCCTAAAACTTGAGTGGTCTCCTGGCTCTCCAGTTTCCCCACTTCCCCAGCCAACAGTCTTTCCCAGGAGCTGGGCTGCCACTGGCTCCACCCCGATACTTGGAGGAAAAAAAGTAATTAAATTAATTGTCGTGGGGCTATAAAATTTTATTCCTTTTTGTGCTACTGACTGCAATACCAGTTGTTCTTTCTGCTCTTTGGGCAGCTGATCACGGTTAGACCCTTTCTTTTCTAACATTAAAAATGATACATGCTTGCATATGCATTTAAAATAATAGCTCCAAAACAATTAGGGTTTGTAGGCTGCGTGCAGATGCATGCAAACTGCAGAAACCGGGACTCTCACCAAGAGCAGAAGTGCCTTCAGGCTCCTCATTAAATAGCCTTCAAGTAGCCATCTGCAGATCCTTTAAAAATAAATTGCCTGAAAATATTAACTCCCTAGTTGTCCTTGAAATGAGAAATCCGAAATTATATACACATTCAGGTGATGCACTTGAGTCACCATCCCTGGAGGTGTTTAAAGGACGTGTACATGTGGAACCTGGAGATGTGGTTTGTTGGTGGCCTTGGCAGTGCTGGCTTAGTTCTTGGACTGGATGAACTTAGAGATCTTTTCCAGCCTAAATGAGTCCATGATTCTGTGTGATGGTGGTGTTTCACAAGGCAGCAGTATGATTCCCAGAGTTACATGTGCTTTCCCTTTCTTCATTTTGAGTCTTCTTTGCTCCTTTAAAATCCCAGTGTGATCTTAAAACTTCCATTTGATGCTAAGTCAAAAATGTGTGTGACCCAAAGCATTGTAAAGACTTCTCTGGCCAGCTGGTGTGGGTTTTTTTTTGGATACATCTCTATTACTAAAAAATGCACAAAGGAATATAGAGAAGCAGACCAGAAAATGACATTATATTCCCTGTATGAGTCCATTTGTGGCCTTGTGCAATATTGCCTCACTTTAGGCTTTCCATCTTGGAAAAGCCAGTTAAGGGTTAGAGGCAGGTAAAGAAAAGTGACAAGATCTTAAGTGCAGAGCACTATTGATACAAATAAATTTAAAACAGGACTCTTGAAAACTGCTTGGAAAATGATGGCTGAGGGCAGGTGGTAAGATGTAATTTGGTGCATTATAAAGAGGTTGGTTATCCATTCCTTCTCATATCACAGGGGAGTGGAGACCTTCGAGGAACTTACTGAGTAAAGCAGCAGGAGGTCTAAAACAACTGCAAAGAATTACATTTCTAAACACGAGAGGAGTTTTTTGTTACAGACCAAATGTGTCAGTGGATTCAGAAGCAGTTAAGCAAGTTAATGGTAGAGAGGTCACAGCAAAATAATGGCCTAACTAGAGTTTCCATCTCCAAAATTTCCATCTCTGCTGATTCCCAGAGGGTGCAAAGACGTACCTGGGGGATAATCACTGGGGATCTGCCTCCTCCTTTCCTTCTTTTCCATAAACATGGACTGTGCTTGCAGCCAGAGCTGGAGCACATGATGAGACAAACCCTGGCTCTGACTCAGCCTGGCTATTTCTGTGTTCTTAGTACAGCACCGTCCTTAAAATGTGACTAGAAAGATAATTTTAAGTGAAAATGTGATTAACCAGAGAAAGCAAAGGGGGGTGAGGTTTTTCACCTTCTTGTGGGCTTTTTAAATTGTCTTAAATTCCTGCAGAAGCCAACTTAGACCTTGTTTACTTCCCTTTCCAGCGTTGCCTTAGGATATAATGTCAGTGGGAAAGTAGAACCCATTTATTATGAATGTAGAATTGCAGTAGGTAGTTAGAGCAAAATGGCAGCTTTTCTAAACTTGGGGGTTTTTTTGGCTGGAAGATTTAGATGAAGGAAAGTGTGATTTTACACTATTTTGTGTGATTTATATGAAGTTATCCTGAATTTTGAAGAAGAGTTTCAGTTAAATGTATTTTGTTTCTAAAAATAAAAATAAAGGAGAGGTGATTTTGCATGTTTTAGTAGCAGAAAGAGTAGTTTCAGGTGTTTTGGGGTTTTTAATAGTGTAATGAAAAATGAAATGATACTGTCATCATAATCCTAACATCAGGCTGATGATAACAACCTTGAAAATCACAGAATAGTTAAGGTTGGAAGAGACCTCTGCAGATCATCTAGTCCATCACTGTGTATCTGTATCTTTTACTGAAGCTATATTTAAATGCAAAAGTTGCTTGAAACTAATTCTTTTCCAGGAAAAGTTTTATAGCCGTGTTCTCCCTCTGTTAATTTTTCTATGAGAGAACAAACTTTGCCTTGTTAAAGAATTGTCAAGGCTATAAAGATCAAAACAGCCAGCAGGGAAAAGAGAAGAATCTCTTCTGCATTTCAGTTGATTTTTTGTTTTCTGGGTTTTTTTAATCTTGAGTAAGCCTTTTTGCAAGAATCTTACGATAAACTGTCCAGAGAAATATTTGTTTCTGAACAAATCTTCAACCAATCCTTTTTTTTTTAAACTTTCTCGACCACACCTCATTTTCCCCCAAAAAACCCCAAATATTAAAATTTTAAAACAGCTTTACCAAGTCCAAGTTTGTGGATTGTCTCACCTGGCCATGTGTTCTTCAAACCATACGTTATTGGCACAGTAATATAATTCGGTTTATGATGCATGATGAAATTTGTGAAAGTATTTCTTCAGTAGGCTGGTGGTTGATAGTGGGTGATTTATGGTGACTCCACTCTGTGGTTAGTGCATTTATATTCATTGTGTTTATTTTCTTTCCTTTAGTGCATGGTTCTTCTCTCTCTTTGGTCTCCAGTACTTCATCTATTTATTCAACAGTGAGTATAATGAAAAGAGCAGTCTATTTATTAATCAAAATTATTGAATTGACTGGTCTCATTGTGATAATTTTGCTGTTCAAGGAGGGGGAAAAAAAGCACTTTTCATTTGACTGTGTTCTGAGTGCTGGCTGGGAAAGAAATGTGTATGTTCATAAAGATGCCTGTGGATATTTAGCAGTATCCTCATTCAACACAGACTTTAATGACGTAAAAGCAGCCCTGGGTTTTTTGAGTATTTCACTCTGTGCTAAGGTTTTGCTACAAAAGACCTCAGTAGATATGAGGAGATTTGAACTTCATTGCCTAAAGCATCCCAAATCTTTCTGAATGAAGTCACTCCATCCTTGTGTTAATGATTTGCTACTAAAGAAGTTTGAGTCTGCTTTTTGATCCACAGATATTAATAACTGTAAAGAGGCCATTTGTTCACTATGCCAGTAGTGTTTTCTCCACGAGTGCATATTATTTAGGTTATCTGATGCTAAAAGCAGCCTTACTGGAGTTTGAAAATACAGGGGTGTTTTGAAATGCATGTTGCATCTGCTTATTTTCTTGTAATAGTTTCACGAAGGATTTTCCATTTAAACATCCACTACAAAAAGCCTTGTAATTTAAGACTGCCTGTGCTCCAGCAGGAAGGTGAGGCTGCAGCACCCAGGCTCTGTCTTGCCTGGCTCTCCCCTCCCTGGCTGGGGTTTCACTGCAGTGACCCAGGGCCACGGGAGGTTCCAGCCCACGCCAGACTGCACAGAAGCATTTGGCAGCCATGGTTAATTCCCAGGGGTTCATTGATGTTAATATCCAAGTAGCCAATTAACAGTGGCTCTGTAATCCTGGCAGGCTGTGATCACAGTTGTAGTGGTTTCTTAAAGCTCAACCCTTTAAAAAACTGGGTAATAATTCCTTCTGAAATACATGTTAATTGAACAGGATCTTCAGTTTCAAATTCTTATGTAAGTACGATGCATCTTCACACTTACCATGCATCCACAGCTGGATTTGAGAGTGTGTGATACAAGAGTATGTGGAAGATCATCTGTAGCTGCCTGTGAAGTCTGTCAAGCCATCAGAGTGTTATTTAGCATTGTTTTACATATAAGTTTCACTGATAACAAGCCACATGTGTAACATGGCCTTAAGACCTCAGTAATAAATTGAAAATACCACTTTTCATTATTGGCCTTGCCTCAAGCCAATATAGATAAGGGATTGGAAGGATGGAAAACAGACCTTTTCCTCTGGGCTGCTGTTCATACCCATGAGAGCCACAAGGAGAGTCCTCAGACCTTCTGGTTTCTCTGCCCAGGCACGAGGGGTTGGATGGATGTAGTTTCCCCTATGGCTGGTAGTGGGCATGTTTGCTTAAGGACAGTGGAGTGTGTGACTTTATACTGTGCCCTTCTCTCTAGCTGGTAACTTGGGTTAGAAATAGGGCATAGTAGCCACAATTTTACCATGAAGACCACGAGGCATGGTCAGCACACCCACTTGGCATCCTCTCAGAACTAGTTGTGTGTCCTTACTTTTCCATCCCCACAGCACCCAAGTGGGAGGGATTTTTTTTTTCCCCCACATGACTTTGGAATGCACAAATGTGATCTCTTTCCCATGGAGAGCTGAGTGCAGGATGCAGGGAATTGCCTGGGATCTGTGG
>JAWWTY010000156.1:3348339-3380536 GCA_035222235.1 Margarornis squamiger
CTTTGGAATGCACAAATGTGATCTCTTTCCCATGGAGAGCTGAGTGCAGGATGCAGGGAATTGCCTGGGATCTGTGGCAGTCCTGGTTCTTCAGAGCCCCATGCAGTCTCTCAGGCACCGAGCCAGGACTTCATCACTCCAGGATTCAGGCTCAGAGGTGCCCAGTAGCCTATTTTTCTCTCTCTTTCAGAGTAAATAAATCAGGCCATTATCTCAGGTTGAATATGGATGTGGGAATCTGAAATAAGGAACTCACGCTAGAGTTTTTGAAATGCCAAAAAAAAAATTAATTGAAAATTTGCATACATTTGTCAGGCTGGTTAGGTTGTAATATCCTCATGTATTTCCTTCCTTTTATTTTACAGCCTGAAGAGAAGTGCCAGTCAGAGGTAAGATCACGTCCTCTTTGACAGGCACAAATGTTCTTTCAAGACACTCTGCATTGTGTGTCTTGCTGTTTTATTCTCCTTACTGTGATGGAGTAAAGTGCTCTCTTAAAACATACAGATTCGCAAGCTCCGAAGAGAATTGGATGCATCCCAAGAAAAGGTGTCAGCTCTGACAACTCAGTTGACTGCCAATGTGAGTACAACTCTGAGGACAAGCATAAATGGGAAATGCATTTAATGCACAAATTACCATCTGATTTTTTTTTAAGAGACAAAATGATTTCATGTGTGTAACATTCAGTTCACATGACTGATGTGTTTAAAAAAATAACTGCATGCACATGTGGGACCTTTTAAAAATAACATCTTTTGTCCTACTAATTTATCTTATGCCTTTCTTTAAATACTGAATTATAATGTAAATTTGGTTTTATATATATACGTAAGCCATTTTTAGATCCTGAGAAAATCATTGAAGACGGGGTCTTTTTTATAAATAGTGTCCCACTTTGACATTTGGATGGGATGAGGTACAGGTAAAGATTATAATTGGTAGGAATAAAAATGGATAGAAACTTGGATCTTTTTTTGTTGCATACAGGTGGGGGTTAATGAGAGGTAATAGTGGCATCAGGGGCTCTGGGAACTAATTTAAAGTTAAGCCTAAAGAGCGGACATACCTGACTTTTAACCAGTGTAGACAATACTGCTTGTTCCTTTGAGGAATTTGGTGGATAAGTAATTTAAGACACTTGGAAAACAAATGTTTGGAAGCCAGGAAGTGTTGAGGCAGTTCTGTGTGACCCTGAGCAGGTTTATTTGTGTGTTCTGTGCTGCAGTCACAGACAGCAGAAATCTGGAACACAGAATCTTGCAAGGCAAATAAGCAATTCTAGAGTAAATAAGCTGCAGATGAATAGTCAGCAGGTCAGATCATACTGACATCCTGGTTTATGAAATGAATAAACATCAGAACACGTGCTGCTGAAGGACATTCCTGTCCATCAGCTCGTTGAATAGGTGGAATACAAAACTTGGGGCAGTAAAGGACAGGTTTCACCTGAGCAGTAATACCTGTCACAGGGAGGGTTCAAGGGGAAATCCACCGTGCCCTTCACTGCAGGCATCACAGCTTGAACATGGAATGGGAAAACCAAGAACACAGTTGATAGAGAAGCCAAATAAAAGGGCTTTGGCTGCATGAAACCACTTAGTCACTGTCCCAAGAGGAAAAGAAAACTATTCAAAAATCTTCCAAAAATGAAGTCTGCCTTTCAGATACAAAGGGGCTGTATTAATGAGTTTGTTTTCATCCAGAAGCTCCTTTCCCATGTGAGAAAGCAGGACTGGATTCTCTCGCATACACTTTTAATCATGTTGTTAAATAACCCAGCTTGTGTCCTTCGGACACAGACCTTGTGAGCTGAGCAGCTCCTGTGGCTCTGCCTGGGCTTCACTGCCTTCCCCTTCACATGGGCTCCAGGGGCAGGAGCCTGCTGCTCCACATAGACCCATCTCCAAGGGCAGTGAGGAGCACAGCCTGCTGCCTGGCCCAGCTGCTCTCCCTTTGCCCAAGAATTTGGGGGTGGTTACCAGCACTCTCTGTGTGGAGAACAGGTTTTAACATGTGCTGCTGTACATTTTTGTTGGGTTTGGGGTCTTTGGGGTTTTTGTTGTGGGGTTCCCGCCCTGCAAAAAAAGGTAGCATCATTTGTTATTTTGATAGTATTCCATCTTTGCTTCATTCACTCTGCTAAAATTCTGTAGTGTTTTAGGCTATTTAAACTTCTTACACTTGGCCCTGCCCCTTATTTGCCCATAAATTGGCAACAGTCTCCTACAGAGATGTTGCTGTAACTGTCCTAGTAATCAATTTCAGTCTCTGACCCTCTTTTCAGAGGTAGTTAAGGCACTGCTTTATGGACATTTTCTTTACATGATTCATTTAATAAAAGGCTTTTAACTTAGGCAGTTCAAATTAGTCTTTTTTATTTATTAATTTTTTCCCTTGAATTTGCCTGCATAGACACTGCAGCTTTTGCTGCTTCTCAAGCCATCAAGGGCAAGAATTTGAAAATGTTTTCCTCTAACTAGAAAGTGAAGATACCTTTTTTCCATAGCTCACCGAACAATATCAAGATAGGAATGATTTCAAGATCCGGTTTTGAAAGAGCAACTACTTTTTAAGGCTCAGGTCAAAGCACTAAGGGTTTATATCCTGTTATTAATCCATGCAGTCCTGCTTGCCCATTTATTTTTTGCCTTTGCAAAGTATTGCTGAGGATTCCTGAATATCAGGTTTGTTGTTCCCTGTTCATCCTCCCCAACAGAAGCTGTGCAGTCTGTGTTTTTAAAATAAATATTTAGATTTTCCTACATGTGTAGTGTGAGGTTTTGAATTACTTTTTGCCATTTTCTCACAGTCTCAGCTCTGCTTATTTTCATAGAGGCTGATGGGAATGAGGGCTGCACATCCCCATGTTATTGTAGTGTTCATGTTTGTTTTCATTGTGAATGTGAGAACAGTTATTTAGGATAAGTCATCTGTGTGCTGCTGCTGAATGAGTCTGGAATAGCTCTGTGAAAGGTTTTGCTATTCTGTGTATATTTAGGTGAGAAAATGTCCTTTTCTGCTTGGAAAGATTACACAGTTTTACTTGTTGTGTGTATAGAATTATTTTTAATAGATAAGTAAAATATTGTTCTCTATGGCTAGTATAGATTACTGTGGCTAGTGAGACAAATATACATTGAACTATGTCTGTATTCAGTTATATGTTCATATTCTTGTATATCTATAAAGCAGTGCCATGTCATGGCACCAGAAATATAGTTTCCTTTTATGAAATTCTTTTCCATCTTCTCAGTCTACTTTACCTTCCTTTTACTTCTCAGTCCTTTTCAACTCCTAGTTGGTGTCTTTCATATAATCGACATTAGGTTCTCTGTGGTTCTTGGGAAAGGGAAAAAGGGTACTTGGCCAAGCATTGGAAATTTTGGATGCTCTGTAACATGTTGACCTCGGTTGCAAGCAAGGTGCACTCCAGTACTGGAGAAGTCTTTGAGTTAGATGCAGGTCTATCAGCTGATAAAGTATCTGTTCTCCTGTTGGGGTAGCACAGTGAGAACCTCAACTTTTGCAACTTCTAGCATCTTTTTCCCTTAAATATCCACAAGGAACATAGTGATTTAGTTGGAGGGAGCTTTCTGCCTGATTTTTCTGTATATGAAAACTTGCCTCATGTTTTATTTACTATTTTATATTTTATTTTCCTCCTTTAGAGGATCCTCCTAAAACTTAGGAGTGATATTTTGTCTTTTTTGGTTTATATTCTTTGGGAAAAGATTTCAGAATTAAAGGTTATGTGAAAAGGTTCATGGCAAGAGTTACCTTAGTTGTGTGAGGGTACCTGAAAACTGGCACTGAGTAACCTTACCCATGCTAATAATGGCCCACATAAAAAGTCAAAGTCCGATTTCAAAAATGAACAACAGGAGGTGTTTAGAAATATGGATGGATTTGTCTCTTTTTCCTCAGTACATTTTGTCTTTTCATGTCAGTGCATGCCACAGATAGGAAACATGCCTAGGTAGACAGTTGCATCCTTCCACGTCTTTTTGGCATCAGGAATACTTTTAGGTGACAAGATATAGTCCCTAAAGGGTCCCTTAAAAGCCAGTTGCTTAATCCGTGAGATGTTAAAAAAAACAACTTAATGTGCCTTTCTGTTTCAACAAAGAGGCAAAATGGTTTTTTTTCTATTTATCACAAGATGCAAGCAGCTTTCAAAAACTGAGAAAAGTACATGAACTGGATCATTTTGAGATCTGGCTCTTCAAGGGACCTTAACTCCTGGGCATCCAGGAGGTGTCTTTGTTCTGGATGTATTCTGGGCTTAGAACTGCACATTTGATAGAATAAAGGAGAATTCCAAACTGAAACTTGAATTTGTCTGAGGTAACTGTCCTGGCTATCATGGTATTACTCCTCCATCTATGTTTTCTAACGTGCTTGGTGGCAGCTGCTGCTGAGCAGGGCACGGTTTGTAGCCTAAAACTGCATCATTAATAGTGCAGTTAGTTAAAGCAGTACATTAAAAGGCTGGAAATTGGTCTGTTCCTAATTTCCCACAGCTAAATGGCTCCTGGTGATTTGTTGGCGCGCATTTCTGTAATGTGTGCTCTACTCATTTGACCTTTTCTACTCAGTGCTATTTTCTCCATACCATTTACACAACAAACTGTGTGATGCACGAGGTGGGCTGGTTAAATACCTGCAGGAATATTCTTGTTTGGGGGAAGGGCACTAACTCCTCCTCTATGGTTTAATTTCAGGCTCACCTGGTGGCAGCCTTTGAGCAGAGCCTGGGGAACATGACCATCAGACTGCAGAGCCTGACAATGACAGCAGAGCAAAAGGCAAGCTTGGGAAACATTTGGGAGGTCTTAATTTCTCTTTCCAGCATGGTTGCTTGTGCTTCTTTTGTGGTTGTGGGTTTGAAAAAAAGTCACATACACAATTTTGGTGATGGAGTAAAACACGATTAAAAAATTATATAAAATACTCATTTTCTGCACTGGGATGTTGTGGCAACTGATCAGGTCATTCCTGGGTATTGTTGCTTTGGACACAAGTCTTCAGTATTGTATATTTTTGCAATATATTTCATCCCAACGCATCCACACATGTGCATGGTCTAGAGAAATACCAAGAAAAATCCCTGCAATACTGGCAGCATTGGGGTTTTGGACAGTATACTTGAATAAGCATTATTTCTGCATTACAGAATATGTACATTTTTTGTGCCATAATACCCAAGCTGTTTTGCACCCTGTTGAGGGTGTGCTTCTCCAGGTATCCCAAACCTCATTTTCACCTCCTTGTACATGAATATTCCATAAATCCACTATTAACCACGGACACTTGGATTGAATTGCAGCCTCTTTGGAGCTGCATTTTCCCATGTATCACCATATGGGTTTTTTCCTTATTGAAGGACTCAGAATTGAATGAGTTAAGGAAGACAATTGAACTACTGAAGAAACAAAATGCTGCTGCCCAGGCTGCCATCAATGGAGTCATCAACACACCTGAGCTCAACTGCAAAGGTGAGACACAAGCACCACGTGCAGGGACTGCAGGGCTCAGTCCTCTTGGTAACAGCTGATGTATCCACCTGAGTCACCCAGTAGGCAGAGCAACTCAAAAATTCACACTGAAGGGAGAGTTTCAAGGGTCTGAGATTTTAATCTCCTCAGGAGAAGCAACCCTTTGAAATACGCAGCGCACCCATTGGGATAAGTGGTTGTCAGAGTGTTGATCTCCCCTGAACATTTCTTCAGGATGGGGTGCTTGATGCCACGTATCAAATTTCTTCCATAATTTTGACTCCTGCCCCATTGCCCTTCAGGCCCTGGAGCTGCTCAGCCCCCAGACCTGCGGATCCGGAGGCAGCACTCCTCGGACAGCGTCTCCAGCATTAACAGTGCCACCAGCCACTCCAGCGTGGGAAGCAACATCGAGAGCGACTCGAAGAAAAAGAAGAGGAAGAACTGGGTGAGTGTTTCAACAGGTTGTGTGAGGTTTGTGGAGAACTGTCAGAACATGCACAGTGAAGTCTGCCTGCCCAGCTCCTCCTTCCTCTCCCTTGCAGCGGGTCAGCTCGAGGACTACGAGCTGTTCAAATCCTGTGTAAACTCTTTTGAAAGCTTGATTGAGTCACAAGTGATGTATATCCTTGTGTTGACTCTGCACAGGATTGAATTTTAGCTTAACTGCCAAAAGGCCAGTCTTAAATTAGAAATAGCTGTCAAAGATCAGTTCTGGTTAAAGGTAACACGGTGTCCAACCCCTTAAGGAAAATGTGACACCTGTCATTAAAGTAAAACAAAAATCCACAAGAAGAGATCATTGTTGCTTTTGGTTTTGTTTTTCTTTTTTCTTTTTGGCTCGTAGGGCATTCTTATAAGTGAACATATTAAACACTTAAGAACTCTGTCTTGAGCATTACTGTGGAGTTCTGTAACAAAACAAAAAAACTACCAGTCTTAAAAAATTTATTGTGATGGACATCTCTTTTGCAAGATGTTGCAATATTTACCTGTCATTTCCCCTTTTTCCTTCTTTGCTCATCATGTACCATGTACAAGGTACCCTGTACTGGAGGAAAGGTACATTATCTTAAGCTCCATTTTCAATTAGACCATAACTGCCTTAGTGACCTAGTCTGATTGTAGTTTGGACTGAAGTCCCTAGATCCTTTATTGTAGCCAGTAAAACAATCCACCCCTTTCTTTCCAGTGAATTTAAATCTCCCAGGATCTCTTGGGGGTACAGATAAATCTGTATAGATACAAAATGTGGTTAGAGGTGGTAAAAGCTTCATTTGTATTTGCACAGTATCCTCTCAGACATGCTGCTGAAACTCCTGAACTGTAAGAAACAGCTTCCTGAGCAGGTTCTTGTTTTAATTTCTCTTTCCCCAGTGGTTTCGTTTTGGTATCTCATGGTATTGCCAACTCCTTCACAACAAAAGCATTTCCACTCTGCCCCTTAAGTAATTGGTTCAATGGAAACAGCATTTTCTCTTAAGTCCTTCTTGTGCTGGGTTGTGCAGTAGTTATGGACTAAGTAAATTGCTGTGACTTAAAAATTTCTAGCAACTCTTACTTTGTGACACAAACCTTTTGTAGTCATTAAGCTTTCATTAAGATAAACACTTCTTAAATTTTTGCTTTAGCTTCTATTCTTTGTCATCCTAACCTAGTGGATATGGTCCTACACCAGCCTACATTTCTCATTCTTCAGATAATCGTTTTTAAAGAAGGTTGAGGAAACGTCTCCTTATTGTAAAGCGAAATAATAAAAGCTTTCATGAAGTAGAAGGAACAGGGCAGTATTTTTATGTTGTTACTAAAAATGAGTACATCATTGCTATGAAATGAAGATTGGAAATTAAGACAGTAATTTACTGAGAAAAATGTGTAAGTTAAATCTGATTCACACATTGTTTATTCCACAAGTACCGAGGAAGTTCTCAGCCAGGATCCTTGTGTTATATATAGAAGCAATGCAGCTGTCTATTCAGAGCTGAAACACCAGATTTTCAACATTTCTCACAACAGGAGTCTTTGTCTAGTTTAAAAAGAGCTTTCAGCTCATATTAAGCCTGAGTACAACATGTAATTTGTCTTAGCATTAAAAGGTGTTTATAAACTACCCTAAGTGGGAAGGGACCCTGATTCCACATGAACTTTTAGGGCTCCCTAAGAGTTAAGCCATATATTTTAAGAGAATTGTCCAAATGCTTCTTGCACCCTAACTGATGAATTGTGACTTAGGGATAACATCAGTTTAATTGCATTCTTTTTCTTGTTTGAAAGATGGCAAGACATATTACAAAAGGTTATTTTAGCTGTAGGTGGATAAAGAAGATGCAGTCTTTTCACATGTTGAAATAACTGCTCCTGCAAGGAAAAATACATTATTAACTTGGCTGTTAGCTAAAGCACTCTGCCTGAGCTAAGGAGAAAATGCAATTTAAATAGTTAAGAGAGTTTGGGTCTGGTGTCTTCCCCAAGTAATGCAAAAAATGTCCGTATGTGGTTTGAAACACCTGGTTTTGGAAACACACAGGGCTCCAGTTTTAAAGTAACTGTTGGTCTTTGTTGATCATTGGTCATATTTGTCTTAGAAATCCAAAACTTCCCTTATCACTGGCTTTATCTGTTAAAACATGTCTTTTTTCCTTCCCCCACTTCCTTTTGCTTGCACCTCTTCGGGCAGGTCAATGAGGTAAGGAAGACCTACTTTAAACTACGAGATACAAAAGCTAACCCACCCATTTGCATCACTAACCATTTCAGCACCATTAACCTCGGCCGAGGCACATGCCAGCATAGCTGCAAGTTGCTACAACGCCACTGTAAAGCTTGTTGCACTGAACACAAATGGCTGTCAAATAGTTTTTGAAAAATGGGAAGCATTCATACCCACTCCTATTGACCTTATTAATCTCCTAAAATAGTTAAGGAAGAAAAAGCTTTATTATTTTTCGCCTGTCTTAATATATATGCGACTATGGCTGTAGCATTTGGAGTATTTGCATGTTATAGTTTTTGCTCTGTGGCTTTTGTTTCGCCTGGTTTCACTCCTACTGATGTGCTTGCTGTTGTGGTCTTGTTTTTTCCAGTTACGCAGCTCCTTCAAGCAAGCTTTTGGAAAAAAGAAATCTCCCAAGTCGGCATCTTCTCATTCAGATATTGAGGAGATGACTGATTCTTCACTGCCTTCCTCACCAAAGCTACCACACCACAACACCACTGTTTCAACACCACTGCTGAGAGCTTCCCACTCCAATTCTCTGTGAGTTTTTAATGTGTACCCTACACCATCCTGTCCTCTTTGGTTCCTCTCTGTACGATTCTGCACATCTGTCTGAGCCCTAAGAGAGCCCAACAGCTGTTCAGCTCCGTGCACTGCTAAAACCAGCTGTTCACCATGAGGCCTTGGCAGAAGACATGCTGGGACAGTCAGGGCTGTCTTGTACACCAGGGCTGGTCTCTTGCCACTGATCTGTCTCTCTCCCAAACATCCCTTACGTTATCTCCCAGAGGGAGGCTTTGTTTTGGATAAAATCCTTCTGTCATACTGGCAGAAGAATGAGCAAAGATCTCACTTCCAACTACTGCCTATTTTGAATGTTCTGTACTCGAAGGAGATTACAGGCAGAGGACAGAAATGCTGAATTTATGTATTCAGGGAATAAAAGATATGTAAGCTGATTCCCAACCCAGTACCTTTGCGTTAGTGTCCAGGAAGCCAAAAATCATTGTGTCATTGCTGAAGTGTAATTTAATATTTCATTGGGGTGCTCTCTTAGCAGAACACACTGAGTATGAAGAGTATTTATAACCAGGGTGACCTCGGTCTGCAAAATTAATTGGATCTCTTGCTGTTAATTAAACAAACCAGGTCAAATCTGGGATTTCTTTTTTCCCTCTGTTGTCTGGAGACAGCACATATTGCACTAATCTGCCATGCTGAGCACCAAATTAAGTTGACAAATTCAGATAAAGGTAAGGAACTCAGACAACATGGTGTAGTGATACAGGTGAACTCATCTAACAGCTTGTGCCTCATGAATGGAGGTGGTCGCTCCTCTTTTCTTTTGCAGTTCCCCAGCCTGGTCCTTTCCTTGGCTACCTGTGAAATAAACAATTCCCTTACCACACTGTTTTGAGTCTAAACTCACATTTTAGAATGCACTTGGAAAACTTAGTGGAACAGCTCTTATGTTAATTCTATCAATAGTTTAGTCACTTGAGCAGGATAAATAAATACAGAACCTTGTAACAGGCAGTATTGTGAAACATGTAATTACCAGGCAGCTTCTGACCTTGTACAGGTCATGCAAAGCTTCCAGTCTGGTTTCAGAGCAAATGCACTGGAGTAATTCCCCTTCACTGGTTTTCACATGAAGAGGTGAAAACAATAGAATAGTTTCCAGCTGTGTAACAGTGATGAAGTGTTGGTAGCAGAAGATAATCTCCTCTGATTTTTGTTTTAAAGCTTCTTCAGTCTCTTGAGCCTGACTCAGTGCCTTTCTGGTGACTACAGCAAGTTGTGCTTTAGAACTCTCAGGCCAGAAAGTTGTCAGATGATGATCCCATCTGTCACCAGCCAAAATGCTGTGTGCGTACATCTCACCTTGGCATGAGAGCCAGAAGGACAAAGAGGAGAAAAATAGTAAATATGTGAAGTGAGGGAAGGACAGAGCATAAGTAAAACCTGTGTATTTTGGCTTATTGGCTTTTTGGTGGGGAAAATGTCTCTCATTAACCTGACTTAGGGAGAGATGTGAAGTGAAATCTCCCTCAAAGCATGCAGCTATGTAGTTGATCTTTATATAGATAGTTACCAATGTGCTGAAATGTTGTTACTCACTCAGAAACTTTTTTTTTTTTGTGGGAGGAGGTAAGAAAAATGCCACCAAAAAATTTTTGAAGCATGAGTTCTTTAAAGCGAGCAGGAATTTATCATGCTTGAATAGGTGTAGAGTTCCAAAGCCCTCCAGAAGAGTTCAGGGAAACCCAGCTGTGCACACCTGGTGAGCTTTAAATCTGTCTGTGAACTCATCAATCTCCAACCAACTGCTGTTAACTGCCTGCACCCCCTTAATTTATTTAGATTTTGGCTTTAAAAGTTTTCCTTTATGGCAACTACCACGACAAAAACACAGACTATCCAACAGTAGGTGATTTCCAGAATTCTGTTTCAGATGCTGATTAGAGAAAATTAACTCTGACATATTTATTTCATTAGTCTCTAATATTTCCGTGACCTATTTAATACCTGATTTATGGTATCACTGGAGAAGCACCATCAGAAAAGCAATGAATGGTCTCATTGAGTGTCTGTTTTTCCACCTCTTGCAGCATTTCTGAATGCACTGACAGTGAAGCTGAGACGGTGATGCAGCTACGGAACGAGCTGCGGGACAAGGAGATGAAGTTGACTGATATTCGCCTGGAAGCCCTGAGCTCTGCTCATCAGCTGGACCAGCTTCGGGAGGCCATGAACAGAATGCAGGTGAGAAATGGCCACCCCAGACACTGCACTCTGTGCTGATGTGCTCAAGTTTGGCCAACCTGCCACACAGTAAATCTGGGAGTTTTGGGATGCTTACTAAAAGTTGTGTTGAGGTTTGTGCCGGTATTAAACCTTGTACCTTCATTTCAAAGTCACCTTGAACACCTGAATTTTGCTGCCCTCGACTGCAGCTGTAACCACTCCAACCCCAAGACTGGGAGATCATTTTGTTGACTTGTCAGCAAACCCTTAAAATGTTTCCATGCTCTCTGCCTTAATGCATTTCAGTGTTTAGTGAATTCCCACATATTTATGTATTCTAGGATACTTTGAAAAGTTTCATGGAAGGGACATTGTAATGATTAAAATCCTTAATTTATTAAAATAAATTAAAACATTATGAAAGCTGTATTTCCACTAAACTACCATTTATCCTTAGGTTACTTATGTTGCTATCTTTCAGTCGTGTTTTCACTGCCTCTTCTAATGTCTGATTTGTCTTTTCAAGAGCGAGATTGAGAAATTAAAAGCAGAAAACGATCGGCTGAAATCTGAAAACCATGGCAGCTGCAGCAGGGCTCAGTCCCAGGTTTCCATCTCCTCCTCTCCGAGACATTCCGTGGGTCTCTCTCAGCACAGTTTGAACCTCACGGAGTCAACCAGTCTCGGTGAGTTTAATGGGAAAGGTCGTGGGCAGGTTTGATCCTGTATTTGGAAGGCTCGGGTTGGTTAGCCATGGAAAAATGGAAGCATGAGAATTATTAGCAGTTGAGGTGTGGAAATATGTCACGAGCTGGCACAAAGCCTTCTTTTAAATATCGTCATAGGTCTGCTACACCCTAGGTCGGAGGTGTCCAATTATGACCTCAGCTTTGAAAAGTCATGTTTAAAGCCATTTAATGGTGCACATTTGCCAGGGGTTATATCATAGAAAGGAAAATACAGAGTAACTGACTAATAATTTTCAATGACCTTCACTTTTTAAGAGGATTATTTGGTAGGGAAGTCAGTCAGCCCGGTTCTTGTGTTTTACCTCAGGGCATGTGAAGCCCAGACGTGTCGTGTTTGACTACAATAAACCAGAGTAGTCTTCATTGTTATTAAGATCCAGCTGTGAAGCTGTTGATGTTTCCTGTTCACAGACATGCTGTTAGATGACACTGGAGACGGCTCTGCCCGGAAAGAAGGAGGCAGGCACGTCAAAATAGTCATCAACTTTCAGGACGAAATGAAATGGAAGGAGGTGAGTTGCCAGCTTGGAAATACGTGACTTTGGAATGTGCTGGGGAATCCAAATTTGCAAAGGTGGTAATGTCACAATCTGAGCCTTTCAGTAGTGTCTCTGTAAACAAGGCCACTCTTTTGGTGTCAGGAAGGTCCAGTCTGTACCTTGGAATAGCATCTGTTCAAGACTGATCTCTTAAAAGTTTCACAAAGCTTGTAAAATGATAGACTGCTCTGGGTTGGAAGGGACCTTAAAGTTCATCCAGCTCCAACCCTCCTGCCATGGGCAGGGACACCTTCGACTAGCCCAGGTTGCTCCAACCCCTCCAACTAGCCTTGGACACTTCCAGGGATGGGGCAGCCACAGCTTCTCTGGGCAACCTGAGAGCAAAGAGCAAAGCTGCTGGGCCTCACTGTTGATACAGTTTTAAATAATTATGAAACTGATCCAGTGTGTGGGCAGAAGGTGCACTGAAGTGCTGGAAGCACCAATCTTCTGGAAGAACTTGACCAATCCAGACTGGGAGATCTATACCTTATCATTCAAGTTCAACTTGTCCTCTCTGGTACAAGTATCCCATTTTGAATTACATCTTTGAGATGTTTTCCATTCAGAAGTGATTGGAAGAATCCTTAATACCCAAATAAATTTCAAATATTGTAAAATTGCAGCCCATCTCATGTACATGCATGAATGTACTGCACAATCTTTGCCAAGCAATGACCTTGCTACCTCACATTTTTGAGTACCTTAAAAGTGTATTTAAGAAATAAGTTCATGTTTTTCTGAGGGGAGACGACAAAAATTTGAATAATTGGAAATAAAATGGACTCAGCAGATCTTTCCATTAAATACCAATTATACATTAATTATTATAGCCAGTGAAACTGCATTGATAATTCTGTTGGACTTCACTGTGATCACAGTGAGTGAAGTTACCATGTGGAAAATGGTTCTTTACTTTTTAGTTACACTTAAGCATTATGGTAGAAATTAGCTTTTCTTCAATGAATGTTTCACAGTTTAGCTAGAGAAGAATAGAAAAGTTTTATTTGTTCTGATTTTTTATCTGCCTTAGAAATAAGTCGCACAATTGTCAAAATGCTGTGGTACATCGAACATAACACAGAAGTTGTTATACATAAATATAATTGCTTTTCTCTGGTACTACTTATACATATAACCATGTGTAATTTATATATATAATTTATATGTATGTATTTAGATTTTTATGCCTATGGCAGCAGTTCTGTAAGAAAATAGGAGAAACTTTGCAAATGCAATATCTTTGATTGTGAGGTCACGGAAGAATGAACTTGACATCTACTTTTCTGTCTAGAATATTCCCAGGAGCCTTTCTGTCTTTTTGCTAAGCTATACTCCTCTCAGAACTTCTTGAATTGTTCATGGATTGATTAATAAATACCTTCTACGTAACTTCAGTATCCTTTAGATTTGTCACTCCAACACTGTAGAAAATGTTCAGTACAGGAAAGGGATTTCATATAGCATACAGCATTCAGAATGCACCATATAGAGTACTAAAGATTTTAAAAATTAAATTATTTAGAAATAGAATGGGATGGGGAAACCAGCATTATGATTACATGAAACACACTTGGCTCATACAGTTCTTTCCGTGCCTTTAGGACTCGAGGCCTCGCACCTTCCTCATAGGCTGCATTGGGGTCAGTGGCAAGACCAAGTGGGACGTTCTGGATGGGGTTGTCAGGCGGCTGTTCAAGGTCAGTGAGCACAGTTTGCTGCCGTGAGACGCTGGTGGCACCAAGCTGTGTTTAACTTGCTGTGCTAAGCCCTGCTCTAGCACAGAACTGACTCGCAGGGGTTTCAGTGGTGCCCGTGTGCCTCTCTCCCCCCAGGAGTACATCATCCATGTGGACCCCGTGAGCCAGCTGGGACTGAACTCAGACAGTGTTCTGGGCTACAGCATTGGAGAAATCAAGCGCACTAATAGCGCAGAGACCCCTGAGCTGCTGCCCTGTGGTTATCTGGTTGGAGAGAACAACACTATTTCAGTCACCATCAAAGGTAATTAGGCCTGAGTTCTCACTAAGCACAGTTTTATCAAAGCTTGCTGTGTCAAGAAACTCAGAGGAGCAGAAACTTTTCATTGTGCTGCTTTTTCCTGTTCCTACCTCTTGTTTACTTCCTTCTAGTTTCATTTGATAAAAACAGCACTTAGAGTATGCAAAGTCTAGCAAATTTTCAACATGGAACAGTAGGAATAATTACACACACAGCAGCTTCTCCACAGATCTTGAGCTGATGCCTGGAGTTGTCCTGGGGAAGATCTCACACCACAAGGGATGTGGTGGAGCTGTTTGAGCAGCAAAGTACCTTCCAAATGAATCAAGGCTCAAAATTTCTTTACCTCTTTGTAATACATGTTGTTATTTCATTCATGCAGAGTTAAAAAAAATCCCTTGATTCATGTGCTTGATGGGACTCACTGAAGAGTCCCTCCTTAGGTACCAGAGGCCTAAGAGAGGCCCCAAATTTTATGGGACACCTTAAAATCTGGATTTTTCAAAATTTATGGTTTTCAGAATTCCCATCAGTTTCATTCTCGAATACTAATAAAAATTCAATACTGGTATTTCTCATATGGTTTCTCATTTGGTTTCTCAGGGAACCATTTTTATATGAAAACTATACTGTGAAACAAGGTTTAAGGGGGAAATATTTTGAACATACATCACTTTGCTCAAAGTTACACCAGTGAAATCTCCAGCACAGATCTGCATACAGATGATACTTGAGAGTATTGCCAAACGTTCTGCAGATCAACTTTGAAACTTGGCTGCGGCATTTGACTGAAAGCAGCTTGATTTTTGAATATTGGTGTAAAAAACCAGTTACCTTGGGGAGTAAATCAGTGGGCAAGAAGACAATATAACCCATGAAATATCTCAGTTTACTGAGGCTTGACATGAACCCAGAATATTCTGCTCACATAAAATACATTGTCCAATCATAAATCCTAATTGAAATATTGCTTAAGGTCTAGCTGAGTCTGTAAAGCTGTAATTTGAGTTTATATTTAACTTGCATTGGCTTGACTTGTGCCTTGGAGGTTTATATATGATAACAGTTTTCAGTAAAATAGAAATGTATTTAATCAATTTATGGAAAATCACTTATATATACCTTTGAGATATAAAGCTGCCTATATAAATATTTAATATTCCAAGTAACCACTGAGGTGCAAACATTTCTCTGGGTGATCTGCCAACTTCCCTTCCTCCTGTTTATTTTGAAGCACTGTGTATTTTCCCTGAGCCAATTCTGCCTGAAGTGACTGCTGACATGGCATAAATGCTTATCAGTAGGAGTTTTCTGTTAGAAGAGATAGCTATCAGCATACAGAGGAGGAGTTTAATTACAAGCATTTGGGAAAGTAGGGGGAATTGATGATTGCTGGGTTTTTTTTTAGTCTAGGTACATTCTGGATGAATGCATGGTGAAATGCTGTAAAATGGATTGTTTGGGCATGAGAAGTGTGGCCTGGAATCATTTAGTGTGGCAGCTTTCAAAGGGCCTTAGGGATGCAGCTGAGTACTTAGGGAAGCTGGGGGAGGATCCAGGCTAAGCCCACAGGTCACTCCTGCACTTGTTTTACCGGCTTTTTGTTCCTCTCTCAGCCTCTGAAACAGCTTGAGTAGGTCAGTTCTACATCTGCTGTTCATAAGTGTTAGCTGGGGGGTTTCTCCTACTGTTATTTGGCTCAGGTACATGCACAAAGTCTTAATTTGTTCAGACTCCGCTAGCAGGATTGCTCTGCAGCATTACAACTACTTAATATAAATAGGAAATAAAAAACACCACCTTTTAAAAATGTGAGTAATTTGGATAAAAAACCGGGAATGCCTCTAAATGAGGAATCTTCTTGCTGTGGCAGGTATCTGTGAGAACAGCCTGGATGGTCTGGTGTTTGAGTCCCTGATCCCAAAGCCTATCCTGCAGCGTTACGTGTCTCTGCTGATGGAACACAGACGGATTATCCTGTCTGGCCCCAGTGGCACTGGCAAAACATACCTGGCAAACCGTCTGTCCGAGTACATGGTCCTCAGGGAGGGCAGGGAGCTGGCTGATGGCATCATTGCAACCTTCAATGTGGACCACAAATCCAGCAAGGTGAGCACACAGAAATCATCCTTACACTATTCATCCTACTGTATATCCAAAGTGAGAGACTCCTCCCTTATCAATCCATCAAAAACTCGTTTTGGACTTACCTTTCTTTATGAAGAATTATGTTTAAGGTTTTCAGAACTGCAGATTCACCTGATTAAGGGCCTCGAATATCAGGCTTCCAGCTGTGCATTTAAACATCTAAAGGTGTCACAATTATCAAGTGGTTAGGAGCCTGAGAGCTGCCCAGGAAGTTGAACACCTGCATAAAGTTCCCAGAGACTTAAGCAATCCCTATTGCATGTGGGCATTTTTCCCAAAACCCTCAGATGCATCTCTAGGCTGTCAGAAGCTGCACGTGTCAGCACTTGTGATCCTGTGCTGGCTTTGGAGGGACTGTTGCCCAGGCACATTCCTCTCCTGGCAAGGCATGTCTCTGCTTTTTTATGTGCTGCTGGTTTTGCTGAATATACTTCCAGTGATCATCTAGATTAAAGAAAAAAAAAAACCAACAACCAAACAAAAAACAACAACTGTGCATTTGATGGCCTTAGGCATGTTTTCCTCTGGAGGAAAGGGATGGTTGAAATTGTGGTTGTAAGCCACTGGGATGATTTGAGACCCGCTTTAAAGCTGCTGAGAGCATTTCAACCACACCCAGCCACCCATCAGCAGCGCCAGCAGCTCGTCCTCTCTCACAGCATTTCTGAAGGCAGCCGAATTTGGCCTCTGTGGAGAGACACTTTCACATTAATTTTATGGGCTGTGTTTCAATAGAAACACCATTGCGAGATTATACAAAAAATCTGGCTGGAATGCAGAGTTTGGTTTGATGCAGAGAGAGTTGAGCAAGTTCCTGAAAAGAAAGAAGAATATATTTCAGACCTCCTAGGTCTGACATTAAGACAGCATGAATCAAAAAAACTCAAGCCAAATGATAAAATCTTACCCCCCCTTTAAGTCCTTATCTCATGCAGGAGTTGTGTTCAGCCACTGAATCTTTACCATAACCTACAAAAGAGAAGGAAACATATCTTGTGTTTACTCATGGAAAATGCCTGATTTGTAAGATGTCAGGCTCTTTTGCTCTAGGTTTTGTTACCAAGCTTATTGATCTTAATTGGATTTTCAAGGACTATGAAGAAAATTGCCTTTAATTTTTTTTTTTCTTATTTTCTTTATATCTGCTTTGCAGGAGCTCCGCCAATACCTGTCCAACCTGGCAGACCAGTGTAACAGTGAAAATAATGCTGTGGATATGCCTCTTGTAATCATTTTGGATAACCTGCATCATGTCAGCTCCCTGGGAGAGATCTTTAATGGACTTCTAAACTGCAAGTACCACAAATGGTAAAGAAATAGTATCAGAACACATTGCAAGTGTTAATAGTGCACTGCGGCTGAAAAATGTGATGACAAAACCAAATTCTAGATTAATTTAATAATGTGGACTGAGATGGACAGACCTCATTATGGACAGTGCTCCAGAGGAGTCTCTTTCCTTCATAAAGTGATCCATTTCTCTGTAATCAGTAGTAAAAAAGTGGTAGAGGGTTTGAGTAATTTGCATTTGCTTCATGCCATAAATCTTTGATAGTAAAACCCCATTTGTAGTGGAAGGTGCTGTTTTGAGATCTGTGGTTTGCTTTCAGAATTTGATGTTCTCAGAAGTCAGAATCTCAGTAGAGAATTTGGTTCTAAGTAACTACAAAACCTTCTTTGACAAAAGAGGTTTGAATAACCTTTTTTAATAATTCACTAAAACCTTGTTTTTCAAAATATACAAGTTTGATTTGCTTGATGTTTTTCCCCAATAGTCCGTATATTATTGGCACAATGAACCAAGCCACCTCCTCGACACCTAATCTTCAACTTCACCATAATTTCAGGTACTGTTTGTTGATGTTTCTCATTTATGTTTGTAGGCTGGCAAAGCAGTAGTGGCTACTGAGTCATCTGAAGTTGTTCTTATCAGATGAAGCAGCAAACTGAGAGAGAAATACCATTTGCTCCTAGCTGCTGCCCTAACATGTGCTGTCATTACAGTAACTGGGTTCATAAAAGCTTTACTTTTCAGAAGATTGTTAAGATATTTGATCTTCTACCAAATTTTCAGTAAGACAATATTTAGGCAAAGCAGATTAATGAGAAATTAACACAATGCACAATAAAAATTGGTTTGCCTAGTGAACTATCTCAAAATAACTTTTGCTTCAAAAGCATATATGACTGGAATAACCCATTTAGATCCTGATAATCATCTGGAAATCAGAATTTAGTCAAGAATAGTTCCATTCAGATGGACTAAAGGGAAATAATGGCCCTTTCTGCTGTTCTGCCTTAGATGGGTGCTATGTGCAAACCACACTGAGCCAGTCAAAGGCTTTCTCGGCCGTTTCTTGAGAAGAAAACTGATTGAAACAGAGATCAGCGGCAGGATGAGGAATGCAGAGCTCGTTAAAATTATTGATTGGATTCCCAAGGTCTGGCAACATCTGAACAAATTCTTGGAGGCTCACAGCTCCTCTGATGTTACTATTGGTAAGTGCTCTCTCCATATGTAAATATGTATTTTATTTCCTGGTGTATCAGGTGCATCTTTGTACACTTCCTCGTGCTATATCAGATAAAAAAGGGCCTTCAACTCTTACTTTTAGATGTTATAGATCCTATTTTTGTTGCTTACCACAACTGCGTTTTGAGTGTAATATCTGAATTTGCCTCTCCAGGTCCACGGCTCTTCCTCTCCTGTCCAATAGATGTAGACGGTTCTAGAGTTTGGTTTACTGACTTGTGGAACTACTCCATCATTCCATATCTTCTGGAGGCAGTCAGAGAAGGGCTACAGGTGAGCAGGCAAAAATCACGGGTCTGGGATGGTCTCTGTTCAAAAGGTAACAACTCAACAGCAGCACCATTTTCTGTAGCTATAACTTTGCACATTGAACACCTGCATGTCTACGAAATGTAACAAAATTGCCAATAATTTCAGGAACAATTAGTCCCTTCAAACACTTTTGAAACAGAGAGTGGAAGAAGTGATTAGATGCCAAGTTGCTGATGTTTTCAGTGGGGGGAGTTAGACACACAAATGTCTTTCAATACTGTGTTCCAGAGCACACCTTAAAATTGTCCTGTGCATCTGAGAAATGTGCTTGTGGTCATTAACTTCATCACGCAGGATCTTCCTTTGTAAATCAAATCTTTCAACATAGGACCAAAGCTGTGTATGGAGAGAAAGGTATTCATGAGTGACAGGATCAGTATCAGTGACATTTTGATTACTTCTCAGTGTACAGGATTTTTTTAGTAAATTCCTTCATCATTCTTTCAGAGGCTGCAGTGAATTCATCATTGATTGCCTGTACTTAGTAAGTGATTCATAGTCCAGCCATTTGGATAGTTTTAAGTGTTGCCATGCAATTCTTGGTGTCTGTGGGACTAAAAAGCTTGTTGGAATCAGGAGGAGGGTTCAGCAGAGGATTGCCATGCAAATAGGGGAAAAAAAGGGCTTTTTTTATTCTTCAGTTCTCTGTTCACAGATTAAGCACAGCAGTACCTCCTTTAATCAAATACCAGTAGGTTCTGGGCATTGCATTCAAGAAAGCTAAACATGAGATCAAACATACAAAAATTAAAAGGTGCATCACAATGAGAGTCCAGAAGACTGGGGGAAAAAAAAAAGGGGGGGGGGCAAAAGGTGGATGGAGAATAGGAAATTTTGGCAATGCCTTGGGAACTTGTGTTTTGGTTAAGATGGCAATGCCATTTTGAGGGCATAAGCTGTAATTATGTCTGATAGAAGTAGGGAAAAGATGGTACTTCTACATGTAAAAAGGCTCTTTAGAAAGATAAAACTGAAAAGGTTCAAAAAAAGAGCAATAGCTGTCATTAAGATACAGGAAGCATTATTCAATGAGAGATGAGAAGCTCAAACTATTCAGATTATTCAGGATTATTATTTGGTGTGCTCTTCTGCTTTAGTGTTACAGGGAAAAAAAAGTCTAGTGGATGTTTGACCAGTTTGGGCTAGAGAAATTCAAACTACAAGGAAAACATGGTTTGTTGTTAGTAAGAATAATTAACAGTTATGAAATTTTACTTACAGAAGTAACAGATTCTCCACCATGTTATGTCTCTGTGTCTGAAGTTTTTTTGAAACATGCAGTAAGTCCCAAGTATGAGCTCCATGGAGAAGCAGTTGTGTTGTGTGATTCCTTCAAGTCGTTCTCTCCGTGTAGTGTTTGCCAGGATGCCTTGCCATCAAGATATGTAAAAAATGTGTGAAATATTTGAAATACTAGGAATTTGTGTTGATTTCCCTGTTAGTTAAGGTCTTTGATGTGCAATACCCTTTATTAGGGGTAAAGCTCTTGCCTGCATGGATGGCAGAGAGTGCAGAATTCATGAAGATGCACCAGTCTTGAAGAAGAACTGAAAAAGAAAGGAGGAAGAGACTTGACATTGTCCAGTTAACAGCCACCTTGGGTTTCATTTGGTCTCTATATGGTTGTTTACAGAGACAGAGAGGAAACAATCCTGCTGTAGAAAACTGAGCTTTTACTAATGGCTTCTTACAAATCTATGAAGTATACAAATTCTTCAAGAGCTGGTTAAAATTTGGGCAGGCTGTGATTGCCATTTGAAGTTTGTCAGTGCCTGGAGGTATCGTTTTTGGGGGGGATGATTGTGGTAGGCTCTTTAGGCCTGAGGAAAGCGATAGGTCCCAGAGCCCCAAACACACATGGGAACTTTGCTACAAATAGAACAGGGGAAGTGTTTTACGTAAAACTTCCTATAAAGAAGGTAATGGGAGCCAGTAATCTTTTCAACCTAAAACAAGAGAAAGGAGAGCAGGTGACTTGGCTTCCCCTTGAAGTGGAGAAAACTGATCCTCACAGCAATGCATGGGCTCCTTGTGTTGTGTTTTGAAGCTCTTCTATCACTCATCAGTACATGTGGGAAGCACTGAAAACTTAGTGAGGGAAATGGAGAGAGAGAACAACTGGTGAAAACACCTTTTTGCTTGCTTGTTTTGCCCAATATCTGCATCTCTTCTTGGGTTATTTGAATGGCTTGTGTTCCAGGTGTAAGGATTTCAGTTTTTCACTTTGTGCTTTAGATCCTTTATGCACTTCAGTGCCATTTCCCCAAGTGGCACCAATTTATCTCCAGTTAAATAATTTCTCTTTTGTTCAGTCAATGGATACGAAAGCACTTTAATACTTGAAGAGTAGCCAGAGTGGTGCTAATTAACAGGCTAATACTAGAGATGTGGGTTTCCTTTGGAGCTGTTTTCTCTTCTCCACACCCCCAAATGCTCCTCTGAGAGCAGATTTTCTCTCCTGAAATTGCCTGCCAGAAAGGAAAGGTGGACTGCTAATTTCACCCTGACCTCTGTGGATCTACACTGAGCTGTTTTGATATTTCTGTTTCCCATTTAGAGAATTATTTTAGGTCAAATGCAAGCAAGCCAAGTGGATCCTTACAATAATTGCTCCCATTGGAGCTGAGTTGTTTTGTTCTTCAGAACAGGGATGTGAAAATCAGGAGGTTGTATAAAACCTGAGTTCTTCCTGCTTAGTGTATTGATGCAGAATGCAGCACCAGCAAAAGAGGACTCAGAGTCCCCATGGCTTCCTGCCACCCTCACTCATACTCCGGTGGTTTTCCTTGGATGCCTTGTGAAGCAACCTGTTGCATCCTTGTCCCATGAATTGCTCCCTGGAAAATGTGCCAGTGAGAGGGATGAACAGACCTGCTTGCCGTGGAAGGGAATAGTGAGTCATTCAGTCTTTCATCTGCTGAAGATGTATGATGATTTCCTATATTAAAATGATGATTTTACTTGCCAGCTGCTTTTCAGAAATGAACTGGTATCCACACAGACCACTGAGGGAGAAAAGACATGAAAAATATAAAATCCTCTCCACTTACCAAATGGCATGTGTTGTTGTAAATTTGAGAACAAGATTAAAATAGGAAATCTGGTTTACCTCATCTTGAAGACATTATGCTGGGAAAATAATACAGTACAGCTCGAGGATAAGGAGTTTGTGTTGTTGTGGAAGAGGCTGTTTCACATTGCCTAGCACCATCTGCTGGCACCTCTGCTCGGGCTGGGGCTGCTCCCTCCTGCTTCACAACACAGCAGAGGTTGGTGTTTAGAGACATTCAATACCTTGTGCTTGCAAAATATAAACCCACAGAAAATAACGAGAAGAAATAGTGATGAGCAAAGTGAGATAGTCTTGGATTCATCAGAGAGCTAGTGAATTTCTTTGCTAGACCAGTGCTTTCCCCCTTCTGCCAGGAGAGAAAGGAAGGGGACAGTTCTGAATTCAAGTGATAAAATGTCACTCCGGTTGCTGAAGGATGTTGATGGTGAAGTTTATAAAGTGGAAATAAAACATTATGCTTGTGAAAGTCATGAGGCATTAAAATGAATGTATTGACTAATCAAGGCAAAGAGAATACACTGGGATTCAGTAACACAGTCTGTTCAAACACAGAAAAAGTTTTGGAAACAAAGCTTTCTTACTTAGGAACATGGCCATAGACAGATGCTGCTGGGGCTTTTTCTTGGTCAAATAGGAAAAAATTCTGACTTGAAAACCTTATGCCTTGACATCCATAATTGTTGCCTGATGTCAGATCTCATGTTTCCTCCTCCACATTCCATGGATGGCAGTTTCACCGGCAGTGAAAACAGATAAGGCGCAATCCGGATGTCAGCTCTGGTGGCTTCTTTTGTGTACTGGTGTTATTTAAGTTGACTTTATTAGGTGAGGTTATTTTCAGGTCTCCCTTCCTTCAACTGGTGCCAAGGGAAGGGCACTGCAGTCCCAAAGAAGGTGGTCAAACACTTTCAAATCAAAGTCTGCAGGGTAAGGAAATCTCACATTCAGCCCCTGCTTGCAAGTGTGTCCTGCAATCCAAGAACCACAGCACGGTCATCTCAGGTAGGCACTGAACGAAATGGGGGGCTGATGGGAATGTTTTACATGGTTTTGTGCTCTTTCAGTTGTATGGGAGGAGGGCACCCTGGGAGGATCCTGCCAAATGGGTCATGGACACCTACCCCTGGGCAGCCACCCCACAGCACCACGAGTGGCCTCCTCTGCTCCAGCTGCGGCCCGAAGACGTGGGCTTTGATGGCTACTCCGTGTCCCGGGAAGGCTCAACCAGCAAACAGGTTCCAGTGAGTGATGCTGAAGGAGATCCTCTGGTAAGCTCTTGCTTCTGAAGCAGCAGAACTGCTTTGTTTCCCTCATTTCTAGGGATTTGGAAACGGAAATATAAAAGTTGAAGAGTGATTAAGAGTTTTAGAATGAGAAGACAATGCTGCTGGGGAAGTCATCAAGTCAGCCTGGGGAATGTAGTTGCACAGAAAGCCCATGCAGTCCACAGGAAAATGAAGGTGCTGTGCAGACTGAATGCCCTGGAGCTGTTCTGTTCAGGTGTATGTTTTTCTGGACAGTTGGAAGTAGAGAATGTGTGTTACAGTTTTAACAGCTCGTATACGCATACACAGATTATCGAGTTGGGTATTGGGACATTCAGATTTGCCTCCTGACTGATCTCTTGGTATTTCCATGGGGAAGAGAGGGGTAGGATGCTTCAGAATCCTGTTGCACATGGCTGTAGACTAATCCCTTCAGTCTTCTCCTTTTCACCTTTACTGGAAAAGCATAAGTTTCATCAGTGACTGGGTGCTGCTATGATTTACAGTTAATACCTCTTTCCCGAGTCTCAGTATTGATTACCCAGCTTATTTCTTGCTTTCCTTCCTGACCCACCAGCAACTCAAATGCCACTGTAGTTTTCGGGTGCAGTTGATATTATTTCTACCTCAGAATACAAATAATCTTGAACTCCTGTGCCTTTGCAGATGAACATGCTAATGAGACTGCAGGAAGCAGCCAACTACTCCAGTCCCCAGAGTTACGACAGTGACTCTAACAGCAACAGCCATCACGATGACATCCTGGATTCATCTCTGGAGTCAACATTGTGATCTTCCTCAGACAGAAAGAGGTTTTTTGCATGAATGCTCTCCCACTTGGCAAGAACCCTGATCACAGACTCATGAAAAGAGCACATTCCTGGGCTGGGATCTCTGTATTAGAGCTGCAAGAACAACGAGACACTTGAGTCAATCTTGAACCTGGGTGCAGGCAACCCAAGCGACCTTTGTATTGTTTTTCTTTTGACGATGATGAGAACTGCACTATTCCTTTGTTTCCTTCTGTTTAGTTGCTGTAAGCTCTCATGCCTAAGATCCTGAAGATGTTAAAAATAATCACCATTACTAGAAGTCAAAGGGACTGGGGAGGGGGCAACTTCACAGCTATGAAGCAAACAGCTTTGTGCCATGTACTGTCTGGAAGGAGAGGGGAGAGGAAATATTTGCGTATGCTGCTTCTGACCAAACACATTTACATGAGGGCTGGACTTTTACCAATCAGCTTTGTGGATTAAACTCAGCTTCTTACAGTTCTGGTGCTATAATAATATCGCTTGCCTTGGTAATAATACTCAATAAAGGCAAAGCTGCAAAACAGGGAAGTTTGAATAAATATTAAAAAAGATAAAAGAAAAAAAAAAGAAAAAGCGCTGCTCTCCTTGCCAGTCTGAGACCTTGGCTTTCTTTCATTGTGTGTTTATAAAGATTATATATATAAATAGGAATATATAAAAATATATATACAGTCTGAACAAATCAGGTTTTTTCAAACACTGTGTAACAATCAATCCTGCTACAAATGAAAGATCAGGTAGCCCTTTGCTAGTCAGGGCCCAATTCCCTTCCCATTTACATCCACAGAACCAACTGGGCTGAATTCTGTGGCGTTTACACCCCATTTTTTGTCCCTGAGGAGAGGGGTTGTCCCTCCTCTGCAGAAATCAGTGGAAGGGCCGTGCCCCATGAAGTCCTACAGCTCCAAGGGCAGTGCACAGGCATGGTGAGCCCTGCACACACAGGTGATCTACATCCCTGCAAAGGAATGGATCCAGCTTTCAGTTTTTAATTCTTGCCATGAAATGTTACAGCTGTCTTCTAAAAACTTCGGGGTTTTTTCAGAGGTTTCGTTCCAATCAGCACAACCATAAGGGATTAATTACACTTCAGCTCTGTGACAGTTCCAGTGCTACTCTGGTGACAATATTTACTTCCATGGCTTTTCTTTTTAATTGCAAATTAAAAAATAATAGTGTTTTAGCAGTATTCGGGTCTGGAAAAAGAAAAGGAGGGAAGGTGCTGGGTGCTGCATCTTTTAAGTGTAGCTGTGCCGTGCTTTTGAGCTCTGGCAGAGCCGTGAACCTGGTTTGGTTTCTCCTCCTCTCTGAACGCACACACCTGCAACTCTCAGTGTTAAGGCTTGTACTTCTCTTGGGGAACGAGAACACCTCCCAAAGAATTGCACTTTCCTTGTGATGGCAGCAGATGCTTACACCACCCCCCAGCTGTACCTCAGCAAACACGTCACTCCTCAGCCGTGATCCCTGCGAGCCTTTCTGGCCGTCTTTTGGTGCTGACTTTTAAAGCGATGCCTTATTTTGTACTAATTGTGTTTGATTAAATTAGTGCTGTATATTAGGGGATTTTATTTAAAGAAACAGGGCTAAAGTCATCTCTTGGAATATCGTAAGTTGCTGTGAATATTGTTTGTATGAGATACTAGGATTTGTTTAAATGTGACAAAAAGGGAGGGAAATGAGATAACTTTTCAGGTTCATATCAATCTGCAGCTAATAAATCACTGAAGAGCTGTTTTATCCATGCAGGAGGGACAAAAAAAGCTTTTCAACTCTAATAAATGCTGTCATTAATAACTTACAGGAATACGCTGGTTTTTCAATGTACAGAAAGAAAATCTTACTCCAAACACTTTTTTAAGAGCTTGTGGGTTTAAAGGAATATAAGACAAGTTCATGCTTCTGTGGCTCAGCTTGAGAGGATTGTTTTATTATACCTCATGACTTTCTGTAACATAACTGTACTTTGTCTTACTAAGCTGGTCTTGAATCTGCTCCTGTTACAACTTTTAAGTGCTGATGACTTTTTTTTTTTTTTAAAAAAGAAAAATATTGTAAAAGGAAAAGTTTAAATATTTTAATGATGGGGGGAAGAGCTTGGTGTTGTTACTGTTTTAACCTTATGAACTCTATTTCATTATTTCACTCAATGGAACAACAGAGGTTACTCAGCCAATTTTCCTAATCCAGTTCTTGGTACTGTAAAAAGAATGGGATAAATCTGTAAGGAATCAAATCGATAGCATGCTGGTGATGAGTTTGAAAGGAATTAATTTTTCCAGTAGTCTTGACAATTCTGCTTCCCAGCACTGACTTTACCTGCTCCTACTGTGAATTTTGGTACCTAATCCCCCAACTGAATCCATGCAGACAGAGCATGTGCCTGTAAAACAAAGCCAGTTGCAGGGCTAGGGCTTTAAATGGACTTGATATCCTAGAAAATGTCTCAGTTAACCTTTAACTGAGTGCTATAAGATATGTTTCAAATAGTGGTTTGTTTGTGGGGAACGGGGTAGTTTTGTTTTCCTCATTTTTTAATCCTGTGCTTAAGCTCAGGAAGAAATTTCAATTCTGTTATTTTTTATTGACACTAGCTGGGCTTAAAGTGAGAGAGGCAATTTTGAATAGGCTAGTCATTCTGAGCATCACAATATTCCGTGTCTTTTCTGAAACTTCGGGAAGCAGGGTTACCTGTTGTGCACACATCTTAGTTTTTATCAAGACTTTTCGTAGATTTAGTCTTTCTTTAAGTGACTTTTTTCTCATGTAAGGCTTTTTCAAAACACCTTTTTTTTTTTTTCCTTACAAGGTTGGCTTGTTTAAAAAAAAAAAATATCAACAAGAAATGCAAGATTCTATGCAACATTCGTGTTGAGTTATAAATTGAAAGAATAAACCATTTTCTTTCCTTCAGAACTGCCAAGAATGATACAGGCCATAAATGAGATGTGGTTTATTTGGGGAAGGGGAGGGAGGGGGTTGGTTAGCCTTTTTGTACATTTTGGAAGAAGCAAACTGATATTTCATTGTTGATGCTTAACTTCGATATTATGTGTATGAAATCTTGTCTAAATGTGGCAATTTTCTTTCAAGAAAAAAATCTACAAAAACAAAGCAAAAAAAAAAAAATCTTTGTTGATATTAAATGGAAGGTTGCTGTTTTGATCTAGTCGTTTCCAGTGGAACAGTTTATGAAATATGTTCTATAAGATGTACATTTTTTCATTGTAACATAGAAATGTAAATATTTGATTAAAAGTGCTGCATTTTGATGAATTTTTTCTAGCCATTTTTAAAGAGAAAAACTAGCAATTGAGTATTTTGTGTACGTTTATGATGTTTTCCATTTGCTCCTCTCCCTATTTAATTTTCAGTTCTCATTTAGGATTGGAATTTGTGAATGGTCTGTTTGAGATCATGCCTCCCCTTTCTCACTGTCCCCATTTCTCCGCCTTCCCCACCCCATGTCATGGAGAATAAAGCTGATGATTGTACCAGTCTTAAATTATTCATGATTCAATAAAATTGATGCTTATTTATTCAGATTTGTGGCTTCCCAGAACTTTTTCTCCCTTCTTTATCACCATTTTCTAATTTTTCATTTGAGGATTGTGGGTTTCACTGCTTGGCTTTGTTGGCTTCCTGTAAGTACTTTGTGAGAAGGTGCCAACAGCCCTTACCCACATCCAGCAGGAAATTTAGCAGAGGGATGGCACCAATATGATTCTCTCCCATAGCTGGTGTTTGTACACAGGATCCATCAAGATCTGCTCAAGACAAGACTGGTCTATCCATGTTTCCAGGGGCATCTACCACGTCTCTGGACAACCTACACATTCCACACAGTATTACATTTCCTCTTCACCCATTTGATAGAGACATTATGATTATACAGTGATAAGTACATGTTGGTCAGCAAGAACATGCAGGGAACTATTATCCTTTATTTCAAATAAATGCTCTTAGCATTAAAAAGAAAAAAAAGGGAAAAAAATATTCAGAAAGAATAAACTCAAAGACCTCTGCACTTTAAGGGATAATTCTCAACAGTGGCATTTTTTTTTGATGGAGACTTAATCTCCTTTTATTTATGTAGTCCACTACTCACTCATTTGAACTATTAATGTTGATAGTGCAGATTCACCTAAAAAACCAGTTCTGCTGAAATCTGATGATCTGCATGCAAGTTACTTTAGTCTAAAAATACTCTTAATACCACAGCAGCGTGGACTGTAACTCAGAGCCGATCTGTAACGTGGGCTTTGTGTGGCCTCCACTGGAGTTTCCCAGGGGCACAATTGCTTTGGACATGCTCAAGCACATTTTTCTGTATTCTGCAAACTTCTTTGATTCATAGAATCGGATATTTGGAATTGGTGCTGGAAAACACTCCAGGCCTGATCTTGGATAATGGTTGAATTCATACTGGATTGGCACCAAAATGCTTAATATCTCCCAGGAATTCTTCTTCCCTTCCTTTCCTTTTTTTTGGCTGCCCTGTCCCTTTTCCACGTTTTTCTTGCCCTCTGCTCTGTGCACACTGTCTTGTACACTAATCTGTAGATCTTTTTTTCCTTTACCTCATCTTCTCTTTAGCCTTTATTGTCCCACTTTTCTGTTTCCAACATCCTATTTTATTCTTATTTTATATCCTTCCTGGATCTGTCTCATCATTTCTTAGCACCGTAGGATCAGTGCTGACTTCCTTTCTGCAATGGAAAAGGGAAATTCTCTGGAGTCGTTTTCTAAACCCATTCTGCAGCCTGTGACATATATTTACACCCTTTGCATTTCACTGATGGAAATTTTCTACTGCTGCCTTGTAGTTGCCTCAAGAAGCAGAGAGGAAATACCTCCTGATACCCTGCGGGCTCCTATCCTCTATTCCCCACTTTCTGTCCATTGTCCCACTTCACGGATGCCCAGGATTCTGACACTGATCTCTGATGTGATAACCACGGGCTTGTGGTTTGGAAACACCTACTCTTTGGTTTCTTGCTTTTAAGGGGATATTAAATGTGGTTCTCCCTGCTCCACAGGTCACAGCCCCCACCTGGCACAGGGAGGACCCACGTGAGGTTGATTTTCATAGCACACCTTTGTGGCATGTTGGCAGGAGAGGAGCAGTTGCCCATGGACCAGGAGATGACTTTTGGTGGCAGAGCACCTCTTTGCCCCTGGCAGTGAGACTGACTGTAGGCAAATATTTCCCCATCGGCTTAACCACACAAACAAATCCGTATTCCTCTCACCTTCCTCAATCATGGATTAGTTTGGGTTGGAAGGAACCTTTAGAGGTCTTCTGGTGCACCTCCCATGCAATGAGCTGGTTTGTCTTCAGTAAGTGCAGGTTGCTCAAAAACACAGATGTTTCTGATTTGTTTCATTGCTGGAGACTCAAGGAGGCTGAGCCTCTTACAAGGGATGGAGACCATGCTCTGGCTAAGCATGGGTAATTCCTCCTGCTCCTCTAGGAAGTTCACCCATGTGGGGCTGGGCAATTAGGAGGTCTGAGGGACCTTACATAAGATGGGATCCACATATGGGGAAATGTGCTCCCAGTGCTCCTGTAGGAATCCTGACTGAAAGACCCTTGTACATCCAGGAGCTGGTGATCCACATGACAGTCAACCTGAGGATGCCCAGCATTGTGTTGTGCTGCTCTGCCCTAGCCATGAGAACAGGCTGGCCTTCAGACCTACGTTGTGATGCACAAACTCCTTGTCCATAGGATAAACTCAGCCCAATCTATCAGAGGAGCCCACATGCAGCTCCTGATGGGCGCCAAGGGACTGACCCACCCATGTGTCCTTGCCTTTATCTAACCGTGCAGCAAGAAGTTCTCACGAGCATATCCCATCTGTTTGAGAGCAGAAATGGTTAACAGAGTTCTTTTGCTTTAAGAAGAAAACCCTCCTGCAGCAGCTTGAATGACCACAGCTCTGGATGGGTGTGACCAGTATACTGTGGGTGGACAGGGGCCCCTTCAGTGCTGCACCAGCCGGGGTTCCCAGCATCTAGGGGGCGTGAGGTTGGCTCTGCTATTCTCATCTTACAGTGTTAGCTCTAGTAAATAGCATTTGATACCTCAGCAAGCCGTTTTACTGGGATTGTAATGAACCAGCACCACCCAGTGCAAAGCACGTGTTAGGACACAAAGCCCAAGCCCACTGGGGGAGGAACAAGTTCATAAGCTCAGGTCTGTGTGAGCCACTAAACCTCATCCACAATGGTATTTCTGGCAATGTTATTCCACAGTTTTCAGCTTCACACTCTTCTTCCCCTTGGATCAGGGAGGGAGACCAGAGGGGGGGCTCTGCAGGTAGGAACAGCACAGACTCACTGAGAGAGTGATTTATTTTCTTTTCTTCCCCTGTCCAAAAGCCATTCTCCCACGCTGGGGGAGATCAGAGTTACAGCAGGCACAGATGTTGAACCAGCTCGTTTCTTAAGGGATAAAATGATTGAGAATTTGCTGCCCTGAGCTCACAGTCACCAAACCCGCTCTGCCTTACCCATTCCTGAGTCTCAGAGATTTTCCTCTTGGCTCTGAAAAGGAAGAAAAGACATACAAGACCCCTCTGGGCTGCTGAATCTTTAAAAAGAGCACTTCAGTATCACAAAGCAGCAGTTGTTGTGGGAGTACATTATACACAGGATTACCAGAGTTTCCAAAACTGGGGATGCTGCTACTCATTACAGAAATCTTTCCATCCCCAGGAAGACAGGAAAGGCTTCTTACCAGCTTTTCTCCTTTCCCAAAGTATATAGAAAGCTGCATTAAAAATAGAGAGAGAGCTGAGCTAGTTTCAGCTAACAGGAGGAGGTGGCCTCTGACACTGTATGTTAACAGCAAATTATGAAACATTTTGCTCTCAGAAATACACCCAAGCTGAACTCCTGATGTCATGCAGACCAGGACAAACCCAGCTGCCATTAGATCCTCCTGCTGTGACTAGAATCTCTCCCCATTTGAGGTAAGAGACTAAGTTTCTGCCTTTAACAACAGACATAAAGGGTGGCTACTTCTGCAGTACTTCCCTTGGCACAGCTGTGCCACCTGAGCCATCCCATGGTAGCTGTGAACTCTGGATTCTTCATCCAGAGTATAAGAGGGAAGCCTTGGGAAAGCAGACCCCTTTCCTGCAGCCACAGATGCAGTCTGGCAGCTGTTGGTAAATATAAAAACTAGCTCTTGAATTTCATAGTGAGGTATCCCTGAATCTGAAATGGTTGTGCTTAGTAGTCACACAACATTCTTTTTGCTATTAAAAAAAAGGGCCCTTGAAGGGGAAAATAAAAAAAAAATAATAAATTTTGGGTAAGGGTTTTTCCCTGTTAAATACAACTCCATGTTGTTTTTCCTGTAGTGAGGCTATTTGTCTAGCAACATAAGATGTAATAACCCTCATGGTGAAAAAAGCAGTCTTATGTAGTTCTTTTTGGTAACATTCCCAGTTCAGACAAGCTGTAAAGAGCAGAGGGTACAAGAAGATCAGCAGTGTCCGTTGAACAGTGAATCAGGAGAGGTTTTGTATAAGCAATACCAGTTTTGTTTTCAACAAGTTCCTTTCTTGAGTGTTGTGGAACATGTGATGGTACCTGCGGTCTCCGGAGTACCTACTGGATTTTAAAACAAAATATGTTTTGAATTAGCTCTGCCTTTAGAAGTTGCTTAACTACTCTTCTGCTTACTGGATGTGCAGGTTTGGGCTGGGGTAGGTAATTTTCCCCCCAGTGGCTGGGAGGGGCTGTGTTTTGGGTTGGGGCTGAACACCAATTGGGGTTGGTCACACAGAG
>JAWWTY010000156.1:3380636-3406561 GCA_035222235.1 Margarornis squamiger
GTTGATGGGGCTCTGCTCTCCTGGAGAGGGCTGAACACCTGCCTGCCATGGGAAGCTGTGAGTTAATTCTTTGGTTTCTTTTGTTTGTGTGCATGGCTTTTGCTTTCCCTATTAAACTCTTTATCTCAACTTAAGAGTTTTCCAGCTTTTGCCTTTCCCGTTCTCTCCCTGATCCCACTGGTGGAGCAGCGAGCGAGTGGCTGCTGGCTGGGGTTAAACCATGACACTGTATTAAATGTCAGGTACAAATTATTGCTATGGAGTGTTTTGTCTCTTAAAGAGCTGATAGATGGATAAGCACACATCTTCTGGTGTATACAGGGCTGCAATGCATGTAACAGCTCTTCAATTTGACCTGGTTGAGTGCTCGGTTCCATTGCACCAGTTTAATGCACATTTGAAGTTTTAGGTCTGTTGGGAAAACTTTTCTTTACAAAACAACAACTCAACAAAACCAAACCAAACAAACCCTTTTGCTGTTTCACTGTGTTTTGTGGGATAAATACTGTCTGTGCCTTTTCCATTTTTTCCCCATTTCCACTTGCCTTATCTCTGGTGTATGTTAGCAATTGCTAATGGCTTTAAGATGGGACAGAGGTAGAAAGTGATGAATGTGACAGTGTGTCCCACCTTAGATGTGTCCAAATGCCTAAATGGAAAGTGGTTAAAGACCTGCAACAGGCTTTCTGGCAGGGGTGGTCATGCCCTGTGCCTTGGCAGTGTTCAGTAGGTTTTTGGACAATGCCCTTCAATAACATGCTTCAATTTTTGGCCAGCCCTGAGACAACTGGACTAGATGATTTTTGTAGGTCTCTTCCAACTGGAACAATTTTCTTCTTCCTTTCACACCTTCCCCTGTGGCTGTGGCAGTGTAATGAAGTGGAGTGTACAGGGATAGTTGTGTCCCAGTGTCATCTGCTGCATTTGTTCTTGTTTTGGTGTGGTGTGAATAGTGGGCATTAGAGACTATGGAGCAGAAAATAAACTAGTTTTGTAAAGAAATCTGTTTCAGAAGAGCTCTCCCATCTGCATGCAAGGCAGAAAACACTGACATTTCTGTAGTGTCTATTTGTATCTAAAAAAAAATAAAGCAGGTTATGGATTTGCCTTGTGTTGTAGCAGTGACCCTTGACTGGACTTAAGGTTGAAGAGTTGTCTTAAGTGTATCTCTTTCATTCTGTTTCTCTGCCCTCTAGGAATGGTCTAATTCCATGCTCCCAGTCTACAAAATGTAGTATCTTAGTCACTGATGTGTCGTAAGTGTCCACACCCACCCGGGCTATAACTGGGAGGAAGGAGGCGAGTCAGAAGAGGTTTAGAGGACAGCACAGGGTAACCTCAGCACAAATTAAATTGCATTTAAATGAAAAGAGGGAGAAGCTGTGCTCATTTTAACTGCAGAAAATCTTGAATCCTTTGGTTGAGTTGCTCCCTAGATAAAAGGCAGATAGATATTCTTGTAAAGTTACTTAATTTGAAGCTCATAAATTCTTAATGAATCACTATATGTTGATAAAAAGTAGTTTTCTTTCCCAGACACAAGCTGCAACAACCCATTAACCAGAATTAAGTATTACTGAATAGTCAAATTTGAAAATCTACTTTTTTTTTATTTGACAATCATCCACTTTAATATATATACATATTTAAAGTCTGTACATGGTAAAATACAAAATAAAACTGTTTCTTTATAAGTTACACAATTAAACAGCTACATTCATCTGTAGTTTAGCTGTCATTTAATTAAAAAAAAAAAGGAGAGAACCGTTGTTGAGTCATTGTTATATTCATTCACAATAACCTTGGTATAAAACATCCATACAGAGTAAGTGTACAAAATAGTGTACAGTTCATAAAAGCTGTGCAAAGACAGCAAAGTTCAGTCAAAAATCAAAGAGGTGTATCCACTTTCCTCTGTCCACACCATGGATAGCAGAAGCAAAGTGGAAAATAAGCACAATCTTGTGGGCAAAAAGGTGGGTTAGACAGTGCTTTGAATGCAATATTGATGCATAAATTAAAAAAATAAATATAGAAGATCTGTGTTACACAAGGCACACTTACATTATACCTTAGAAGTCATTTCAGGGATTTCAGTGGATCTAGTGCACAAGTATAATGCTCTCTGGGGTGAGGAGGGAGGCAGTGTTTGGTCTGTGTCCCTCAATGTTGTTTACTTTTGGAGGAAAGGGTTGCTAGATCAGACCAGTCTTCAGGGTTTTGATATCTTAATAGTAGCTGGAAATTCACTTGAAAGGTAGCAAAAATGGCCAGAGCATCTATATTGTATTTTGTGTTGTTTCTTACCTGGGGGAAAAAAGTTTCCCTTTGAACGGGCTATACTTTTCTCTCTGCTATAAAGCCAGGAGCTGCCAGTTGCCTGTTTATTGGGAGAAGGTAGCTAATTGAGTAAATATGGATTGTTAAGCAGAGAGAGTTATGAAAACGTTGGGAGGTACTATGAACATGAAAACCTCCACATGGGGCAATGAATTAGGAATACCAGGAGTAGGAAACCTTGCAGCTATGTGATTAAGAACCTGCACTGAAGAAGCACATGGACATTGGGGTGGGACATCACCTCTTCAATTTATAGCACTCTGTTTTATTTACATCTTTGCAGTGTCCCCATGTGATGGTAGGGACAGGCAAGTGATCTAAGAGACTGTTATCTCCTCTTCCTCTTCCCCTTCATCATCCTCTTCCTCTGAATCTGAGAAGTCTGAAGGTTTGCTGGGGCTGCTAGAATGGGATGGCGAAGGAGACATCTGGGAGTCCAGTCTGTCCCTCAGGTGTAGATGTTCTGGGGACTGGTGGTAGGTTAAGGGATGCCGGGGGCTGGGTGGGCACACGGGGGGAACTTCCTCCTCCTCCTCCTCTCCTGAACATTTCTTGCCTACATCACTGAGGTCTGGGTGAGGGTTGAACTTGGTAGGTAGGGTCTGTTCTCTGCAGCCACCAGAAGAGAGGAGCTCTCTTTCTTTGGAGTTCCTCCATTTCATCCTCCTGTTCTGGAACCAGATCTTCACCTAGGAAACAAAACAACAAAGACGTGAAGTGGCTCAGTAAAACTGGGACCAGAACATTGTTTGGGTTACACTCTTGAAACCCTTGGGGGACTCTGTGAAGAAAGGGATTGGGGGGTAATAAGGCTGTGGTCCTTCCAGCTGGGAATTGTGCCATTTTTGGCTCTGTTGATGCTCACAGCCCTGTGTTCTCCTTGCTCTCCCTCCCCTTCTCTCCAGCTGCCCCTAGGACTGGGAATGCTGTCTCCCCACACACCCTCTGCCCTCCCCACACGGTGCCCCTCCCACCTGTGAGTCCTTGAGGCCCAGCTTGGCCGCCAGCTTCTTCCTGTCGGGTTTGCTGATGTACTTCTGCTTCTGGAACATCTTCTCTAGCGCTTTGCGCTGCACGTCAGAGAAGACGGCGCGGCGCAGCATCCCACGGCGGGGCTTGCCTCGGGCAGCCAGCGGCCAGGAGAAGGTGCCAGGGATGGGCACCACGGCAGAGGCAGCTGTGGGGGGACACACAGTGCTAAGCAGAGCGGGACGGACACCCCCCCCTTCCCCAAACCCTCCCTGCCCTTCGGGTGGGTACTCATCAACCTGCGGCCGTGAAAAGAAGAGTTAGGCTTAACTAAGCGTCCCCCATTCAGCCAGCGATCGCTGGGATTAGATCTATCAACTCAAATGTGTAAAATGGATCAATAGTGGCCGTTTTTGTTGGGAGATTCAAAGGTCTCTGGCCTGAAAAGGCAAAGTGAGGCGTACCAGCTAAGATAGAGGTATAATAAAAAAGCTTTCTCTCCCGCTCAGAAGCATTTGATTTTTTTCAGATGCTTTTATCATTTCAGATGCTTTATTATGCTCGAGATGAAAATGAGGACTTTTCTGATTCTGAACAAAACCGCTTCTCTTCAGATGCAGTTTTGATCAATCAGTATTCATCTTTTTATAATAATCTCTTCTCTCCCCACCCCGTCCTCCAAAGTTGGAGAATTCAATTCGAAGACATGAAAAGTAACAGCTAATTAGCACACTGCCTGGTTCCCAATGGCATTAGTATGATAAAAAAGGGCAGAGTTTCGCCTTAAAAAAAAAGGAGGGGGGGAACCTCCCCAAGAGAGACAGAGATGCTAATGAAGCGTGAATGGTAATTGTGTAGTAATGAACTAACAGAAAAAGACTGAGGACAAGCAGCTAACGCCATATATTATTGGAACAAAAGAGATTTACACTTTCAAACTAAACACAACGGCATGCCAGGCTCCTCGGGAGAATACTGATGGCACAATCGTCTCTTTCCCCAAATCATTTTCATTAAATGGACATGAAAAGCTATTTATAAAGCTCAAGTTGTTTTTGTTAGGCTATTCACATGCTGGAGAAAGGAAGCAAATTCCATTATCCGGAGGATGAATGGAAGAGCTTGGGTTATTTTTTTTCCTCTCTCCCTTTCCCTGTTTTCTTTTTAAATTAATAGCTTGTTTGTGTAATTAGATTTCGGGTTTTTTTTTTAAATTGTTCTCCCAACATCGCAATACTTCAGTGCTGTAAGAATCATACCCCGTAGCGCTCTTTCTCGCCTACACCATGTCGTTTGATGGTGTAACGGAGAAGGTGAAGGAAGGGAGCGTTAGTACGCGGTGGAGGTGATGGAGGGGAGGGCAAGTACGCGGTGGAGGTGGCAGAGGGCACTCCCGCCGTTCCCGCAGTGCCACGGATTCCCCTGTAACCCGGCGGGGGCGGAAAGGGTTGGGGGACACACACAGGGCAGCGGGGATCGGGCCACCTCCCCTGCTTCCCTCCCTCTTCCCTCCCTCCCTCCTGCGCGGGCGCGGAGCGCGGGCGGCCGGAGCTGACCGCTCCTCGTGGTGCTGAAATGTGCGGGGCTCAGCGCCGGGAGCGAGGGAGGGAGCGAGGGAGGGAGGGAAAGGAGGGAGGGAAGAGACGGGGGGAACCGCCCCGCCTCAGGACCGTGACAATCCCGGCTAATTTGCGGATCAGCGGGGGGAGCGGGCAGGGAATGTCAGGCAGTCACTGCCTGTGCTAAATCGGGCAGCAAATTGGCGCGACTGATGCTTGAATGTTGTACTCCCTCCAACCTCTGAACTGGAGCATAACCCCGACGGGGCGAGCGGGGGGGACGGAGGAATATCACCGCGCTGTGCCCGGGGCGAGGGAGGCTTTTCAAACACCCACCTGGGAAATAGGAAGATCTGATAAAGGGCTGGAAGGATCCTTCAAAGTACGGAAAGGAGAAAGTCTTTGGCGGGACGCTCTGAAGCAACGCAGGGGAGGTTTCTAGTAAATAAATAAAATTCAATTAAGTGTAGGGTTGCAACCGGTTGGACTCGACCGACGGCCCGGCTGGGTCTGTCCCTTGGTCTGGGAACCAACGCAACTTTTCCAAAATAAAAAAGAAAAAGAGGCAGACTGAGCACGGAACCGCCAAGGAAAAGTGGCGCTTTGGCCGGTTTTGCCAGCAAAGGGGCACCCGTGAGGGCAGGGTCAGCCAGCAGACACGGCTGTGGGACCCCTCGTCCCTGGGACATCCCCCTCCGCCTGCGCCCCTCGCCCGTCCCGCTGCGGAGCGGGACGCGCCGTCCGCCAGCGCTGCCCTTCGCCCCCGAAATACGAGCGATGCCGGAGGGCTCTGCAGCTCGGGACCAGGTCCTCCCTCCCTCCCTTCCCGAAGGCGGCTCTCTCCTCTCCAGCCACCCCCTGACCCCGCTCCTGCGGGCGGGGTATCCCCAGCGCCCCCGGGGCCGCGGTGTTCCCCCCCGCTTACCGGCTCGGGGCGCGGAGGAGAGGATGGCGTTGACTCCAAACTTCAGGAAAGTGGAGTCGCTGCTGGAAGTCTGCGGCGAACAGATCCTCCTGGAGCCGGCGGTGGTGGAGCTGGGGAGCTCCGGCGTCCCCGAGTCCGTCCTGGCCGCAGAGGCTGGGGGGGACATGCTGGGCGGGGGGGCAGTCCTGGGCAGGTAACTGGTGGGCCTGCTGATCCGGATCAAATCTTCCACCAGGAAGCTGGAATGGCTGGAAAAAGCTGACTGCAGCGACTGAGGCAAGGTGAGGGTGGGGGTCGGCCGGAGGAGGCTGGGGTAGACGGCTGGAGGGGCGATGAGGCTGGGGAACATCATCGCAGGGGCCGTCCGCGGAGCCGCGCTGGGGCCGCTCGCCTGTTTGTTTGTTTGTTTGCTTTTGTTTTCTGCTTTGCAAACCTGGGTTGGTAAAGATCCAGCCAGCGAGTCTGGCGGGGTTCTCTCTGCCCCTTCCTCCTGGACCATGGGTTTTATAGTGGTCAGCCCCGCTGAGGCTCTTTCAAAAGTGACAGCCCCAACAATGGGGTTCAACAAAGTTCTCCACTTGAGCTTCATTCAGGGCGAGCTCCCGGCTTCTCCATTGGTCCAGGGCTGCAATTTATGATTGGATTAGACTTCATAAGCAACCGGGGCACAATGGCCCCGCCACAAAGAAAGTGTAGTCATCAATTTTGCATATTGACCGCCTCTTTGGAATACAGAGCTCCAAAGGCTCCCAGCAGGGTTTTGTTCAGAGGCAACACACACAGGCTAATTAAATGCCTATTTAAAAGTTTCGAATGACATCTTGCCTCATAGAAAGGGAATTATTTAAAGAAAGCACTAAATTTATTTGCCGCTCCCCTGCTGAGTTTAGGAAATAAATCAATAAATATTCATATAAACTTATCTGCGGGCTCTCAGAAAAGCACGGGGTTTGCGGGTTTGAAAATACAAATTAGAAAACGTGGAACTAAACTCTGTTGAGGGGGGAAAATATTTGTGAAGCGGATCCCACTACCGTTTGAGCGTATTCTGCTCCTGCTATTAGTATGCGCCGAAATTTGTGCGTTTAGTTGGGGCTATCTATCTATCTGCCCGTCAAAAGCCCGGAATAAAGCGTATTTGCGGTGTCAGCCTCTCCTTTCAAAATCCGAGCTTCGTAAAAGTCTTGTGTACGTGTGCTCAGGCGAGAGGCTTGTCCAGACCCGACCGAAATGTGAGCCTTGATGTGGCCGGTAAGGACTCTGTTCCCACAAACCCTGAATATTGCACACAGAAGAGAGATCTGAACAGCTTTGTGGGACCAGAGCAACCCCCTCGGGTTCTCACTCTGTTGCTTATCTACATTAAAAACAGTGGCAAATCACTACTCTCCGACTGTGAAAATGAAGACAACGTTGCCGCATTTGGATCATTTTGGCTGAAGTTGTCCGAGCTGCTCTCGGTTTTGGCGGTGTGGATGGCTCGAAGCAGCCAAATTCACCCGATCTCTCTTTTGATCTGCAGGCGTGTGCAGGGGTTTCGGAAGATGTATTAGCTCGGTGCAGCGGAGCACGGAGTCCCCTAACTCTGGTGCGAGGGACAAATGACATCGTCTAACGGGAAAGTAGCAAACAGGGATCTTTCTGGCGGAGAGGTTTTGTTTGTGGTGGCAAATATGGAAATAGGCGCAAGTGTAGTTAGTTTCCTTTGGAGGTGGGTGATGAAAACAGCTATTGAGAGTGGGTTTACCTGATTTCTCTGTTAAAGACTATAACAGATGTGTTAAATGTCCTATGTTTTAAAAGCACCCTATTCAGTCTTTTGGTGTGTCTGAACCTTTGCAAGCAGAAGTGTGCAGCTCAACCATGCAGCCTTTATCCTATTAACCATGAACTAACTGTCACCTTCAGCTGTTTTCCCTTTTTACTTTTTAACACAAAGCTTTCTCAAAAATCTTATTAACCAGCTTTATTTCTCTCGATGGTTTTTGTCCGGACGTTTTGTGTTGATTATCTCCATGTCGATGCTTTAACCATTCAATAAAAGTGCATCTGCGATTTATATCACATTAGGGAAGAAAGAAAGTCTGTTAAACCTCTCCCTTGATTCAAATCAAAAAGTTATTTATTAGGGAGGACAGAATCAGCCCTCGAAATTGTATGATCCTGACAAGCTTTCCCGGTGCTGTACGCCGGCCGCCAGCAGACGAGCACCTGCAGAAGGCTGACTTGGAAGGTCCGCTGTCTGAAAGCATCACTTTGAAATAAAACCTCAACGGAGTTTCCCTCCGCCTCCCCAGTTTTGTTAATCTTGACGCTTAGCAGGTAAAGAAAAAAAGGGAAGGAAGGCATGGGCGGAGCCCAGAGGGTTCGGGGGTGCAGACGGGTCCCCACCACCTGCCCCCCTCCCCGTTCATGCCCCGTTGGTGTCGGGGGGAGAGGTGGGGGCTCAGCGCTCCTCTCGCCCCCACCCACGGCGCTCCGGGCTCCTCTCAAGCCCCTTCATACACAACGCTGCTCTCAAGGTGTTATTTAGGGAGAGAGCGGGACGGTAGCGAATGGAAAACGCAAACGGGGCTTTCCCAATAAAGTAATTACCTGGCACCTCGCTAACCCCTGTCCCCATCCCTCATCCCTCGCTCCCTGCTCTTCTCGCAGCCTCCCCGCGATCCCGGCGTTTCCCAAGTGAGCTCCGCCCGGGCTGTTCCGAGAACACTTAGTTTTTTACAGTCATTATACGTTTCCTTTGAGATGATTTACTCCTTTCTTTATATATACATTGGGGGCATTTTGCCTCACTATAGACCAACTGCTGCTAATTTCTCTGGTTTTAAAAAAGAGGGGCTGACATTTTCTGGAAGGTTGGGTCAAGCGCATGCTGGGGCACGCGTGGACCCGGTTCCTTGTGATGCGTCTGAGCACTCTCATAAAGAATTCCTTAAGCACCACGGCAAAAGGGACTAGACATCTATTGAAAGAGAAGATAGACCATAAGAAACCAAGAAATCGGACGAAAGGATCTTATTTTAAGTGATCTCCTTTGGAAGTTTCTTTTCAAAGGCAGTGATCATTTAAGAGAAAGAGAATTCTAATGTCTCAGGATAAAACCTGTGACTAATGCCGTTTGACCTATGCTCGGGCAGTTTTGTGCTTCCTGCCATTCATTTTAATGTCGTTATCTTCAAATTTATTTCTTAAAAGTCACTCACTTTCTTTGTCGCGTAAAAAAAAAAAAAAAAAAGGAAAGAGAATCCAAACCCCAAATCTGACGGCGGGTGGGGGGTGGGGAGGGGGAGGTGGGGGTTGAAGCTGCGTGTGTCCCGGTCCGAGCCTGGTAATCCGCATGAAATTGGGAGAGCCAGCACTTCAAATCCGGAGACCAAAGGGCTGGGCTGGGCTGGGCCGGCGTCCCCCCCGGCAGCGGAGCCGCGCTCGGGAGCCCCAGCCCTCTCTCCCGCATCCCCGGCCCCGGGAGACGGACGTCTCAATCACCGCCACGGTGCTGCTCCCGGCCCCACGCGGGACATCCCTCCGCGGGACAGCCCCCTGGCTCCGCCGGGCCCCTTCCCGCAGCCAGGGGGAAGCCAAACCTCCGCTGCTTCCCTCCCCAGGCCGGGAGCCGCTCCCGCAGGGACCAGCCGACCCCCGCCCCGCACCCCGCACCGGCTGCCCTGCCCCGAGTCCCGCGGGTTCTCCTTCCCCAAAGCTGCGGTGGAATCGCGTGTGCGCGTGTTTTGGGCTGTTTTCTTTCTATTTTCTTTCTTATTTTTCTTCTTTTTTACCTTTATTTTTTTCCGCCGGGAAGGGGGCGGCGGGGCGGAGGGATGAGTGGTGTGTCCCAGCTCCCTAACGATGCTCATCGACCACGCCGGCAGCTTGAATGGAGGCTGCGGGGGCGAGGCTGTATTAAGACACCTAAGTCTTCACCTTTAGAATTCAAGCACAAGGAACAGTAACTGTTGGTTCGTTCAAAGCTCTTCTAGATCCCCCCTTTTCTTGAAAATCCTTCTATTGTGCCAATCAAGCAGATGGTTTGCAGGAAATATAGCTTGGCCCCAGTGACCGAAACTAATTTTAACTAGCTTTCCAAGCCTGGCACGTTTGTTTTGCTCTTACAAAATAGCTAAAAAAACAGCTGGCAAGGGTGAATTAAACCCATTAAAGACACATTTATAAGAAATTATATTCACATAGGTTGCTTGAAACCCCCCTAAGAGGGGAGAGATGAGCGTATTGAAATGAAAATGTCCCCGAGCACACTACCCTCCTTAACATCGCCTGAGAGTCTCAAAACATTTTACTAAATAGATTAACTTGACTATTGTTTCGCATCACATTTATCAGCTTCATTAAGTGAATAGCTGAACAAATATATTACGCATGCATGAAAAGCTCCTTTGGGGGCTGCCTTATTGTGTCCTCAGCCCTGACAGGTGGTTAACTGTGTTTCTCTCTCCTCTCCCCCTCTCTCTCTGCGCAAAGAAAGAGGGATCTCGGACAGAGCGCGCAGCCCAGACTTGGCAAAGGGACCTAGAGGGGAGAGTTACTTTCTTTTCCCCCGCCATTCATGCTGGCCAGCCCCGAGTGCACGCAGCCTGAAATGCAACCAGATGATCTGATCATGTCAAAAGTAATTAACTTTAGTTTAGTCTCTGTGTCTTGCTTGCGCTTTACTCCTTCCAAGCCTGTTTAATTTGCGTCCTTTCTTCCAAATTTGATTATTTTTGTCCATTTCGTCCTTTTATCCTTTCCCCAACCTCTACCTCTGATTAAAAAAAATAAGCTGGGGTGGAACAATCCCTCTTCTTTCTTCTCCACTGATTTGTCTAATAAACAAACAACCACACAATGTCCCTAAAAACAACTCCTTTTATGAGCTAAGGCAGGCATATTTGGAGAGCTAGGATTTGCAAAATACAATATGGTGGCTTATTTGCTGCCTTAACTTCATGATAATTTGGCACAGTGGAAACTTGTTGGAAATTGGACAGTGGCTGTTTGGATTTTCAGATGCTGCTTTTTTCAGTTGTGGTCTCTGCCCCAAGAGTTTCCAAGTTAGAGTGTGCAGATGAAATGCACAGATGAGGGAGCACGATCCTTTCCCCTTTACCTTCTCAAAAATATATTTCTGTCATGGTGCTCAAGTAAGTCAGAAGAACTAAAAATCGTTTTGTCTTTCAAATCTGGTGCTACTACCTCTGCACTGCAAATTAAAGTTGTGATCCTTTGCTTATGACAGGGCCAAGTTTCTCTGCTCACTGATTCACTGAAATCTCTAGGCAGCAGGCAACGTTAAGTGCTGGGACTTGAGGATCCCATTACTTTTTCCCTCATTAAGACCTAGTCCTGTTCCTCATTTTCCAGGCTATGGCAGGAAGGAGAACTTTCTTCGGAGGACAGGACTCTCAGAGCCATTCAGTAGGAGAATGGAATGAATGTGTTCTGGGGTGGATTTCAGCCAATCTGAGGATTTTGAACTGATGGTACGTGAGCCCACACACTTCCTTGATGCCTTCCACAAGAGTGTATCCAGTATTTTAAAGGCTGCTCTCCACTCCTCTTCCTGCTGGAGACTCACGTAGGAACCTCCTTGTCACAGAGAAGGAACAGAATTAGTATTTAACTACCCTGTAGGGCAAACCCACGACCTTCTCTTGTTTGTACACCTTTTCTTAAAATGACAAGACTACCAGCCCTCAAACCCTTGACTTTTTCCCTGCCAGCAAAGTGATACTGCACTTCCTTTGGGCTTAAGTCTCTCTGGGAAGGTTTCAGAGGGAGACTGAAAAGAAAGATGCTGATGAGAGCCCAGGTACTTGGAAACACTTTTCTCAATGGAAAGCCTTCCCCAATCTATGTGCTGGTAGCCAGAGAGATGGTGATGGGCTGGGAGGCTCACTTTGCTTCTTCTAGGGGAAAATACATTCAGATGTTGTGATCCAGTGGGGAGAACTGCTGTTGTGGGGAGAGTGGTTTTCTCTCTGTGTCCTGTGTGAAGGTGCTGAAAGGTCCTTTGACAGGGATTAACCTGCACATCTTTTGGTGGGAGCCAAAGCCATGTGATAAGGAAGGGAAATTCAAATACTGTGTAAGAGTTTTTCAGCAAACAAAAGTGCAAAATTTCCTCACTGGGATACTGTAATGCTTTTAGAATTGAAATGGAGGAATATCTTAAAAAAATAAACTGTGAGTTCTGGGGCTTTTGATTGATAAATTCCCTGAGCATTTAATGATTTCTCCCTGTAAGTATTACATTTGTGACCTTGTCCATCAAGGCAATGGATTTGCAGTTAAGTGGTTCTGTTACAGACCATGCCTTAACCACAGCTATGTTCATGTCTATAGGTTGCTGGCAAACTGTACTGCATCCATAGGGGATGAGACTGTATGTGTGGGCCTCTTCACTAAAGACAGAATGCTTGGTTTCCATAAATACTGAGCTATTTTTGTAGATGTTGATATGGAGTGTGTTTGATTTCTGGAGCTCTGATAGAAGAAGAATGACAAACTTTGTCCCTCGTGGTTTGCCCTCACAGAACCACTGAGGGCTGAGTGAGCAATCACTGCTCCATGTGGTCCACGTGCTCCACTCTCAGTTCCTTTGTGCAAAATAGAAAGAGAAATGAAAGAAAGTTGCTGTATTTTTGTAATTCCTTGGGGTTGTTTTTATCAAGTGAGGTGCTTCAGGTAGAGAGAACCAAGGAGAAATAATGCCTGAGGAATTAACAACTTCATAACCTTAGGCACCATGGACATCTCTTCAGGATTCTCAAGTGAAGGTCTCTGAATTCAGGATGGCTGGCTCCCTGCAGAGCCCACAGGGTTTCCACTGGGTCTCCACTCGTGAGAAAGCGCTCTCTTCCAAAAACACTTGGATCATTATGGAGACTAGCAGAGGACCACCCTTCTTCTGGGCTATGCTTTGCAAGCAGTGCAACTTCATGACAGCCAAAGGTGAAGCGTTCTTCCATTTTATCATCTGCAAAAACTGAGGAGGTCCTTGACCTTGTGAGCCTTTCTTGAGACAGCCCAGGCCTTTCTCCTGGGAGCTCCCCTACCTGTAGAAAGTATGTCCTTTCTCAGAGAATCGTGTTTCTTCCTGACAAATATTAAAAAAAAGCCCTACTGTTTTCCAGCAGTCATGAGATTGGATAGATACACAGTGAAACATGTGGCACATCTATGGCTCCAGCTTTCTGAAAGCAAACGGAAATCTTTGGGACCAAGGAGAGTGTGAGCATGTAAAGAACATTGTAGAAAAGCTTTTCCCCACACTTTTGGCCCGAGAATGTTGCTTGTTCTGTCAGGGCTGGAGTCAGGGGCAAAACTCATGGTAATTTCAATGCGGTGGGGTTAAGCCCTAGAAGAATTTGAATGTACTTGTCTCTTTTCAGGACTTTGTCAGGAGTGTTTTGATACTGCAGGAGGAAATATCAAAGACAACTGAAGTTTAGCATTAGACAGCCAGCATGTTTGAATGGGATCTTCATAAGGTTTTCTCAGGTTTCTTATCACACCTGTAGCAATGATAACTACTTAACAAAAAACATGGTTCAGTGGTTGCATTCACATTTTTGGCTCTCGTCATGAATTTTGTAATTTTGTCTTTTTTTTTTTTTTCCCTCCCAGCTTTTCCATTAAAAACTTGAGAGGTTGGAAATTATTGAATTTTTTGTCTCTGGACAGATCTTTAGGGACATTGGATGGGATTTGGCAGATTTAAAGTTTGACTTGATGAAATCTGGTAAGGCCATGTTGTCCTGGCACAGGAGCCGTACACTGGCTGTGACTCATCAGACCCAGAAAGGTCAGGAGAGAAGAAGTTAATGTAGCTTTAAGCTACATTTGCATCCTCCTGATTCATGGATGTCCTGGGATAAGGGGCCTTCCTCTAGAGTCTTTAAAATATTTCTGACTTCTAGGTCCTAAAATATTTAGGACTTCTAGGTCTTAAATGGAAGTTTGTTCCCTCACCTATTAACCTTTATCAAACTTTACCTAATGGTATCACACCAAAAAGGTGTCTATCCTCCCTTTTTGGTGAATGTTTGCTGCTCCTACAGAAAAATAAATCAACAGAGGGCAGTGTGTAGAGACAGGACTAAACTGCTGACTGGGGTCAGAGCCTCTCTCAAGAGAGTTCAAGCAGTAAGGCTGGACTTCTGTGCTGAGGTAGTTCATGTCTGGGCCTTTGTCCTGCTGCTGTGTATTATAGCAAAAGCAGGAGTGGGCAGGACAACATGGAAAAGTGGTGTGGTAAATGACTCCAGATTTGTGAGTGGAAAAGTGGAGGATGTCCTCTTGTTATCTTCTGCTATTTCCCCAGTGTCCTTTAGCCAAAGAGAAGGCTTTTTGAGGTCAGTCCTGATTCTCCATCCCTAATATTTAAAAGACTGTTTTGAGAAGGCTGAAATAACAATGGGATTTATGAGGTGTGCTGACCTGGGCAGAAGGGCCCAGTAATCAGGTATCTTTCTTTGGAATAGTTGATTCATACAAGGATTTTCATCTGGCTTCAGACCCCGCAGTACAGAAGAGGACTGACACCAGCCTGGACTGGCTGAGTCCAATACTCAAAACTGGGGTTTTTGCAGTCTGGGCAGATGAAACAGGACTGTGAATCAGTCTCACTGCTTCCCAGGAAAATATGCAAGTGTTGAATGAAAGGCTTAGAGACAACCTTACCTTGGCTCATTTTCCATTTAGCATCATATCTAGGAGAGCATAAACCTTGAAGGATCAGGTAGAGATGGTGTGCTCTGACACACTGCAACTCCTTTTCATCCCACTTTTAGGAAGTCAGTACATTTCAAATTTGCTCCTTGCACTGGAAAACTGACTCCAGTACGCAGCTTGATTGTCTGGCCACATGGGAAAAATCCACAAAAACAGACAACTCAAGTCATCCTCCTGGGCTGGGGACTTTTCAGCTCTCCTGACAGGGAGATGGAATGTCCCCTGGTGCTGGGGCCACATGGCCAGGAGGTCTCTCTTCCTTCTCTTCCCCAGCCTGTTCACCATGGAGAGAGTTTTTAAGGCAAAAAACTACACCTCTAACTCTCCAGCTTAGCTGTGTTTTAAGTGGTGTTTTCCTGAGGAGCTACCATTAAATCATAGGGTTTGGTTTATGACATATTTTCAAATCAAGCTTTGTTTAGGCAAGAAAGCCAAGTAAATTATGTATAGCTTTTTAAGAATATGCACTTTGTTTTCTTTTCCTCTTCATTTAAATTCCAGAGTGCATAGGACTCCTGTTTTTAAGTAGATTTTAACCATGACTAGAGAAGCTTAGTTATCAGTTATGCACTATAAACAATATGTGGAGAGGGGATGTTTTGATCAGAGCTATTCAGTCCTTGCTTGCTAATCTAATTACAAAGTGTAGGTTTCCTGACACAGAGCTGCTTGCACAGAAAAGGCTTTTCTCACACCTGGTGGATTGTTTAGCCAAGCTTTTTAAATGCTTACAGTTTTAAAGGGAGGTGGGGGGGGGGGGAAAGCCTTTTAAAAAAACAAGTTCCTGTGCAGGGCAATAGAAAGAATTTAGTGGTTGTCAACATGAGTTTAGTATAAGGGTGCTGTGTAAAATGTGGGTTCACTTTACATTGACCTTTGGACATAGTAGCCCCAAACGTTGTTTCAATTTTTTTTTAGGGTTAAAGAGAGTATGAAAGATAACAGATGTCATCGAGTGTATTAAATTAAATGTGTGCATAAGTATCTATGTATGGCCAGACGCGATGCTCCTATACTTTTTTTGGATGTTTATTGTTCGTGCCTCAAGTGCTCAGCAGCTCTGAAAGGGCAGCTTTGAATCGCAGCCCCGGCAAAACAGCATTTTTGTGTTGTTTAGTCCCCCCAGTTCCTACAAACAAAATAAAGTACCTTGTTGAATAAGGGCCATTGAGCAGGAATGATGGGTTAAGAGTGGGGGTCCGAGGTGGCAGCGTGGGTGCTTGTTTATCAGGGAGGAGTTGTCACTTGTTGGCTGCGCTGGTGAAAGGAGGGACGCTGGAGGCTGATGGCTGGGAGAGCATTGATGGGAGGTAACGGGGTAATCGGATTGAAAGTTAGCCATGGTATTTATGTCAGTTCACATTTCGTCAAATGAATAATATGAGGTTGCTACCTAGCCCAGGCCTTGGCCCGGGGGTTGGGTTATAAAGAATCTAAGGCCTCATTTGATTCAAATATAAATTAATTCTCACTGGAGCGTTGGCTGATTAATCTATTTGCATAATAGTAGAAAAACTGCAGAGTGGTTACTTTTGCGGGGATTTGGACAAGAAAAGCCTTAAATTCATTCGAAAGAATATTGTGTGAGAAGTCAGGGAAGCAAAAGCACCTCTATAGAGCTCCTCAAGCCAGTTCTTTTCCCCCCAGGCCCTGCAGAACCGAAGGCTAAACTTGTTCACCAGGGAGTCTGACACGCTCCCGAAAGAAGTGTGTTCTGATGTCCAGCTACACTTACAGTTTTTTATTTGGTGTTGCTTTCACTAATTAGAACAATGGCATCCTTTAGAATTTTTGATATATACTAAAAATTAAGCCTAAATGAAACGACATCCGGTGTAGGTGGATAAATGTGGGATTGCAGTGAAGCTGTGTGGGGAGATAAAAGAACTAGGAGAGACAAATGCACTTGAGATGGAAGTGCTATTTGTGTGTAAGCCTGGCTAGCATGCGATAGAGGGGAATGAAAGATCACAGCTCTGCTGGCCACAGCCTTCTTAACAGTGTGCTGGGGGGGGCAGCCAGTGGGGCTCGGTGCTGACACCAAGCAGAGGCTCAAAGAGGAAAAAAGCCTTTTTTTTCCTTTCCCCTCCTAACAAGTCTAGTATTTCACTTTAAGAGATGACACCTGAAGCATACTCTTAGAGAGGACAATATATGGGGAGGTGCATCCACACATACGCAGTCACACAGATGTTTTTCTATCACATCCCATTTTTGCCTAAATTTTGAGGTGAAATACTGTGCATCTCCATTGCCTGTATGAAATTATATAGTGTTTGGCTTTGATTTTTTTTCCTTCACTATCCACACATCTCTAGTCTTTGACTGTTTGCAAAGGATTTTATGTTTGCACACAGACAATGAGACTGTGTTTTGCATCATGTTTGGGTCCACTGAGTGGACAGAACTGTGTAAAATGCACAAAACACAGCCGGAAGAAGCTTCAAAGAGTAGAAGTCAGTGGGTATTTTTCCAGTAAGAAAAAAACCATGCCCTGATTAAGGAAAACATAAAACTTCCAGCAAGGATATCAGGATGCAGCTGGAGTGGAGCAGTGAGCATATGAAGAGTGGGGGGCAGCCTCCAGGCCTGTATTCACTAGAGTCAGTTGAATATTCACAGAAAAGTTGGGCTGTTGCTTGGATTCACTTGAGTTTAAAAGTACTCACGAAGCTTAAAGAAGTCAGGGTTTTGCAGTGAACCTGCCCCCACTGCAGACTACCACGATTTCCACTCTGGGTTCAGTTGCTCCTGCAATCTGAACCTCAGACAGTGGGGACAGGACCTGTGCCACCACTTACCCCCTTCAGCCAAGGGCTCAGGAAGCAACAAGTGGCTATTCCTGATAAAACCTCTGGGTCCAGACACTTGGGAAGAATCAAACTGATGTTATGGCTCATAGTTACACCTAAGCAAGTGACACTGTAAAAATTGCTTGTGTTCTAGCCAGGAATATTGTAAGTTGTAGAGCATTGGGAAGCGTGTTCACACAGGAAAAATAGGGTTTCATAAGAGCATTTCCAGCTGCCTCTGAACTTTAATATTTGGGGATGTTTTTGGGCAGGCACAGTTCAGGTCAGATTTGTGCTGAGGCTTCCTGGATGCCAGTGATGTTGCTCTGAATTACAGGGACATTTCCCATGAGGGCTCTGCAGCCACTTTGGCAGCTGGGTTTTGCTGGATGGGGAAGTCTGGTTCCTGCTTCCTCATCCCCTCCCTGGTCCTGGCTGCATAAGCCCATGGGTCCTCTATGCCATGATGTGAGTTCAGGCTAGAATGTATAACTTCATACTTAATTCTTATATTCTTAGGTTACTGCTTTTAGCTCTTGATTTTGTTTTGGTTTGGGTTTTTTTCCCTCTTTTTTTTTTCCCTTAGTTTAGCCCACCAATACTATGCTTCTGGTATAATTATTATTTTAACCTGGCTTTCACCCTGTTGATTGTTTTACAGAGCTGTTTGGGAAGGATGTGCTGTTCCTTAGCTGAATGCTGTTCTTTTTACTAAACCGAGAATTAGGATAAGATCTTGACAAACTGTCATTGATAAAGGAAAGATTCTGGTCAAAACCTCTTATTTATGTAAAAAAAAAAAAAAGCCTGCTATAGTGTCTGTATGTTTGCTGTTGCAGGATCAGTGTTTGGAACCACAAAACAAATTGATCCTAGCCATGGCCATAAAGCAGCTATGCTGCAGTGTTTTTGTGGTTAATTCTTGTGGAAGGGGAATGTCTGGGATCTGCAGAAGGTTGGGCCATACAAGCAAATGACATGCCTGATTAACAGAATGTTGTTACGAGATAATAGTGATTCTGCTGTCTTGCTCTGGTATTTATGAAGAATAAACAAGACCAAGAAAAAGCCAAGACATCTGTTTTCTGAACAGAAGCTCTCAGTGTGTTGACAACCTTCTAGTCCAATTACTCCATGTCCTTTACACCCAGTGATTGATGTGGGTCTGATCGTTTAATCTGGGGGAAGTTGAAGGCAAATGAAATGGAGCCTCTGTGCTTGTCTGAGTGATCTGGGTAATGTACCCCTTTGAATCAGCCGTGAGCAATTAAGAGAAATTCAAGACTTCTATTTACCTTGAAGAGATGCCCCTTGCACCAAAGACAGTACAGGGCACCAAGTCTCCTGGGTCCTTTCCATGGTCCTATCTGCAGCATAAAATAATGTAAATGGATACACTTCACAGAGCCTCTCTTATTTCCTTCCAGCAGGTCTGGCTATAATGTTCATAGTACCAACATCAAGAAGTTTTTTTGACAATCAAGTCACTCATCTACTTTTTTTCTGTACTTTATGAGAAATACACATTAAATTACTTACGCTTAAAGCTTAAATGAAAGCTTTATCTTTGGATTTCTTGTTTCTCCATTGTACCTGTGGTACTTGGCATATAATTTTTGCAATTTAGATATTAACTGATTTTTCTTCCAGTAACTCCCATTATATTAAGGGGTAATAGCAAAAGAGAAAAAAGGCATCTTTTTTTGGTGTCTGTCCTGTCAAAATTGTCAAAATACAGTACATGTGACAATAAGGATGAAAAATAGCAGTTGGATGGACACTGCTGATGCATCAAAGTTGTTTCATGTGCTTACAATAAACCAGTCTGTCCAGGTTGCACAAGTGAAGTTGAAGGTGATGCTGAGAGGGTGCTGCTAGTCCAAGAGGCTGAGCTCTGCCTGGCAGCTTGCAGTGCTCCAAGGTAGAGTTGCTCTCCTGTCTGTTTGGACCACATGAGTCTATGGTTTCATTTGGGACCATTCTGCCACTTATTTGGCTTCTTTGTGAACAGGTTTCATTCATTAATTCAGCTGGAAGTTCATCGAGGTAAAAAGGCAAATTTTTACAATAGGGATTTACGGTTGAATTAAAGGAATGAGCTAAGAACGCATATTTATTTATTTATTTATTTATGTGTTTCTTTATTTAATTTGATTACTCTTTTCAGGTTAAATTAGTGTGTGAGAGAGATGCATGTCAGGAAATTTAAAGAAAGAATCCCTCTCCAATGTTAAAATGGGGTCAATCAGACTAATCAGTCAGAAATATTTGGTCCAGGCTAGGTTTGAAAGTAATGAGTCTTGCACACTTAATTTTTCTGTTTTTCTCACCCTTTATTATTCTTTTTATGCCTTCCCCCTCGAGCTTTTTGACTGTAGAAACACCATTATAAGCTGTTTCAGCAGTGGCTACAGAGCCAAGCTTGTAGCCAGGCTTCTTTACCAGTCTCTGTCCACCCATACGCTTATGTTTCACATTGTTGGTCGGGGTTGAACAAACCTGTGTTTGACATTTCTAGCACAGCTCATTACTGGCAAAAAGGAAACAAGGAGCTGTTCGTGCCTGCTGGGTGAGTCAGACATATGACGTGGAAAGAAATGATCTTCCTCTCAGAGCTGTAGAAAGTTGAACGGCAGAAGTAAATAACTGACAATGGGATATGCTCAACAATATTTATGTGAGCTTTGTGTTCTCAGATACACTTGGATGGCAGTGAATTGTCAGTTACTATATCAATCTGCCAAGTATGAATAGCTCTCCAAGAGCTTGAACGTTCTCAGGTTAAGGCATCTGTAAAGCTGATAGAGATCATGCATGATATTGATATGACCTCATTCTGAGGGCATATAAATTAAACCATTCCTAAGCAAGGGCATCGGCTCGCTCAGCAGTGTTCACATGGAAACATGAGACATTTTGCAAACAGGCAGATCCCCTGGTATTTCTCTGTCAGACCAGGCAAGGCTCAGTTTGTCTTTATCCATTGTTTTTGTACTGTGCTCATCACTGTGGCTGACACAGAGAACTTTAGACTTTTCACTGGAGTGTCTTTATTTGGAGGGAGTGGAGTTCATGTCATACCTGTGGCACAATCTTATCTAAGATATTTTGCATGTACAAAATAAAAAAAGTGCCTTTTGCCTCCTAAGGAGGTAGAAACTAGGAAAGAGTGCAAGTGTTGTACTGATCACAGCCAGAGAGGAGGTTTTGTCAGTGATGCTCCAGTTGTGGACAAATGGGCGTCTAAAGTCATAGCAACAGATTATTGACTTAATTACACATCCAGCAAAGGATACAAATCAAAGGTATTCTTGATTCTCTGCCTCCCTTCAGTACAGCAGGCAGAGCTGATCAACCCACGTTCAGGGAACAGTGTGCAGGCCTTTCTCTTCAGTTAACAGTGGCCCTTTTTAGTTGTTTTTCAGTGTTTTCCTTTTCACTGGTGAGAAGACCTCCATGCTCCTAATCTTCTAGATGCCTCCCACCCTGTACTTTCTGACAGGTAGCACACTTGTGTTGCTGCACATTCTGTGTTATCATCCTGGCAGACATCTCTTGGCAGCTATTTGAATGTATTTTCAAGAAAATGCTTTTGTTGCAGCTCTCAGTTTGCACCTTCATAGCACATCAGAGCTTTGCACTGGTACAATTCAACAGGTCCATTAGTTTTTTTCCACCAGTTATGCTCACAAGCATGAAGACAGATGATATGCATGAAGACACAATATATGCAAAAAGTAACTGTGTGGTAAAAAAAAAGAGAACCTATAGGAGCAATAGTTGGAATAATACTGCTGAATCTAATCTTTGTATCATGTTAGTAATTCAAGTTTTCTGCGGGCCAAAAACAATTGTAATAAAATTTTACGTGTGTGTGACTTTTGCTGAGATCTCAATAATTTATGGAAGTCAGGTTAAAGTGCCCAGGTAGAGTTATCCTGTGAGGGTTTTTTTCTTGACAGGATGAAAGGTTGGTTTCTAATGTAAGAGATCTGTTAAAACCCTGCCATAGGGCCAGGAAAGTGGCAGTTTTGGCCATAGTGGCTCCTTTGCTAGGGCATTTCTCGAACAACCCAGCTCTGCTGATACTGTACTTTCCCTCCTAGGATTCTTAGGACCTGTATTGAGGTCTGGATCTTGATTCAGTGACCCAGTGACCCATCACAACTCCCAAATTCACTAATTGGCAACTCCATTGTCAAGCCAATACCCAAAAAAAACCCATTGAGAATAAACACTATCCTTGAGATATTTTTTTAATATTCAGGTTAATGACTCCTGATTTTTTCATTTGCTGTCCTATATCAGCAGGTCTCTAACTGTGTAACAAACAGGATCACAAAATACAACTGAGTAGCTTACTTTACCTTCATTAGGGACTACTTATGTCACCTATTAAAGGTGTGTATTGCACTGAAACTAATTGTTACTTGCAAGGGTGTGGTTTACTCACAGGAACAAAATGCATGAGGCCAGGACTTACACCATATCAAGTCCCACTCATAAGAGCTGTTATTTGCAGAAGAAATTTAAAAGCAGTTGTTTTGGTGTGTTTGCAGTGTATTAAACCAGTAAGTGTGGCTCAGGCAAAGGGAAGGTTGGCAGAGTCAATAGGAATAACTAAGGGAGGAAGGGATCTGCCTTTAACACAAGCTGGCGAGTGGCCTGTCTCAATATACACTGAAAACCATATTATTTTCCAGAACACACTTGCCTCCTTGGCGTAAAGGCCTTCTGATTTGTCTGTCTGGTGTAGTTCCTTGCCAAGGACAGGTTACCTGATCTGTAGTACCTGCAGCTCTGTGCCTATTCCTCTGACACTACTGGGGAGTCCAGGCTCCCATGTGCAATTGAGTTGTCTTCTAAAAACTCCCATTTGCTGTTTATTTGCACAGTGCCTGACACAGTAAACCATGATCTAAGGGAGGCCTTCAGACTATTCTTTCTCTCCCTTTTTCCCCCCATTTGTCTGTGCAATGGGAATGAAAGGAGTTTTTTAACTCTGTTGAGTTCTGTGGTCTGGGGTTTATTTAATGCTTGACAGTCACTCTTGATTAGCAGTGATATTTCTCATTCCCATCCAGTGCCAACCAGGCCAAGGCTGCATAGCCTTCTAAATCAGCTGAAAGCATGTCTGCCTTTAGTTGCCCTTATTTTTAGGATTAAATGTTACTATGGAACATGGCAAAATTATTATCTGTAGCAATTTGTTCTTATATTATTTATTCTTAGTATTAAAGATATAATTATTTCACTGTGTTTTATTATTTTGTTAGTATTAGTAAGGGCAAAAGGAAGACCAAAAAGACGTTGCTGTCATATAGAGCACAATAGCATTTGCTGGTAACTAATTTTCTAGTGAAATTATGTGATTGTATTGAATATGCAGCACGCCTTGGCCACCAGCAGGAAATGGCAGCACCATGATAAATACTTGCATTAAATGACCCTGTCTTATTAAATTCATTCCAGTGTGATTACAACTGTGCTATTTCAGTGGCTTAACACAGTCTCTCAAGGTAAATCAAAGAATGAAATTAATCCATGGTGTTTATTTTGATTTTACCCCGGTAATTGTATTCTTTACATTACTTTTGTATTTTCCTAAAAACAAATTATGCATTATCACTAACAAAACAGTAAAACTAAATCACTGATCTTAGTGCTTGACTGGCCAAAACCAAACCACCCTGTTTATCCCATTATTATATGATCTGTTTCACTAAAGAGGATACTAAAATTAAAACTTTCTCTGAAGAGTAGCCCATGTAATATCAAGGAAGTGGGGGCATTTGGTACATCTCTATTAGAAATAAAGCATGAGGATAACATGCAGTCGAAATCCAATGGCTCTGCATCGACAGCAAATAAAGTGGAAAGGAGACAGGAAGATGGGTGAAGCTGCGAGGGAGGTTATTCTTCAAACTTTTCTTGTAGACTTTAATGTGCAAAGGGCCATAGTGCTGCTTTGGAACGTGATCCTGGTCAGCACAGCCCAAATCTCAGGGGAAAAGCGTCATTAACAGCCTGTTAGGACCTTCAGAAATCTGCTCTGCAAAAACATGCTCTGAGAAGAGGCGTGCCACTGCCTGAAGTGGGGCAGGACTAAATTAAACCACTCCTAATCTTGCTTGGCCAGTGGTCCCCCTCCTAGCAGTAGTGTCACTCACTGCTGGGTGAATATGAGGTGCTATTTCCAAACCCTCTGTGCAGAAGAAAAAAACCCAAGGACACATTAATTAATTAAAGTTCCTTTTTCCTCCCCAAGTGTGCTTTTCTATCCTTCCAGGGCAAACCAGATAACATAATTTAGGTACAAACAAACACAAAAAGAACAAACTGAGAAGAGACACAAAACCCTTCGATGTTTTCTCTCCTTTCCCCATCTCTCATTAATTGCTTGGATCTGGGAGGGAAAGGGCTGCGAGGCCGAGCTTTGCACAAAACTCATCCAAGAGTGAAGAGGGCAAGCCGAGCAGTGAGGCTCTTCAGCTGCCCCTCAGTGAATGCCTTCCCGAGGGCTCTGAATGCTCCCTGTCTCTCCCCCCACAATGTAGGTGTTGCTGCTCATGAGGAGGAAAAAAACCCCAAAACAATAACCACTAGAAGGGGAGAGAAGGCATCCTGGGCAGGGCACAAAGGGTGAGGCAAGGTGGTGCTCTTGGAGCGTGGGGGCACTTGGAAGGAAATGTGAGAAAGGGGGGGTAAAAGGTGTGTTTGGGGGTGAAACGGCAAAAAAAACCCTCCCCCAAAACCCCAAAAGAAGCACATCTGAGGTTACCTGCTCCTTCTGGCTTTCTGCAGCTCCCCACACCATTAATGTGCCCGCACTTGCGGAGCAATTACCTAATGAAATCACAGCGTTTGCTGTTTTCCTGCATTCATGAAGTTGAGTACAAAATTCAGTGATTAGTGACTTTGCAGTGAGTTCTGCTTGCAGGGAGAGGAAATCAGCTGGTGGTCACTGGGACAGCAAAGATTCTGCACTTTCCAGTAGCGCTCGCGTGGTAGATGGATCTGCAGAGCTCATTTGCTGTGGAGAGAGAGGTGGAGATGCAGAGGACATGGTGTAACAGGACTTGTTCTGTCTTCATCTTCCTGCATCGTGCCACCTGATTGTTTTTTCCTTCAATGCTTGTTTATCCCCGCTCGTCTCTGCATTTACCGTGCACCTTTGGGAACAAGGGAAGGGAGCGGGGGAGCCAAGCTGGCTGAGATCAGATGCCTGCACTTTTAACTCTGATCTTGTTCAGTTTGTATTTAGACCCTCCGAAGGCCCTTTGCATGAGTTACTTTTGGTCCGAGCAGACCTTTACTCTTCTGTCAGCACAAAGGGGCGAGGTGCAGTGCTTTCTACAGCAAAAAGCCCTCGCTGGGGCTGAGCAAAATCTCAGCTTTTTCAGGAGCACAGCAGCACAAAAGATTTAAGGGGGGAAATTGTTAAAAGGGAAGCCCTTTTCTCTTTGGGTTGAATGCAGTGGGGAGATTAAAACTTTCATTTGAGATTTTGCTGTATTCATAGTAGTGAGGCCATGAATAGGTCTAAGTCAGAGCCCACAGTGGTTGTGGTGTGCCCTTTTATTCTCTGGCACATCTTCAGACACAGGTTGTTTTGCACTTGAAAGAGGTGAAAGAAGGGAATGTGGGATTTTGACAGCTGATATTGGCCTCTGAGCTCTTGATGGGGATTTTCTAATTAACCCCAAGGGCCTATCAGGTGGTCAAAACGGAATGATTTCTGTCAGGAAGGGCAAAAAGTTGGAATTTTCAGTGGTGTTTTTTTTTTTTTTTTATTTGGGAAAAATATACTGGATATGATTTTTAAGGATATACATATGATGAAACCAATTATGAGGAGGATTTTGCAAATTTTTAGGGCCTGAATACCCGTAAAGTTCAGAATTTCAAGGAAATCTTCCTTGCTTGTGAAGTTTCCTTGGGCTTTCTGTACTGCTAGAAAAGCTAATATAAGCAAATGCCTTTTGATCCCGATTACTTCCCCCAAATCTTTAACACTGAGACAATCTGAGCTGGCACACTCCCACCCTGTCCTCTCCAGCTTTGGGGACTGGGGGTGGTGAGTCCAAGGAAATCAGCCAAGGGATCTTTACTGAATGCGTACAAATGGCAAAGCTGTAAAGCAGAGAGGTTGGGCTAGATCTGTGATGTTTTATACACTGATGAATCTTGCAAAACTACCTCTTTTTAAAAGGTTTTAAAAAGTTTCAAAAGGCAATACACAAACAAACCTGCACGTGTGTGTTTGCACTGTTTTTACAACACAGAAGCACATGAGGTTTAAAAGGCAGCTGCCCTCCTTATCTAGTCTCCTAAATCCATGATGCAGGATGGAGAATTAAGATGCTAGAAAAAAAATCTTGAGAGTTGTGATACCTGTAAGTTGGAAAAGCTAACAGAAAGGCATTTAGTATTGATTTTGTATGCTAGTGCTGCTGAAAGAAGAGTGGAATTACAGCTTCATAATACCTGACTCTTTACAGATGTTTTTATGGAATGGATCTATCTATCTATCTATCTATCTATCTATCTATCTATCTATCTATCTATCTATCATCTATCATCTATTCCTTAGGTTTAAGAACTAGT
>JAWWTY010000156.1:3406661-3436661 GCA_035222235.1 Margarornis squamiger
ATCTATCTATCTATCTATCTATCTATCTATCTATCTATCTATCATCTATCATCTATTCCTTAGGTTTAAGAACTAGTGTGGAAACTTGAGTGACTTGTTCAAGGTAATATTAATTTACTTTTTCATGTTTGGGATATTCAAGACCTGCAAAGAAAAGGAGAAAAATGCAGAAGGAACACGGAGGAGGATGGAAAGCATCCTACAGAATTAATTAATCTAGAAGTAATAACAAACCTAACTGTAACAGGCGATGTTATTTCTCTGCTTGTCCTGCACCTCAGAGGCCAGAACAAGAAGTTGCAATGGTTTCTCCTTCTAGTCATGGCAAAAGTCATACAGGACATCTCTGCCTTCTCTGTTCTCTCTCAGACTAGAAGTATTTCTTTTCCACTTTTTGTTACCAGTCAAATTCAAATTTCACATGATTCAAAACTCAGCTGAAAGTAGTACCCTGGACCAGCTTCAGGTTTGTGCTGGACAGGAACACAGATGGACTGAGGGAAGGAGTGAGATAATGAAGGTGGGTGCATAAATAGTAAGTTTATTTAGTAAAGAATAAGTAAGTTACTTAGTAAAGAAAAAATAGTAAGAATGCTGCTAGCAAAGGGTGGTTGTTGCAGAGAGTAAACAGAAAATTTAAGGATTGCAGAACCAGACCTAATGTTTCAAATTAAAACTTAAAACCAAGTTAAATTTGCTTTCACTCACACACGATGTTTCGGTACAGGTCCAAAAATGTTGGGGTTTTACTATTTTTTTTTGTTTTTTCCCCCCTGGAATTTAATGAGTGTGTTTTGAGTGCACAGAAAAAAAAGCTGTAGAGATGGACCTGTTTCTGGTCCTATCTAATGCCTGGAGACAGACAGACGTGTATGTTAACTCCTGTGAGTAAAAGGCATGCCCTGTACTCTGCTTTTACAGAGCCATAGTTACTTTAGCATGGTGTGTGAAATTTTAATTTAAAAGCCTGCTGTACAGGATGAGAACAATCCAATTTGGTTATTGAGAGCCAAGCAGTTTGTAAGACTATGCAGACAGTGCTTGGCAGCTAAAATAGATGCTAAATTACTGCAAGAAAATAAATATGAAATCCAAAAAATACACTCAGAGTGAGCACTTTGGAGAGTCCAGTTTATCTCCTTACTTATGTTAGAAAGACGTAGCCACCCCAGCAGAGGTTTTTGGATGTTTGGATAACATCTGCCTGAATATTATTTAATGGTCTTGAGAATATGAATAAACAACTTGGCTCAGGAGTTTTATGCCCTGCTTAGCCAGGGATTGTTCTAAGGAAACTGATAAGATATAGACATTTATCCATCTTCACTGAAATGAAACCACCAGTATTTCTTGCCTAACACACGCTGGAAATGGAATGATTATTTTTTTCCCTCCAGTCCCGCTCAGCATTGCAGTGTGGATGAACAAGACATTCATCTTGCTGACACATCTTGTTTCAGCTGTTGCTGTGACAAATTGTTTTTGCTATAGTTCAGCTGAAGGGCTGCAGAGTTGCAGGGAGTGACTACTGTATTCCAAGGCTTGTTCATAACGGGCTTTAAATTGTTTGTTTGAGGACAGCTTTAAATCAAAATCAAAGCAAGTGTTACAACGTTCTGTGAACCACAGATGACTTAACGTAGAGAGAGGGATAAAAAAGCTCAAGGTGGTTCTCAGCCTTCATGAAGCTACAGGCTCTGCCCAGTTTCTCAGCAGTGTTCTCATGCCAGAACATGTAAGGAAGGAATCTTTTCTCTTGTGAGGGAGGATTTGGCTTCTGAAACAAAATCCCTCTTCCACTGCCTATCAATGAAACTCATTGTTTGAGAGCTGGCCTATGTAGGTTATGAACACTCCAGTGCTTCATCCACCACTGGCTCCTGCAGATTGTAAGGTCAAATTTCACATGTTTTGGCAGGGGTGGAGAAAATAATTCTACCATGATGGTGACGATGCTGTGAGACATTAGAGACATCCACATGCTCACTCTAAAGTCTCCAATTTTCTTCTCATGGTTAAGAAAAGTGGGAAGACCGTATCTCTGCTTTGAGTGGTTTATAAGGGTGGAGTTCTCATCTTGACCCTACCCTAGAGCTCACCAAGGCACTCCATGGTTATGGTTGCTTTCCTGCTGCTGGTGGCCCTTGGTTCTGCATTATGCTTCTCCTCCAACTTGCTGCTCTTGATGTAGATTTAATTCAGGTTTTAATTAGTAATCCATGAGGTAAAACATCCATCGGCTCACAGAGCAACAGCCCAGTATCAAAAATAAAAGCTTGTTTTCTAGGGAGTGGTTATTACAAGTTCCCAATGAATTTGAATAAAGCCATGGACTTGTGATTTTGAGCATTTGAATATGTCATGCCCTGCCAATTAACAGGATTAATTCCCACCCACTCCCCAAAAAAATCATCAACTGCTTTGACAAAAACTGGGAAGAATTGAGAATTCTAATTCCTCTTTCACCCTTCTAGACCAAAGACACTTCACTCTATTTACTGTCCACAGGCATGTGTTGTGTGTTGTCTCATGCATTTCCAGAAGTGAGAGCTCTAAGAAATGACAAAACTTACAGGGAGAAATAATTAAAAGGGAATTTTGAAGTATAAATTATTTAAGTTAACTTTCTGTGTCTTTTAAGTGGATTCAAGTTGTAAGTGATGTCTACCTAGTGGCTTAAGAAGTAGAAGCTTTAGTATTGCTTTAGCAACTCTATGGGGGTTCTCTTTGTTACTAGTTTTTCATGGGAATATAAATTAATGTGTTTTCATGCTTGTTTTCATGTGCATTTTCTGTCTTGGTGTCACCCAGCATGGCAGGATTGTGCTTATTTGTGAACACTGTTTATTTATTTTCTTTCTTTGTGTTTACAGAGGGAAATACAACAGTATTTGCTCTAGAAACAGTTGGGGAGAAATAGTGCAATATATTCTTGGGTTGCAAGACAGATGGGGAGTGTTTTTTGTCTAGTTCTGACAATGTTATGTTTCTTTTGCTCCTCCTTTTTTCTGGCTGTCAGTTTATAGCAATTATCGGTCTTTCTGATAATTAAGCTGATTAACTTAAACAGCTTTTAATAAGAACCAAAACCCCTCAGAAATGAGACTGTGCACTACACCCTGATGCTCTTTTTGTTGTTGAAACCAAGTTTATTTTATTCCTGAATAAAACATCTATGCCTCATGTATATTAAGTGCTCTTCCTCACAACACTTTCTGATTATAAGAGCTTATTCACACTTTCTACCTTAATCACTGAACCACCAGGAGATTAAAGCTCATCTCTGGAGTATTTAGTAAGCCAGCTAATTGCTGGTGAAATCAGTGGGCATTAGAGAAAGCTATAGGGCTTTGAGGGCTTGAATGGCTTTTGGGACAAGGGACAGTGGCAGTCACGCCTGAGAAGTCCTGGGGCCCCTGGCTGCCATGTGGTGGTACCCTTAGAGATCAGAAGTTCTTCTGGCTTCTGCAGGGTTTCCAGTCTGATGGGACTTTCCCTGTCTTCACAGCTGTACAGCAAAGAGGAACTTTAGTTGAGAACTTGTGGACCTTCCAGTGTTTGGACTTGATCCAAGGAAACTCACTGACAGCATTAAGAGAAGCCTTTAAATTTTCATGCTGAAATAGAGCAGTGAAGCAAACCCACAAAATAGATATAAATGTGCTTAATGTGCTATATAATGCAGGAGTGACAGTGCTGTGCATGTGGATGAGAGGAAGCAGATGAGGGCTGGGACAGGGAGAGGTGCTCAGGAAGCACAAGGTGTGGGGAGGAAAATCCTTCCTTGCTGCAAGCACAGCAGGCAAGTGGTGCTTTGGTGCTGCTTGGTCTTCACTGGGGACACAGTGTCTGGTGAGGACTGTGATGACCCCAACAATTAATATGGCCTTCAACTTCCCTTCCTCTTCTTCCTCCTTCTCCCCACTTCAGAAAAGGGGCAGGCAGCAGAGGAAAGGTTTGGAGGTCACAGAATTGTAGATGGACATTGGTGCTGGGGCAGGGAGCTTGCTTATCCCTGCCCCCTCCTGCACCTTTGGACTTGATGGTGATGAGGACTTGGAAGCTGCATAAAGATATAGGAGAGGCTGGAGCACTCCTGCAACAAAGACAGGTTGCCCAGAGAAGCTGTGGCTGCCCGATCCCTGGAGGTGCTCAAGGCCAGGCTGGATGGAGCTCTGGGCAACGTGGTCTGATGGAAGGTGTCCCTGCCTGTGCAAGGGGGTTGGAACGAGACGATATTTAAGGTCCCTTCCATCCAAACCTTTCTGTGGTTCTATGAAACATGTAAGGATGTTGGTAGAATTAACAGAATAAAAACTCTTGCTATAACTGATCACTCTTAGGGATAAAAAGCTGGTCTTAAACTCCCAAGAATACATCGATAATTACAGCTCAATGCTAAGTGGGTTGAGGTAGGGCCTGCTTCTTCATGAGAGCAGCCACGAGAGGGCAACATGAGCATGAGCACAACAAAGAGTGATGCTAAGGAAGAAATCGGTGATGTAAAACATAACTTGCAATTCCTGAAGCATTTGCGCAGCTTGCCTTGCCTTGAGTTTGTGTGCTGGGAGAGCAGGACAAGACTTGTCCCTGTTCAGCATTTGCCTTGTGCTTTGTTGAGCTACCTAATGCCAGGGGGAGGTAACGCACAGCTGTGTTACATGGCAGAGCTTCACTCCTCCTTTTTCCAAGTGCAAAGGTTGGAGAGGATTTGGGATCTGGAGTGGTTGTGCTGCTTCTCTCCAGTTCATGCCAGACCTTAAGATGTGAGGTATATCTGCTTCTGGAGCCATCTAAACATCTGTAAATTTCAGACTTTAAGAAAACAGCCCTGGTCCTCAGACCTGTGGAGAAAACCATCAAGAGATGACTTAACTGAAAAGAGAACAAAGAGGCTTTATGATTTTAAAAGAGCAGTAGTATGATGGCAACTGCCAGAAAATGAGCCCTGTGTTTGCTTGGATAAGAAGTTCAGGAAAATACCCCCAGTGAGGAAACCTTGGGATGTATCAGACTCGGGTGGCTGATTCTGGAGAGCAGATGAAAGATGGGCCAGGGAATAGAAGCTTTTGTTGCAGAGCCCCTGCACACAGACTGAACGAGAAGAAAACTTGCAGCAAACCAAGCACTGCCTTAAAACAAAACTGAATCTTAGGCTTATGTCAGCCTGCAGCAGCTAAACCCATAGGGAACTTCAGTCATGCATTTATTTTCGCCTAAAGAATATTGGTTTGAGCTCCAGTGACATGAAATCTTGCTTTGAAATCCCAAAGAGAAGACAAATGGTGGCAGGCTTGTCTATGATTGTGTTTTCAGTAGCTGCAGCTGAGCTTTCCAGAGTCTGGGAGAGAAGTCTGTTTCTGCCTGACTCCTTCCTAAACACTTGTGTACCTACTGCATGGATAGGACACGTGAAAGAGGACAGTATTCTGTCTGCCTGGGGAAAAGACACCCCTGCAGAAAATCTGAAAACTAGAAATTCACCTAAGACTGAAAAAATTACATATAAACAACTACAAAGGATTTCACAGAAATAGCTGGAAGCATTTCCTGCCCTGATTAACTGGAATTAGAAGAAATTGTGTTAATATGAGATTGATTTTACATTTCCAGAATGGTCGCAGTGATTCTTTGCAGTTGTTCCTTTAAAACCAGGGCGCGTCCTTAATGGAAAGAATCATTTAGGAAAGAAAATGGGAGAGAGCAGATTTTCCCCGGGCACCCATGGAGGAGAAGATCCTGTCTATGTAAGTGTTCAAAAGTTAGTATGGATATCTTTCCAGCAAAGCAACCCCATCCTTGAAGGGGTAGTATTTCTAGTTATGAGCAAGTTCTCTGGATCACTGGTCTGTGCTGAAAACAGGTCAGAAGGTGGCGGAGCTTGTGGGCTTTGCTCTTTATCAGAGAAGCATCTGCCCCCAGAGAGAGCACAGAGACCCACAAATGTGGGGAAGAACTGTTCATAGGAGAGTTGGGACTGGGGACCTGGCCAAGGGCTCTCCCTGCTCTGAGGTGACCTTGGCAGGCTCTTACAGTACGGTGTTCACCTGTATTCATTCTCTCCACTTTGCCTTCTTTTTTCATTTAACATATTTTTTTGCCTTGTTTTCCGGTTTTAATTTTATCCTTTAATTTTACTGATGGAATTCTTGATGGAATTCTTTCAAGACTTGCCCAAGGAGCTGTTACATATGACCTTTGGGCTTTGTGTATTTGTTTATTTATTTATTCACCTGGCTGCTATGTGGGAGCAATGGGTGTGAAGACCCCCGGTAGCTGCAGGACTAGTCTGAAAAATAAATCTGGTTTTAAGAGCCTCGAAAATAGCCAAGAGACAGAGGAGCTAACTAAAACTTTTATTTGAATAAAGGGGAGAGCTCACTGGACAGTGCCCAGTGAGGTTTCTCAGCTTGATAAAGGTCGCAGCCTCTTTATCCCCTTTGCCTGAAAGGCAGGTCCCTCCCATTTCTCCACGGGCTGAGGCATTCTAGGGTTACAGACTCTCTGACAATCCTACAACATGCCCCCCATTACATGATCAGTAGGGGAAGGGTCCCCAGCATTTTCAGAATGAATGTTACTGATCCTGTCCTGCTGATTGATCTCTGGGCAACCTGCACCTCTTGTGACTGACAGCTGAACAACCAGTTGTCACCTCTTACTGATAATTTTAACTACATTATAAACTCTGCAAGAACACCTATTTATACCTAATAGGGACCAAAGCTGAGACCCACCAGGACTGCCAAGAAGATGAGGACCACGAGTTGTGGGGCTTCCAGATGTCCCCTGCTACCTTTGGGAAGCTCTGGAAGAGGGCTACTCTGCCTTTCCTGGGGTTTTTTTTGCATCAGTCAGTCCAGCTCTGCTGTTTTCCATTTTTGTAGTGCCTCGTGTATATTATCTTGTGCCAAGCTGAAAGGTGCACCTCGACTGAATAAGACAGTGGAAAGCATAAATGAACTAATACACTGTCTCTTCATATCTTAATTATTTGTGTGACTATTTCCCTTTGACCTTTCTCCCTGGGCATCCATTTGATGCATTCATGCAAAGATGTTTTGCACAGAGGGAGGAAAAAATGTTCACCTGTTCAAAAAGCTGCCACCAGGACGCAGATACAAGCAGAGATTCTTTCTGTCATCACCGTATTATTTTCCTGAACACACTGTAATTTCATCAATTTTCCATGCTTATGGTCATGAATGCTTGACATTACCATGTCTTTGCGTTAACAAAAAAGAAATTTCATGGCTTAAGATTTCACTAGAAGACTAGGGAAAGCGTGAAAAGCCAGCCAAATTACGAGGCATTGCAGTGTCCTTTGTTCCACAGCAAGATGGTCTTGTGGGGAAATTTGCATTGTATGTTTTGGATTGTTTATTAGTTACGTGTTTATAACAAACTAGAAGTCATACAGGTTTCTCCTGTATTTGCCTGTTTGTGTCTCAGTGGTGGTTTATTACATTTCAGGGTATGGGATTAAATGTGAATGCAGTGTATAAGGCCTTAAGTATTTGGAAGGCACATAAGTATTTACAAGGCTAGATCTTGCTCATCTTGGAGGTTGAGCTCAGTGTTCTTTAAAGGTGCCTTCCAACCGAAACTGTTCTATGATTTATCTTCAGGCAATTTGAATGAACATAGGGTTAGTGCTAGGTAGAGCAAAAATACTTCCAGGTTACAATTTTTTCCAATACATTACATGGACCTTTTGCAAAAGCATCCTAACAAAGAGCCAGATGGGTTAGGATGATAGGATGATAATGACATCCTTTACTTTAAAATGTTGATTTTATGTGCTGGAGAGATGAATGGTTTGGGCCATGACCTGAACCCATAATAATTAACAGGATGTTTCCGAGCAAACTTAGAAACCTTCAGACTTCTTGTAACCAAAGTTACATGTTTTCTTCTCTGCTGATCTCTGACACAGAGGTGATGGTGATTCTGTCAGAGCTGCCATTGCCCTTCCCTGTGGCTCTGTGAAGGAGTCCATTGCATTGCATTTGTGCTTAGTGAATATAATCCTGGCTGCCTGACACATTGAGTAAACTGAGCCCGGCTGGGAGGGCTTTTCTGTCCATTTTTATGGAGAATGTGGAAGCCACAGTGCAGCCTTTAGAGCTTTGTTTGTCAGTAGGGATGTGATAATACAAATATGTTTTCCCAAACCACCAGACTTTTTTTGTGTCAAAGGACAGCCAAGATGAATTAAGACCTCATAAATTCGTTTTTAGAACATGTTACACTTTTTCTTTGCTAACTACTGGTTTGTTCTACACAGGTTTAGGCTGGAGAGTCTGTAGGTGCAATGATTGCACAATCACATTGACTTCATGGGTTGAACACCAAGAACCTGAAGATGCTGGGCATTTCTAGCAGAAATATTTTAGTTGATCATTTCACAGTTAAACAGGGAAATTCTTTTAGCTGTTGATCGAAAGCATGGACTGGTCTAAGAGGAAGAAGTGTGTGGTGGTTTGACCCTGGATAAACACCTGGTGTCCAGCAAAACTCTTTCAAGGCCTTTCTTCACCCCTCCCTCCCCCCTTTTTGCCTTCCAGAGGGAAGGAAAAAAAAAACAGCTAGGAATGTACAGCTAGAGATAACAACCGAAAGAGGAGCTTTGATTAATACCACGGGCAAAGCAGAACTCAGAATAATGCTTAAATTTATTACTAACAAACTAAAAACTAGAAATAAGAAATAGAAACAGGTTAGAAACACCTTTTCACCACCACCCCTCAGTCTGTCCATGCCTCCTCCTTCCCCTGACGGTGTGGGGGACAGGGAATGGAAGGTTTACAGTCAGTTGTTGTTGGGTCAGCCATTTGCAGATGTAAGTCCAAAACTTAAGCAGCAGTTCTTTCAAATGTTCTGTCTCGGGGGGTTTCCTGTGGGCTGCAAAGGGGACAGCTTGCTTCACCACAGTCATCACCATGGTCACAGGGGAATCATAACTCTGAGTCCTTCCCCTGCGCTCTGTGGGGTCCCCCCATGAGAGAGATCCTCTGCTGTCTTGTGGGTCATTCCATGGGGTGCAGTCTCTCATGAAAAGCTGGCTGTACCTGCTCAGCGTGGGCTTCTCCCTCCGTGGGTCTTGGCTGCAAATCTTTGCAGGACTCTGCTCCACCTTGGGGGCCTCTCACGAGGTAACAGCTTCTTTCATGCATCCCCCTGCTCCAACAGGGGGGTCTTTGCACCCCGATGGATCCCATGGGCTTCGAGGGGACAACTCGTAATCACCATGGTCATCACCACGTATTCAGGGAATAATAGTTTTAAGTCCTCTCCCTGATCCATGGGGTCCCTCCCCCTCCTTCTCCTCTTCTCCTCCTGCACTGACCTCGATGTCTGCGTTGTGATGTTGTTAATCCATGGCTGCCCCTTTCTAACTGCACAACAACTTCTTAAATATGTTTTCACGCCGGGGCGTAACTTAATGGTTCAAAAGCAGGAAGTTTTCCTTGGAGCTGCCCCTCATTAGCTCTGCTCTATGGGATGGAGGGAAACTTCCAGAGGCTTCCAACGGAAGTCAATCTTCCTCTAGTAAAAAAAAAACCAAAAAAGCCTAATCAGAGAAACCCATGACAAAGTGGCATCTGGCCTTTCTAAGGCCCATAGACCCACCAAGTGTGAGACACAGACCACTACTCTGTTTGCTGGTGGATAGCCATGTATTTCTTCCCATGGAGCACTTCCAGTTGAGGCTGGAAGGAATGGAGCTGGCTGCCTATGCCACTATGCTGGTGTCCATCAGGAACAGCTTCACTCAAGTCAGCAGCTACTAAAGAATAAAGCTGGCATAAGCAACTGCATTGCAGGACCTAACAGATGTCTCCTGAGGGAAGACTTGAGCTACAGAATTGCATAGCAGTTTTACTGTCTGTGAAAAGGCAATTAACTCAGACTCCCATATTCATTCCTCTAGTCTGACAGCTGAGCCTTGATTCATGTTCTGCTTCTTCCCTTTCCATAATCTTTCAGCGCACTGCAAAAGAAAATTCTAATGGAGAACATGAACTGCCCAGACAGCTACTCTTGTGCTATACTAATAACATCACCAAAATAGTATTAGGCACAGTAGGAAGAGTGAGGTTCTACAGATGATTGTTCATACCTCCACTGCTTGTGGAGCTTTTGCTTCAAAGTGTGCATATACTGCAGGAAAGATTTAATACCATCACTTCAGACTTAAGTGCTTGCTATTTCCCCTTAGGCTAATATAACCAGATTTATCTCTGTCTTGTGAATTTGCTTGGAATTGCTTCTTATTGGATGTAGTGGGGGCAAAGAAAGATGTCTAGGGTCAACAGGTGGGAACACTTCCAGGAGCACCTTGTAAATGTTTGCTCTAAAGCCATGAGTGTTTGTTATCTACCACATTTGAGAGGATTGCGAGGAATACTCGGTGCTTGGGGAAGTTGTGGTTTTGGCCTTTGAGAATGAAATGTGGTAGAATACAACAGCTCCAGGCACTGTATGGTGTGAATGGAGAGTAACCCATCACCTTTCCCTTGCTCATCCTTCCACCACAGTGAGACCAGCAGGTCTCATCACACACTGGATTTTGAGCTGTACTGATAATGAAACCAGGCTGAGATGTGACTGACTCCACAAAGACAGTGAAGGAGGTAATAAAAAGTTTGTTCAGTCATTGCTAAAACAGGGGAGCTTGAATTGATAAGATATGGGTTAAAACCCCCCACCTTATGTCTCCCTAAACTATGCAGTGTCCCAGTAATTAAGATTTTTATTGATCTTTCTCAACTCTCTGGTAACATCCATGCACAGTGCTGCTAGAAAGTCATTGTAATGTAGTAAAGTACATAAAAAACCTGTGGATGACAGTGTGACATGACTAAAAGGATATCAGAGTATTCTTTCTAAGGTAATTAACTCATAATTCTCCTGTGAGTTATGGTTAATAAGTACTATGAGCTGCCTGTACAAGCTGATACATAGAGACACTTAAGCAACACAGTCATGTTCTAAATCAACATGCTTGTGAAGGGATGCTGCCAGCAAAACACAACCAAATGAAAAATATATACAAGGAGAAAAGTCCTTGGGTTTTACATTTTAGAGGGGAATAAAGGAAATTTTCTTGGAAAAATTAGTCCATGCATTAGGGTGGTGGAATCTTTGGCATAACCCAATCAGTGGGGAATCACAGGACTGACAAGTTGCTCTTTACTAGTGAAAATGCCTGTTCCACTCCCCATATTCAAAGCAGAAGCCTTTTCAATCCAAATGTTTATGTCAAGTGAATTCTGCCTGATTTATATCCTCATGTAACAGAACACTAGAGATGCAACTGTGGCTTTATCAATTTCTTTTAATTATCAAGTTCACTTTTCCTCTCTTTAATTTAGTAAATTTCCTTCTATTTCTTTCTTTTTTTGTAGCAAGGACTGAGTGTATACTAGACCATGTTTTTCAGTACAATCTACTATAGTAAGATAATTGTTTATTATTTTTAAGGACATCTACAATTTTTGCAGCTAAAACATCGGGTGAATTGCCTACTTTACATATATTATTCACACACTTGATTTTTGTGACCTTCACTTTAATTTCACAGTTCATATGAACTTGATGGTCCATGGGATGATGATTTTTTCAATTATTTTGTTATTCCTCCTTACTTATTTCAGCAATTTAAAACAAGAATGGGATTTAAAATAAACTTTACACGTTGACAATTCCCTACTCTTGCATACAAAAGAGACCTGTTGTTGACAATGAGCTTTGTTGTCTTTGTTTCCTTTTCCCTTCTTTTTGTCTATTGTCCCTGTACTTCATAAAAGTCCAAAGCTCCAAAGTTGCAAAGAAGATGGTTCACTGCTGCCAAGTGGCTTGGGCAGCCCTTTATCTCCTGGTAGGCAGAATTACATCAGCAGTGTCTGAGAAACACAAAGGTGTGTGAGTTTTGGGTTCTCTTTTTTGTTGTTTTGTTGGTTTGTTTTGTTTTTCACTGTTCTTTTAAGACCTCTTTGAGGTTTATTTTCATTTTTTCTCCCAAGAAACTCAAAGATATAAAAAGCCCACTGAAAAGTATTAAACCCACTCCAGTCTAGAATGATCCAAATAGGAGATTTTTAGCAGGTTCTTCAGGTTCTAAAATCCTGTGACTGATGCTATAAGACAGTTCTGTGGAATTCTTTTGTGTTTAATACATTTCATAAGTTTAATTAAATTTCCTTTCATAAATTTAATTAGATTAATTTGAAGGAAAACCTGGAAACCTCAATGCTACAGAAAAAAGACTAAAGCCCACAATCAAAGGGACCAGAAGGGCTGAGTGAACCACAATATAAACGGAGGGGATTCTGTCCTAGTTACCTGGAAGAGCCCTTACTATTTCATGTCGGTGCTGTGATTTGGGGAGAGGGAGAAGAACCAGTGGGACTGTCTCGGATTCACCGTATCGCCCGGGCAGAGGCTCTGGAGGGATGAAACTCTTCTGCTTTGGCTGCGCTTTGTGGTGGCTCCGCCTTTTCAAAGCCTGAGCCGGCTTTTGCTGCCGGCTCCGGGCTGGGAGCGGCGGGCCGGGCTGCGCTCCCCACGGGGAATGGTCCCAGTGCCTTTGGTGCCGCTGTGCCCCCCGCTCCGGGCTGTCCTTGGCACAAACAAGGGCTTCCCAGGAGTGAATGTCCGCAGAATCAGCAGGTCCCTGCAGTCTCCCGCACGCCCCGTAAATACCGCAGCACGCTCATCCGACGAGAAGTTTTCGGGCTCCAGCCGGTGTTTCAGTGATTTGTAAAGGCTGTAGCATATTTTAGATACTATAATAAAAATTATAAATTTATTCTTCCTTCGATGACTGTATAATACCCTGGGTCACAGGAGTAAAGCTATAATACTCGTTTGCATACCGATTATGCTGTTCTTTTGCTCTCAGTTATAAAGAGACCAGATGCAGGGAAGCAAAACCTGCCTCGTGTTTTAAAGGGTATTGAAACAGCCTTGAACAAAGTAGAAAATCGAAAGAAATAGAGTTAGATGCTGGTGCTCCGCTCTACTCAGTGTCTCAGTGGCTTTGCTCTTAGGAAACACGAGACTAAATAATGTGAAGTTTCTTTAGTTTGTATTGGATAACATACCTCTGTATTTAAAAGCACAGCCTGTCCAAGTGGCAATGCTTTTTATTGTGATGATGGTAAGGAAAACCAAAACATAATTGCACTCCTCTGCTGGCCCTTCCTAACAATTAATTAGCAGCTGACAATTATCAGGGCCTGATTATTTTTGTTGTACAGCAGAAATGGAATCGATGTGACTGAGCCACCAGTGAGTGTAGCTGCAAGGCTGAGAGATTCAGTATGTTGGCATGAAATGAGCTCAGTCTGCAGCTAGGAAATGATGGGACCGAGATGGAGGTTTATTGCATAATTAGTTAAACAATATTTCATCCCTGGGTTTTATCAAGCTGTAGGACAGGCATATCTGTTGTAATTATATTTTACATCTGTAATGTGACACGTTAATGAAATGTGTCAGTACACTGGTGTTAGGATACATTTCATTAATGCAAAAGACTTTTGTTGCATGCTTTACATTTGGAAACAGATTTAAGTATTAAGTGGCTAATGTCTGCAGCCGGGGAATCCTTTCCGAATTTGTAACACTGACCAGAACAGACCGCATTACACTCTCCAAATGGTGCATTTTTGCATTTGAATGTCTGAATTATCCTGGTTTCTTAGAGACGACCACAACACCAACATCTTAAATCCTCAAAATATTGTCCGCTTCATTGAATGCTCATGATCTAAGCATATGTGTAATTATTCTGTAATTCTCCCCAAAATGTGATTCCTTGGAAATGCATACTAGATTTCCCCTATTGTAGCTGCAATGACTATTTCTTTGTGCCCGCTTCTTTAAATACGGTCACAAGGAAGTCTGTGTGCCTTAGTGCACCGCATGTGTAATGATGATTTTTTTTCCTCCCTCCCCACTCCCAGTACGCCCATCAAGAGAAAAAAAACAACCCAAAAAAGAAACTCCTCCACGAAAAACCTGCTTCGTTTGTTTCAGGGTACAGAGCAAGGTCACAAGAAGACCATTTAAGATAGTATACATACATCAGTAATCTTTCTGACAAGGAAGGGGCCTAATGCCACATACAATGGGCTTAGAGTTAGGCAAGTATACAGAATTAGAATTTGCAAGAGTTACCAAACCTGGCCCTGATAACATATGCATGTGCACACTTTGGCGGGGGGCAAAGGGGAATCCCATGTACCTTAAGCAGATTCTCTGCACACATCATGCAACAGTGAAGATGATTTTTCAGAAATTGCTGTTAGTGCAAAATATATATATATTGCTGCAGAAAGAAAACAAAATTCAGTTTTGTTAATTATAAAAATTATGGTTTACTCAGTAATGCAAAGAAAATTTATATGCATTTTTTTACTGAACTTTTACTTGCTTTTCAGTCACAAGAAGAAATTTCTTTGGCAACAGGACTGTTGCAGACACCAGTGACGCAGAGGCTGAGATCTCATCTTATGAATTGTTCTGGCTCACAGGTGCCTTTACCAGCCCAGCTCTAAGGGAGCTGTAGGTAAAATTTGACTCCTAAGTCCTTTGTAGGAGTTTCTGTTAACAGCTTCCATTTAAAGAAAAAAGTAATCTGGATCTTTAGTACTTATTTGATAAAACTTAATAGTTAATTCACTCATTTCAAAGGAACAAATTCAATCAGAATTAGAAATACACGAAAACAATGGATTTTTAAATAAAATCAAGTAATAAAATTTTCTGCAAGTTTTGAGCTTTATAGAAATGTTCCTTAATAAATACATTTCTCTCACATTTTTCAGTTAAAAAACCCCAAAACATTTCAAAGGTGTGAAAACATTTTATGGATTGAAATTGGTGGATTTTTCTGAGGCAGCTTTACAAAATTATGCTTGCTAGTTTTTCAAAACTGAGATATTATTTGGGATAAATACTGTACAAAATCTTCCACAGTGAGAAAGGTAGAGACCTACAATTTATTTTTCCTTTTTATCCTAAAAACCATAAACCTCAGCCTCTGAGTTGAGGAAAACAGGCTTAGCTGGGGAAATATATTAAGCACTGATATAGGCAAAGAAATATGTGCTGAGAAAATGAAACCTGTGTAAAACAGTTCCTGCATCAACCCAGTTTAATAACTTTTAGCAAGAGCTGCAGTGTTTGGTTCCTTGCACCATTTCGTCTTATATTAATACACCATTGAAGAATGAATACATTTTTAGTTTTGCCCTGTTAAATTTTCATGATTAGAATTGAAACACAAAGTACATTTCTGGGGTTCAACCAAGAAATAAATCATAAGCTTGAGGAGCTGTAACAAATAGTTTGGTATTGCTCTGGTTTTTACTCTTTAATTAAAACCCAGTATTTGCTATCTAGCCCATGTTGAGCAGAATGGATGAGGCAGACCGGTGCAGTTCAGTTATTGTCTGAGGCACAGTAATAGGTCCTGTCCTCAACCCCTCCCCAGAGAAGGGCAGGTTTCCAGGTGCCTTCCTCCTGCTCGTCATCCTTGTCCTTCGTGTTCCCAACAGATTGGACAAGGTATGAATTGGTACAAAGTAAGTGTGGAATTTGCAGCCCTGGTGCAGGCCCCTGGAACATCACTGACTCTTTAGGCACAAACACAAACCTCTTTTCTGCTAACAGGCATTTCTCCAGTGCATGTTGGTGATGTGGCTCCTGAGCTGACAGGAGGACTCTGAGCAAGTCCTTCCCTGCTGCACCTTCTGCCTCTGCCTAAAGACAGGGAGATCGTTCCCAGTGCAAGCACATAATGAGTTTCAACCATGCACATTTTGTTTTGGAGCAGCGAGTTAAAATCCTAACCCTGTGAAGTGACTGGGAAATGCTGAGTGGTTTGAGCAGGGCTTGGGTTTTGCCTGTAAAACTGCTCCCTGCCGAAATAAAACAAGTGGGACTGAGAGCTCTGCAGTGCATCACAGGTCTGCACTGCAGCACGGGGAGTGTACATCTCACTGTTTTGGAGATAAAAACACTGAAATAAACATATGGAGTGAAAACTCATTTTTATGTGCGGTCATATTTTTACTGTGAAATGAAGCAGTGACTCAGAAGTGGCTTTCATTGCAATAGAGCACTTTTTCATTACTGCAAGTGCATTCCTCCCACACTTTCCCCTTCATCATTATTTGCAATATTTTTTTCCCCTAAACCCCTGAAACGTCATCTGAATGAAAATGATCTGAACAAGCCAGGAAAGTACCTATAAATAAACATTTGGCAGGGAATCTTTGATACTGTGTGAATGTTGATGGCAAACATTTTAATGAGGCCAGCCTTGGGTTTAAAAAAAAAAAAAAACCAACAAAAAAAAGTTGATTGTAAATCAGTAAAATGTGCTGGGCTTTCTAAGCTCCGAGTTGGCAACAGCTTGTTGAGAGTAAATCCTCTCATGGAAGGTTTTGCTAATCTGAATAAATTCAATTTCAAAATCCTTCCTTGATCTAAGCTTGCTTAAGCTCTCACCAAGGCCTAAGGACCCTGAGGGTCAATTCCAATAACAAAAGATAAGAAAAATCTGCCCTTTCTCATATCTCTTTGCAATACACTATAAGCTGTTACCTCACTGCAAAAAATCTTTAGGTTTAATGAAGTCGCCTTTTGATACTTGTTGAGGAAGAAGTTCAATGTTTCCCACCCTGGTGCATGTGTGCTGTGCCTGCCACCCAGCACCAGTGTCAGAGAACCTGGCTGGCTGCTTCCCCCTGGAGAAGTCCTTGAAATCACCACGCAGAGCTACATAGCTCTGGGAAAATATATGAAATGCTTTACAAACCAGATTTTTCTTCGGGGGTGGAAATTGATACCAGGCCGGGCAGCCCACGCTTTTTTTTTTTTTTAAATTGAAAAATCACAGTTTATCTCTAAACCTGACCAAACTCTGGGGCTGGGCTGTGACTCTGAGACCCTCCTGCTGCTGCTGTGCAGTTCAGATACCTATTACTTCTGGATGCTGCATGAATTAATCTAAAGTGAGAGATACAAACAGCACTTGTTGTTTGAGGTTTTTTCCCCAAAAGTTCTCTGTCCCATTTTCCTTTTGATTGAGGCTTTCTGTGTTGAGCAGCCATTTATGTGAAGACTGTTAGATCCCATCTCATTGCAGTAATTGGATAAATAATGCAAAAATCACCAAAACTGGAGTTTTTGAACGGCATCAGACACCGGGCAGCTGTAAACAGGCTGTGGTCTGGTGCTACTGTTTGTGTGTGTGTTGAGTTCCTTGGGCAAACACACTTCCAAAATCCATTTTGTTATGACAACTGAACTTACAAAAGGAAGTACCAGAAGGATTCAGTGTCTTTCTCAGATATTCATCACAACATGTAACTTCAGAGTGTAGAGAAGTGAATGATTACAGACAACTGCAGACAGAGGGTCTTCAGCTGGCCATGACTTATCTGTGGGGCTTAGGGTCTTCGTGGAGGTTACAAACCTGTTCTGTCTCTGGCTGAAGCTTTTGCAAAACTCACTCCAGCTCTGGTTAGCTGAAGAAAATAGATTAAAAAACCTAACAGCTTTTGGTAATATGAAATCAAGTTTTCTGACCCGGTGTTTGCCTGGATGTTGGAGGAAGGGCTGTGCATAACTGAGGTGGAACTGCGCATTCCTGGGTATGAGTTTATTATTTTTATTCTGCTGCTATTCTAAAATGATTTCCCCCATATTTTTAGGAGGCTGGGTTATTTTAGTTTGGTTGGCTGTGCTTGTGTTCATTTTTCAGGTTGATAAGCCCAATTGTGAAACTCTTCCTATGCCTTGTGCTGAGTGTTGGTACTGCTGCAAGCACTGGAGTGCTCAAAGTGCCTGTATCTTACACTGTGACCTTAGGACAAGCTCCTAGACCTTCTTTGGCTACTTGACTGGTAAAAGGTAGTAATAAATCTGTGTAATAATGTCGAGGAATTAGTAGGAGAATTCATTATGTGTGAAAGAACACAGGGCCCTCAGGTGAATCCCTGAAAAACTGAGGTCTGATGAGTGAAGAATCATAGGGCTCCAGAGGAGAACCAAGACCCATTTAAAGGCTCCCAAAACCCATTGGATGGGCTCCCCTTTAGCTCCAGTGAGGATGTGCCTGAGCAAGAGATGTGTAAATGTGTTTTTCATAAAGATATTCCTTTGCTGAAATTTGGGGATTCTACCAAATTTACCTCCTACCTATAAGCTCCAGCCTGAGCATCTTTGAAGCTCTGCCAGCTTCACCATGTTTGTTCCAGCTCCAGAAATAAATCTGTTTGCCATGGCTTGGTATGAACAAGTGGTGCTTCCCAGAGGATTCTGTGCTGTGCTGGGAGAAGGGAACTCAGCTTGGTGTAGGTACATGCAATGAGCGGTCCTCCCAGGAGCAGTGGCAAACACTGTTGTGAGTAAAGCTCAACAGGGAGTAAAGCACTATGGCTGTTTTCCTTACACCTTTATTATTTTTATAATTTACTTTATTAAATTCTATGTGTTAAACGGACTTCTGTCTCTGTAGACCCCAACTCTGACTTACATTTATGTTTTAAAACAGTCCCTTGGCGCTTACAAATGCTTGTGCTCAAGATTGGGACAGTGTTACCAGTATTACACAGTATAACCAGCTATTCTCATGGACAGAATGATTTGTTGGAAGGAGTGTTTTTTGTCAGAGCCACAGCTCCTGGAGTCGTACCATTGCCTAAGAATATCATATTTCTTTTTTAAAAAAATCAGTCTCACTGGAAGCCAAGATAAATGATGAAAAATGGCTTAAATACACTAGGAAGCTTTAATTTGAAAGTCAAATAAAAGATTCAATGTGGGTTTTAAGCAGAAGTACAATAAAAATGATTGGTATGCAATATTGGAAGGTTTGCAGTTAGTAGCACAATTAATCCATGCTTGCACTTCATCTAGCATCTGTTTCTCCAAGGTTTCAACTATCTTAAAGACATTGTACATAACTTGTCATATATAATAAGATGAAAGGTTTAAATGGGGAGGACATTGATGATGGTATTGACTGATTGTGGTGCTTGTGAGTTAATGCATCTAATATTCCTACATCCCATTTCAGTCACTGCTTCAACTTCCTTGAAGAAGGAAGGTTTTCAGTACTATTTGTTTTGAGATCCTTCAATTGGCTCTGCTTGCCCTACAGATTATTCCCTTCCACCCACATTTCTCTTGCAGCTCAGCAGTCACTGAGTGACAAAAAGGGGTTTTTAAACAAACTTAATTCCTGATTTTAGATTAAATTTTTTTGATAGGGTAATTATTTTCATGGTCTCTGGTGCATGTACCTCCATGTCTTTATTTAAGAGGTTTTTCAAAATGTCTTTATGTCAGATATGCAATGCAGTTGTTAGTGTGGAGTGATCATATTTGAACTGTAATTTTCCTACAGTGCCAGTTTTGTGTTCTAATTTTGAGCTGACAATGAATAATAAGAAAAATTAATTTTCTTGCTGTTTAACATTTCAGGGAGCGTCGTGGAGCTCGGGTTACACATAACAGAAATAGCATTGTAGCAGAATCTGCTGATTTTTGCAAGTATGCAGGCAAACCTTGACAAGACATGTACCTTTCTTGATTTTTTTGGTTCTTTTTAACATTGAACCAATTTCTTTAAAAAAAAAAAAAAAAGAAAAGCAAAGGACTAATGCAGGCAAACACAGATATGGAACTGTTCCTTTTCAGGGGCATTTGCAGTGTTTGTTACAGACATGCAGACGAGATGCAAGAAGTTCCTGCGATGATGAGCTCAGGAGGAGTGTCAGTGGCAATTCATACTGCCAGGATGATATGCCAAAATCTGGGCATGGGAAATCACCAATGGAGTCTTGTGATTATCTGTGGCTCACAGGTAACACTTTGGTGATGTGACTGTTGCAACTTTCAAAAAACGAAATAATTAACAAGGAAAACTGACGAATCCACTTTCTGGTTTCACCTTCTCGTTGGATGAGTATTTTAGGTTTCTGTTCCTAAAACTTCTGATGTGTCTAATTACTTGTTAAAGACAGACCTTGGTCAGTAGAAAATCTCTCCTGTTGCAGGGATGGCAGGATCATGCAAAGAGCTTTATGATTTTGTCTCCTTCCTTTCATAGCCATATTGAGATCTGAGGCAAGAGAATGGACTGAGTGACGTTTCAAGCTCCATAGTGTCAGGTCAGAAATCTGTACTTTTTAATTATTGTTTTTCTCATCCCCCCCATCTTGGAGTCATATAGTTACAAAGAAGTTGCTGCCTTCTTTCTTTTTTCATTTAAATGTACACTTTGGCTCTATTGAATGTGAAATAAATCTTGAAAAGATTTATTGAAGGTTGCTTCTAGGGATAAAGATAAAAAGGCAAATAATAAGAATTTCTACATTTTTTCTTTAAAAAAAAAAGTCTATTTTTGAAGGCAGTCTTCAATTTTTATAATTGGGTGTACAGAGTCAATGACATAGTAATGTTTACAAATAGGTTTTCTCATGATTTTATCGGCCTTGTTTTCAGATTTATAGGTAGCACTCTGAAGTAGAAGGGTTTGGTAAGTTAATTAAAAATCATTTCTTTTCCACAGTGAGGATGGGGCAAAGATCTGATACAAACTGAACAGTGAAAGAAGCCAAACAGTGATTTCCACCTTAGGAGGTAGACCATGTTCAATGCACATCTTCTGATACAGAGAAATAACTAAATATTAGAACATTCCTGTAATATTAATTGTAAAACTCAGTTGCTAAAGAATTGGGGGCGTGGGTGGTTTTTTGGTTGGTTTTTTTTTTTGTTTTGTGTTTTTTTTTTTTTTGTTGTTGTTGTTGTTTGTTTTTTTTTTTGTTTTTTTTTTTATTTTTTTTTCAGGGTTTTTTTTTTTCCTAAGTTAGCAAAAAAAAAAAAAAAATCCAGATCCATGAATTACTTTTGTGTTTTCTTCTAGAAAATTAAAGAAATAGTTTTCACTATGATGGAAGAAAACCTTTGGGATGTGCAAACAGTGGACAGGGGAGGGATCAGTGGGCACTAGGGGGAAAGTGTTGGCATTAAAAGTGTTATCTGGCTAAAAGAAACACACATAGCAGGGAAAACTGCTTTGTTGAATGGGTTACCAGAAAAAGCAGAGGGGATGGGGATTTCCTCTAAGTTGCCCTATTTCTCCATAGAGTTTATAAGGACCCTTTGGCCTCTACTCAGCACAAACTTGGTACTGAACAACACACAGCGTACTACCCAAGGCAAAGTGCTGTCTCTTGGGATTCAGGTCAAGTAATTAACAACTTTGTTAGATAGATTAGGTGAATTAAAATGTCTTTACCCCAGACATTTTAACTGAGAGAGTACACAGTGAAGACTTCAGGGACTCATAATTTGCTGGGTTGGTTTTCCAGGTCATTTCATGGCTCCGTCCTCTCTGTGGAAAATGAGTCTATCAACTTCCATCCCTCTGCAGGCTCACTGACACAGAGCCAGTGTGATCCCCACATACACAGTATTATTTACCAGCAAATGATTGATAATTGATTGCAGATCTGCCATTTCCAGGATGGTGATCTGCATAAACACATATACAGGCACTTACTTACGCACTTGGCATAGTGGTCATGTCTGTAGGACATCAGCACATTAAAGCATACCAAGCAAGGCACCATCAAGAGTGACAGGGCTTCGTCTGGGAAGCTTTTCACCAGGGCTGGTGTAAATACTCTTCACACCTTCCATACATATTTAAAGACTCAAAAGTCTTTAGAGGCAATCACAGTCTGCAGAGATCTCAGCCAAAACTTTGTCCAAGGTGTAGCTCGAGATGGTAAACAAGTTGTGTTGTTTGTACTGCCTACAGTAATGCTGCTTTTTCCCTAAATTATGTTCTACTCCAAGTCCCACATTAAGAAAAAGGGTCCATAAGCACACTGGGCTCTCTGGGGAATGCTGCTGCTGTCAAAGTAAAACGTGTCTCCAAATGAGTTTTACTATCAGCTTGAACCTCCATGGTTTCTCTTTTTTCTTTCCCTATGAACTCCCCTTAAAGACCTTCCCTGGGATTCTAAACCCATGAATTTTCCTTTCAGACTCAGTGTGCTAGCAATTTCCATACGTATTCCTACATAAAAATATTTGGAAAGAACAACTGGCATGAGTACTCAAAAAATTCAAACTTGACATTATCCAGTGAATCTTAGACACTGTTTGTTCTTTGCAGCCTTACTGGACATACAATATCACTTTTGTCATAACTTGTCTCCCACTGTGCTATAGCAGTTGTTGTTTTTTACTGTTCTCCTGAGATTCTGGGAAAACACACAAAGACCTGATCCTCCCTAGGGGTCTTTTAATTATGCATAGCTCCCTTACTCATGAAAATACACCTTCTTTTCCATCTCTAAGGAAATTTAATTACTTCTTTGTGATGTCTTGTCTCTGGAAATTCATGCCCTATGTCATAGCAAATTCATTTTACTTTTCCCTTATCCTGAGTAAAAGGAAAGTGATTTCCAGCTGGTAAAGTAAAAGCTCAATATATGTCAGGCAGCACTCAGAAACCCATCCTTGCAGTCCAGTATGATATTCAGGGCAAGAAGGAGAGGTAGACACTAGGAAGCTATTTCGACTGTATTATTGATGATGTCTTTCTGTGTTAATTAGGAAATTTGTACTGTTAGACCCTTAAAACATTAATTTGTCCATCAGTAATGCAAGAAGATATGAAGTGCAACTTCACAGCAAGCATGAGTGTCCCTACACCAAGTTTTTAGAGGCAGAAGCATTGGGGACCACTGCCAAAGCTTCTTCATTGATGGTATTTACAGCAAATAAAGGCTGGATTCATCAGTCAAAAAACTACCAGGGCAGGTGTCCCATCTACCTGCCCCCAGTGCCTTTAGAGTTGTTGAAGGCAAATAAACACATCTAAGGTGTGAGACTTGTCACCTCTTCCCAAGGCTGACACTTAGATCACATGATAACATTGTAAGAGGAGACATTTCTTCCCACAGGCCAGGCTAGTTCAGGTGTATCTGTCTGTCCCACAGACCTCAAAAGTTCAGGTGGATCTCATCCTGAATTCTTTGTCAATGAAGGTACACAGAGAGACCCTACATTTTAAGCAGAGACCATATGCATGAAAGGACAGACACGTGCATTTTCGAGCATTTTGCAATTAACTCTGCAACTCTGCTGTGGTTTGATACATACAGGTTTAACAAGCAGTTAAACAGTAGAAAAGCATATGAGCACATATGGATTGTTTTCGTTATTGTTGACAAGTCATATGTAAGCTCAATGCATATTTCTTAAAAAAAAATAAAAATCATAGCACAAATTACAATCTTGTAGTTAAGCTTGTGCTATTGAGTCTTTAGTGTGAGGCTGGCAGATCTTTGCTGTTGAGCCTCTTTTGAGTCATAAAAGGAATCAGAAACAATTTTTTTTTTGTGAGTGGAAAAAAAAAAGAATGAAAAAAGCGAGAAGTTCATCCCATTGCCTTTATTACTTTACTACCATTCAAGTAGGATGAGAAAGGCCAAAAAGCTTGCACGACAACCAGAGTGGGTAATACATGAATAGGAAGTCGAGTTTCTTTACTTCTCTATGACAGAGCTGAACAGGAGGCTGGGGAGATTTGGGGCTTTTTTCTGTTGGGGTTTTTTATCTTCTTTTTCCTGGTTCTATTCTTCTATATAACTTCTGTCAGAGAAATCAGCCATGAGAACAAAGGTTTGCTACAAGTGTCACTCATTTTGTGCTAACATCTACCAGGAAGTCAAGATTCTACCAGATGTACACATTCCATATAATAAATATTTGAGACACAGTGAGTGTGTGTACAGCATGCAATCCTGGTCACCTTTAGTGGCACAACAAATCCTATAATAATTCCCATGCTGATTTTTTCCCCACAGTTGTTATTTTGCTTTTATTCCATAAGTTTTAGCAGTTTTTTCTTTATTCTGAAAGTCATTTACAATAGATGGCATTGCACTATTTTTTTTATTTCTTTTTTTTTTTTTTTTAGTGAATCAGTCTTTTGTAAAGGCTTTGGTATGTGGATGAATGATGAAATGTATATTAATATAATTTTTTTCTGTGGCAATAACAAATTGATTAGGTAGAGGAACCTTCTCTTTGTATTTCCTTGGACACATCAGAAATTACTTATTGGGTTTCTTTTAGTTTTATTGAATGTATTTAATAGTTTTGCAGCAATAACTGAGCAGGACCATAATAAACATTTATTCTCCTAAATTTTAAATCAACTGTGTTGTCAATGTTAAGTTTGTGTGCAAGGCACAGATGATTTTCTTGTTGTTCTCAAGAGAAATACTAACTGTAGTGACATTGGAATAGTTTCCAGCCAGTGCAAGATGAATTTTAAAGAGCAAATTAACGGAGGGCATCAATTGTTAAGAGTTTCCAGGGTTTTTTTTCCTAAGTTTGTACACATTTTCAAATTGCATATCAGATAGGATATGATAACGTTAGATATTTGAAGTTTGTTTGTACAGCTGTTTGTGAGTAGTAGTCTTTGAAAACCTTAAACCACAATTTTTGGTAAAGATCACCTTCTTCAAGGCAATCATTTGCCTCAGTTCTTTAAAATATGGAGGTTTGCACAGGCACGTTGTAGCACTGGAGTCAGCTACCTTGATGACCCCTCCTTAAAGAAGCCTTTGGAACATTTTCTGAAGTGATGCTGTGAGATTTACTGTCATGTTCATTAAAGCAATCAGTAAGATTTGAGCTAGTTTCTGATATGTTTTTTTTTTTTTAAATTACAATTGTTACAAGGAAATGTATACACAGATGTTGTGGGAGTTCAGGGGGAAAAAAAAAAGGGAAAAAAAAAAAGCCCTTACGTAGCTGACAGCCCGACAACTTTGCATATGTGTGTTAACAGGAGAATGTGCTGTGTTTAGGATGAATGGAGAAGCGGGCCTAAATGACTTTCAGATTAGCTGGAACAGATGGAAGGGTCACAGTTGAACAACTTTACACAGGAACATAAAGGCAATGTTCAAGTGGAGTTCATTGCCTCTGACAGATACTGTCAATCAAACAGGGGACTCTCAGTTAACCAGCAGCCTGTCCTTTTAAAGATTAAATTAAAAAAAAAAAAAAGGTATTGTGAGGCGATGACTGGAGTTTATCTGGTCTGTGTCAGGCATAAACTCCACCCTGAGTGACTAGCATTTTCAAATCCAGGACAATGGGCTGGGGATGTTTTGAAGAGAAGTGAGTTACAGCCTGCACTGAGAGCAGGACTGTGATACGATTTCTGCAATGTGTAACCTGGGTCATCTTTTTCTAAGGGTGTCTATCAGAGTTTGGTAGCTAAGAATCTCTTGCTGATATCCTCTGTGTCAAAACTGAAATCATCCTAGGAAGCGTAAAGCAGACTAGCAGGCAAGGTCAGTGGGGAGGATGGGGGTGCTTTGGATGTAGAAGGTAGAAAGAAGTTACTTCCTTAGGCTGAAAACAGGCACCTGGAAACTCTTTACATGTGAGGTTTCTTAGGCTCAGATGCTGACACACACACTGAGACACTTTTCCCTTGCCCCTCCTTTCCAATTAAATGAAGACAAACAGAACAATGAAGTTCTCTTGGATATATGTGTGAATATAGTCAGAAGCAAAACTGTTTATACAGCTCCCTCCAGCTCACAGGCTATGAGAGCAACAGCAGATGAACCACAGAAAGAATCATTTCTAGCGCGCTAAGATAGAAGTTGCACAGTTCACGTCTTTGACCGCAAAGGCTCTTCCAAACATCAAGTATTATTCCCACATCTCTCTTCCTATGCCCCTTATCCAGATGAGTCTGTAGACTCAAGTCAGGAAAGCACGACTTGATGAGATACGTTATATTATTTGTGTGGTCCCTGATTGTAGCCCTAAGTGTCTGGGGAAGAAGCTGTCAGCTCTAACTTTGCCCTCAGCAGCTGACTTACTCACAAAAACTGTGTAAAGGCAGAGATTCAGACCTTACTGATCCTTAGTCAAATGGACTGCGCCTTCTTGACCATTGTATTTCATAAACTGAATAGTTTAGCTGCAAATTCTTGATTGTTTACTACACAGCTAGGCTGAAATAATATTTGTTTTTATCAGTTCCAGAAATACTCCTTGCTGGATCTCAGCAGCTAACAGAATCAAGGGCAGAACTCACGTGTTTTCTGCACCAGCATCACTGCCAAACTGGCAGAGTTGATTGCCAAATCTGAAATGTCAAAGTTCTTAGAAGTTAATAGCTTTAAGGAGCAAAACTACTAGTCAGCATTCTGTGTCAGCAACTGCTTCAGCTCTTCCTGCATTTCTTAGCTATTCTTTTGAACTGTCTTCTCTCAGCAGATGGTTGTGTGTTGGTCAACTCCTTGCTTTGTTTTGCACTGAAGACAGTGCCAGTGCTTGCAATCTCTGTTTTGAAGGAAACCTGTCATCTGCATTCTGTTAAAAAAAAATAAAAATAACTTCACAAGAAATGCAATTATTGTGAAAATAGCAGAGTTGGGGGTGTGCTTATATCCTCCTGAAGGCACCCACCCATTGCTGCTGTTAGAGACCAGATGTGGGGTTGGCCAGGCTGGGGCAGTCCAGCCACTGATTCACTCTTTACAGCAAGGCAGCAGTTGAGAAATAAAAGCACCTGACATGGAAAATACCAACCTAATCTAAACTCTGCAGAGAGTGCTGCAATAAAAAAACAAAACCCCAGAACTCTGAAGAGGTGTTGCATCAAGATGTCATATTTTCTTTCACTAGGATGAAACACCTATAAACCCAGTATCACATCACTTACCAGCATGTTTGGCATTTGCCTGGGACTAATTACAGCTCAGGGTGCCGCTGACAGCTCAGAGGAGCCAGCAGTTAAGAGCATTTACTTGCTCTGTCCTCCAGGGACTGGCTGAACAACTTTGACAAACTTTCACAAGGTAAAACTGAGTTTCCTCTAATTTTCTTTTTCAGGTGAAAATGAGTATTTCTTAAAGAAAAATCAAGATTTTATTTTCTTGGGGTATTTTTAGGTCTCAAACTTTTGATTATTTGAGACTGAATTTACTGACTCACAGCTCTGCCCTGTATGCAAGTTCCTTGTAAATTTTCTTTTTAAAAGAGATGAAAATCTTTCCTAAATGAACCACTGATCTTTGGTAACACTCATGAAAAACTATTACTCTGTAGCAGACAATATGCTATTCATGCTCCTGTAAATTATTTCTGCAATTTACTTTGAAAACGTTGTTTGGGCTTTATTGTATTAATGAAATCAAGAGTTAAAATTTATAGGTAGTTATGTTCATTATGGTAGTATTTATACTAGCTTAATAGTGTCTATAGGTAGTATTTCTTTATTAAGGGAAGTATGATTGCTGATTAAAAAAAAAAAGGAAAACTAAAACCTCCTTGAAATACATTTCACAATTGTTGGCAGTATATTGTCATATACTACAGGAGATGAAATCTCTAATTGAGGCTTTGTCTTCAACTGGAGCTCTAGGAGCCCGAATGTGGCTTCTCTTGTTCTATGGAGTTGGAATTTAACTTGGCCAACCATAATTCCTTCCATTTGCCGCCACTGTCATATTGATAGTCAAACCTAAACCTTTTTTTTAGGTTTAAAAAACACGATCCAGAAAGATACTGAAATCGGGCAATTAGTCTTTTCATCATGAGATACAAATGAGCTTCCCTATTAATTTTCTACCTCCATATTTCTAATTATAACTATGGCTTCTCAAATTCTGAGATTGTCAGTAAAATTCAGGGCCCACTGACTTCTTAAGTGAAGGTTTCCAGTGATTTTACTGAAGCTGTGATTATACTCAAGGAGTCTGACTTTCTAGAAAAATTCCATACATTCATTGCGTCTTATGTATCTGATTATCCCCTTATTTTATTTTGGTGTAAACCCATTGACTGGAATTATTCCTGGTTTATATGCTTAAATAGAACAAAGAATCTGATTGTACAAGGCTTTGCAGCTTGTTCAGGCAGGAACAAAGTGGGTTTTTTCCCTCGTAATTCACATGGAAGTAATATAATTTAGGAAATTGTTGCTAAAAAAAATTATTAAAAAATAGAGAAATAGTAATTGAGCCAGGAGGATGTTTAACTGTTTGAGGAACTAATGTGACACATTCTTCTTTTATTCTGCATGATACTGGCCTTATTAATAAGACAGGCAAGCTTTGAAAACAAATATCCAAACAAAGAATTGCAGAGATATAGCAAAGCATCCATTTTCCACCCTGACACAGCATTAAAACAGTCTGGGCATAGATTAATAAATGATCCCCCGATACCTCATTTAAGAGCCTTGTGTCAACTGCAAACAAAACCAGCCATGTCCCCTTTAGATGTTCATTAATGGATCACAGTTCTGCTTTTTTGATATAATTGTGACAACAGGGCAAGATGTTTAACAAATCAATGTTTGCCTGGTCAAGGCTTGAAACCTCACTCTTTTTTGTATGACTGCTTGTTTTGTGGTTGGTTTTTTTACCAAATTAGATATTGGCTCGAACTGGTGAAGAGCTGCCTGATAAGCAGCCTTTGGGTCCGGTTTTCTTTATGGCTAATGTTTTCCCTTCTCTCCTGCTCTCTGCCCTGGGCCGGTGCCTGTCAGAACACCAGTTCTGCTGTGCACTGCAGTGCCTTGCACAATGCTGGCCATTGTCCAGCGGGTTGCCACACCAACTCAGCAGATCAAGGCGACATGCAAATGGAGCAGGAACACACACAAACGTTTTCTCCTCACCTAAGAGGACAGGAGCTGCAGAGAACTAAGGCAGCGCCTTCATCATCGGTGGCTGTGGACTACGGAAAGTTAATTATATTTAAATCGGAGCAGAAAGCAAAAGTGCTTAATGAGCAGAGGACTGATTCAACAGCACAACTTAAGGGCTTCATGCAGGTGCTCCAGAGGAATCATTAGTGTCCCTGAAACTGGAGGAAGAGGGGTGAAAATATTTGGGTTAATAGGCAAATATCCCTGGGAAGTTTTGCTTTATGGCCATAAATGACATTCCCAACTATGAAAAGGTGTATTCTGGCCCTTCTAGTAAGACCTGTTGCCATTTTTAACTAAATAGCCACTTGGAGATACCACAATGAAAGAGTGATGTGGAATGCAAAATACTACTTAATTTATTTTTAAAATTGTGTAAATCTGACTGAAAATACGACTCCTTAACTGCACTAGCAGTAAATGTTAAAAGGATTTAGCCTGTTCTTGTGCTACCTTTTGGGCTTAATTTTTTGTCTGCTCTGCCACAAGCTGTCCACTCATCTAGTGAAAATTACTCTTCCTCCCTGCTGTTTGTTTCCCCCCCTCTCAACTCCATTCATACAGGTGATTTTTGGAAAGCAAGTTGCAGAGAGCCTAACAAGGCAAGATTCACATTATCTGCTTCTCAGTGCTTTGAATAGTGGCAAAATTTATGCCAACACTGATAATTAGGAGAAGGAAAGTCATTAGAAACCAAGTTATCCCTGCACTTATAAAATAGACATCTCTTAATTTCCAGAAATTGACTTTTTGAATGGGATTTAATTTAGGTTTGACTCCTACACAAGCCATACAGCTTGTTCCTTACCCCAACGAGAGCACTGTTATTGCCATGGTCCTCTTGGAATAGAGGAAGTGCAGACCATATTTTAAAAAGTCCCTTCAGTAGTTCAAGGGGACAAATGACTTTATGCCCAGGGGCAGACCTTGCAGAGCCTGGAGGGGTTAAACCCCTCCTGAGGAGCATAATGCGTGTCTGAGGGCATGATGTAATGCTGCAGGGAGGGCTTGGTGACCCCACCTTCCCTCTCTGGGGCGAGAAAACTGTCCCTATGAATTTACTGGGTTTCATCAGATTTAATCAGCCAAACTTGAGACTATATTAGGCACTTCCAGCCTCCTGCAAGATAAAAAGAGCAGTTCCCTAAAGCTGGTTGCTCTTGGTGGTGTTTTTGAAGCACCCCTCCCCAGGAAAGGGTTTT